>CM026185.1:2976535-3576535 GCA_014825925.1 Bombus breviceps
TAATACAGGCTTTAAAAACAAATGTCAAATTAAATACAAAAAAATTATACCAAGCTGATGGCTATGCTGTGAAAGAATTACTAAAAGTAGCCACATTACTATACGATGCACAAAATAATAGTATTAATAACACTATAATGTCTGATGATAATTTTAATACAATTAGTTTTGACATTTCCAATAAAGTAAATGAATTGAAATCAACTAGGCAGTTAGCCAGTCAGTTGACTGTTACTGGTGCATCACTTTTTGACTTATTAGGTCGTGAAGTTGATCTCAGAGAGATTCGTAATTCAAAAGTTGCTAGACAATTTGACATTACAGAAATTGAGATGGCCTTGAAAAGTGTTATAGAAAATGTACATAAAGAAATTGTTGATACCAGAAAACAAATTGAAAACGTTAAGGTATTACTAGCTTGTCATTTTATTCTTGGAACGTTAAAATATTCTTTAGTAATTTCTCTAATCTCTAAATTTTCTGTTATAATTTCTGTAATGATTAAAGGACACAGAGCAAAGTTTGGATACAAGAATCGAAAGACGACGTGCAGAGCTTGACAGAAACCAAAAGAGATTACAAACACTAAGAAAGGTACGCCCAGCTTTCATGGAGGAATTTGAGAAACTTGAACTTGAATTAAGAGTTTTATATGATGACTACATTCAAAAATTTCGTTATCTTGCATACCTTGAACATCTGTATGAAGATGCAGCTAAGACAGAACAAGAAAGATTTGAAAGGCGGTACATATATAAGTAATAAAAATTAATACTATGCAGAAAACACAATATAATGTTTCCCAACTCATAATAGGCAAGAAGCAACACGGAAACAATTAGAAAAAATGAGGGCAGAAGACGCTAACTTTGAAAGTATAATGGAAGGAAATGATTCCATATTACCTATCAATCTTCAAGAGCCTCCGCCTCCTCTCGCTGATACAGAAAAACAAAATACCGAGAAAACAACACCAAGTAGTCGATTGAAATCAGGTAAAAATATAGTGCAGTTTCCTTCTCAACATTTTTAAGAGCTTGTTATAATATGTAATAACTTTAAGAAAATTAATATAATAACTATTAAAACATGTTTATAATACAATAGCTGGTCGATCATCGAGAACACAAATATCACAGCGTCGTATTTACGGAAGTATGTCTGGACGTCAGAGAGGAACTATTCAAGAATCAAATAACAGTGGTGGCTCGCTAGATAGTGACAGTGACTTGTTAATCGATGGTGATCTCGATGACGACGACGATGATGATATTCTAGACTCTGTAGGAGGAGCAGAAATTGGGAATTTTGATTTGAAGGTTGGACAAGAAAAACGAGCCGTTAGTAAGCTAGATCATTCGGATGAGGATTTTTAACGATTACAAAAAACAATTACAAAAATTTCAAAATATACCGTCCATGTAATTATCGATCTCTATACGCACATTTTTACAATAACTGTAAATAGATGTCAATAAAAGGTAATATATTATTAGTCGTCGTGATCGAATAATTTTGACGGTGGTAAAAAATACTTAAGATATATATATACAATTATTGTATATATATGATATATATGACATACGCGTGTTAAATAATCTGAAATTCAATTATTCATATAATTGTACATGTACTGCAGACTTATATGTACGAAATATATTTTCAAGGGAATCAAAATACATATTGTCGTCGTATAATATTTATTAACTTTCTCAACATGACCAAACGGCAATGTTGATTGTGGCTTAGCACCGATCACATGTACGTATTCACCTATCCTACATGTTGTGTACGTAAATGTATGTACACTTCAATGTATACACATATATACATAAATGTATGTGCGCGTAAAAATGTGACATTATGAAAGAAATAGAAACAGTTTGCAATATTCATTGTCATAACGCTCAAATCTGTAGCCTCTTATCTCTAGCTGACCGTAATACTTCCTCCTTTGTTGCATCCATTCTGAGCACAATTAATAATCACAATTTTCTTGAAATGTAGCTCCTATTATGTAACAACGTTCTCTGAAATCACTTTAAAGGGCTGATAAAAACTATTCGCGAGGCAGTTCGACAACAAATAAAATTGTAAAACGCAACTAATAATAAAACACAACTAATATTAATCCATGATAAAAGACGAACGAATTCTTTCTAGAACTGGAACGTTCTTTGTAGTGTCAATAACCGATCGGATATAAATCGACTATGTTTAAACGGCATTTTAAAAACATTTCACATTCTACGCGTTTACTATCAGATTAAATACTAGATGTTCTAGATACATATTATACATACATAAACTACGACTATAAGTATTGATCCTATGGATATGCGTACGTTTTTCTTTATACGTTGTGCGGATTTATAGGTGTCAAAAAAAGGAAAGAGAAACGTATCAACAAGACAACAATGTAATATCAGATATCTTACATTATAGCCGATAATGTAGACCGTAAACATAGGCCCTGCTTGGTAACTTCTACATTCCTATTACTATGTAGGTAGTCGGTTTCATGCAGCTCGGCTTCGTTCGAACGAAAAGGAAACTCGTACATAAATATAATACCGTATAAAATCGTGAAAGAAGCACCATAGCGTAAGAGATACAGGATCGCTCGGGAAAGTCATTCGTCATGTAAGTACTTTCCCGATCGATCATGAGTCTTCCTCACGTAGAAAAATATTATTCGTCAGCTTTCGAATGAGCATTGCGCCTTTCACAATGCTACCGGCTACCACACTTCATTTCATCATTTGGCTCATCGTTAAACAGGCACCGTTCTCTGTGTTTCCAAAACGAGATTTATCAGGCATGGACCGCAAAAGGTAGAAAAAACGTGTTATGGTACCCCATAAATCCCGAATTTCTCTGCAATTCTCTTCTCTCAGTCGAAACTGGATTTCGCTGGAGGAAAACTACGGGCCACCGTAGTTATAGAAATAGGTTCTTGCTACCTTTGGTGTACCAGTAAAATTGCTAATATCCCAAAGAGTATCGATAATAGTCTTTCGCTACCTGACCGATTTTAACACGGGGCTTGCTTTTATCCGCGGCGTCATCGCTGGCACTGGTTCTAACTTTGGTAACGAACAATCGGTGCTTAGATCTGTCCAGATTTTGCCAACATTTTCGGCCAGTCTATCCTTGTACTTGTAGGCCGTTCTATCGACTACCGATTGAGTCTTTATACAATCATCACCGCCGAATTCGCAGACCCGATAATGATGCAAAATTGCGGCGTCCGATGGAACGTTCAGAGTTCCATGCCCCGGAATAAATTCCCAGACAAAATGATTACCAGCTTCCACAATGTCTTGCGGCTTGCAAATATACTTCGAGCGCTGTTTGTGCGGATGCAGTTTTGTTCTACGTCTGGTTTTCTTCAGAGTAATTAAACCTGCCTCTATGGGTGTTCGACTGGCCATCACGAAAGGATCGTCCACCCACTGCAGATAGAAGAATGCGTTTTGAAAGGAATACGCTCCGGTGGATTTTGTATTTGTACGACTGCTCATCCATCTAAAATGTTAAGAAATGTTAAGTTGGTATGATCGCTAGTTACTACAAGCTAAGTTGGTACGACTTCTAGCGACGCTCTTTTGTCTTAGAAGTCGACCACGTGTTAATTGACTGAGTGTATCCTATGTGGTAAGACGTGTTGTATGAGGCGTAGAAATATATTAAGTATAAATCGAATCTGTGTGAATCGATTAATTAACAACCCCAACCTACATTAATTAACATAAAATATAAAACTTTTATTTTTATTTATATTAATTGAAAAAATATAGTGATTCTTATCGGTATTCAAATACCACGATATTCGAGGAATTATTGCTTTATATGCCTATTTATAACAATGTTGCTGAAGTATCATTTTTTAATATATTACATTTACATTTTTTAATATATTAAAATACTTATTGCAGTTAGTAGAAACATAAATTTTACTTATTTAATGCACATAGTTCTTTGCGTGGTCAAAGATTAAATAATGACGCCATTTAAGATTGCAAAACAATATCAACTAATGAGTAAATTACATGAATTTTATATAAAATATGTACATATACAATATTATAATGTATCTAGGATATATAAAATTTATACATATAAATTTGAATTTGAATGTGATATGTTTGAAGTTATCTCCATATTATTAAGAAAAGCAATTGAGTCAATTAGATTATTATGACAAATATATAGAGCAATAATCTCTCGTCTCTAAATCGGGGTACATATCGATAAGAGTCGTGTATAAGACTTTGTATCAGAAAATATCGTAAAACTACTATAAAATAAAATATTGAAAATATTATAGATATATTTGGTTGTAACATAAAGGCCGTTATATAATGCTGTCGGTTACTAATTTATCTGCATATTTCATTAAGACCAATATGATTTGAGAATTTGAAGAAATTTATCTTGTAATAATTCTAATGCTTTAATTCCCCTGAAATAAAGTGTTTTCTTTTTCAATCTAAATATTCCTACATATTTCATACGATTCATAATTTACAGATGTGAATATTGTGTTTGAATGACAGAAACACACACAAAATATTTTTTAAGAAAGTGAAAAACTTTGCACCAATCTGTTTTTATATTAATAACTATTTTTTTGTAATTAAATATTCCCTCTTAGATTTCTTCATTTAAGTTTAGTTTAGTTTATTTAAAAATTTTTATATGTATTTCAATTTTACTCTAAAAAGTATCTGTAATAGATTAAGAAAATATTTTAATATGATGCTGTAACAAAAGATCACGCATACTAATCAAAACTTTTTCATGTCTTGTTTGAGTTTGAAATACTTTAGAAACATATAGTTGAGTTGAAAATGACCAGAAGAACACAGTTAGTTGTATAAAATTACATTTCATTCCGATGGTATATTAATTAATCATTGTTCAAAATTTTAATATTTTAGTTTTAAACATCTGGCACATTCACACATTACATATAAAGAAATTAAATAACCACAAATTTAATTATAACAAATTAATAAATTCTTACCTAATAAGATCAATGATCGTGTCGTTGTGCCTCGGTATAATGAACTCGTCGAGGTCCACCAACGCTACGTATTCATACTTGTACATAGATCGATAAAGGCAATCGTTCAGGGCAGCGAACAGTCCCTCCGTGCGAATTTCTCGCTGCGAAATCATATCCAAATGATGCCAAGGTAACACGGTCACGAGACCTTTAGCTTCGTAGTACTTAAGAGCACATCCAGCCTCCGTGCCAACCGTGTCGTTGTATAGAGTCACATGGCTAGCGCCAAGCAGTCTGTATAACTCAATGAACTCTATTAACTGTAACACCTAGAAAATTTGCACTCATTAACATTTTTACTGTCACGACTAAAAGTAGCAGGTTTTTTCTACTTATTTCTTTCTTTTTTTCTCGTTTATTTAATCATCATAAAATTCAGTTATTGTCCGGATGAATGCTTGTACACCTCATTCAGTTAGACCCTGTATATTTACAATTTACATATTGCTATAAGTACTTTAAATATAAATGAGTTCACCGTTTTTATTAAGCGTTGCAAACTCTAAAAGCGTTTGAAATTTCATGCAAGATTTACTTTATAATAGATAACTGTCCAGAAACCTACTAGTACATTTACAAATTCTGATTAAGATTAATGAAGTTGTTTGACTTCAAAATTGTGTTCGTATAAGTCAAGTTCCTTAACACATTTGCTACCAGCGTAATATATATAGTGAAGATTAATTTAGATTTAACTTTAACCTACACAACCTAATAAACGAGCATGTAACCGACACGTTTGGTAAAATAAGATAATCTCAGATACGGATTTGTATTAAACTTATACTGTATTATTAAATATATTATACAAAAACATAAGGACTAAGTTATCTATAGTGAACATTTTGCTCTAAGTCACTATGTTAATGAACACGTAAATGTGTTAATGTGAAATCCTTTGCACTCAAATAACCTGACTTTGTTTGAGTATCTATTAAAAAACGAATACCTAAAATGGTATAAGTATACCATTAGAGTGGGTTCGATTTGATGAGCCAATATCAACAAGCACGTAACTAGAGAAAATATTATATTATTTAGCAACTATTGTTCTTTTCATGTTAAAGAATAGTTAAAATGTGTTCAATTTTACCCGAACGTTGTAAAGCCACTCTTAATCAAGCAAAATAGCAACAGGCTCACATTGGTAAATGGTATTTACATACTTAAATATGAATATTACATACGTGACTCGAAGTCGAAAGATTTGATTAATAAGAATCAACGTAGAAACCTAAAAGGATATTTCAAATCAAGCAGACAATAGATTTACAACGGTAAACTGGTTTAAAGTTGGTTAAATTTAAATCGTTTGAATAAGGTAATTTTACTAATCTGAACAAATTTAACAGCATACTATCTTGCTTTCTATCGCCTCGACAGTGGCAGCATTCTCGACATGAATATTTTACCTATCAGGTAACGATTATGTACATACACCGATTGTGTGTTCGCATTATGGCAACGAAGTAATTATTCTATAGCTGGCAGCCGAATTGTACTATTCATACGATAATGAAAAGATAATAGATATCGATTCTTAATTATACACTCTTATGTATTCAGTATCACCTTTTTCTATTATTTTTATTGTTATCAGTTAGGAATTCACACGCGTAGACGTTCTTTCAATATTTAATATACCTGCATTCATAAGTATTGGACATTTAAAATTTAATGATAATGTACACGTGGGGGTCTGGGAAGGGACAAAAAGGGATGCGAGACAGAGTGTGAATAGAGAGTCAGTTGAGAAGTTGGAAGTATTAGGGTAAGACATACGACGATATTATAGTCAGTTTTTGTTTTTGAGTATTGCTTATACGGATAAACCTAAACTTAACTTTGAATAAACCATCCTTTCTTGTCCTTGCTCTAGAACACATATTTTGATCACTACATGTATGTACGCACTGGCTCATGAAAATATTTGAACGCTACCTATCTTTTTCAAGTTTCCAGAATATCATTCAACAGTTATTACGTGTTACTTTAATTTCTTTAAACAAAGCAAAATTTAAACAGAGATATAAGTAAAATGAAAAACTACTTGAAATTACCGGTCGAAAACGATCCAGTATACAGATAGAAGGTTAAAATATCGTTTTTAGATTATAAAACGAAGAATCTATCTGATCAAGAGCTTTCGTACATCATTCGACATATATTGGATCGTAGGACATAAAATTCCGACCGATCAATCGATTTTTGGAAAATCTAGATTACTATTATTTACTATTATATTATTTATTATTATATTATTAATTAATCTAAATTGTCCAAAAGTCGTATTAATACTTTAGGTGTGCGACAATTACTGCCATCCCAATACATAAGTTGTTAGTTAAGTGAACGATAGGCTTAATTCATTCGTCCATACTCTATCGGCTAAGCACGCTTTTTTCGTGACTCGACGCCAACTTCTAATCAAGAGTAATTACCACCTACAACGAAATAAAGAAGGCAGTTCTTCAAGGAAAAGTTAAACAATTAGACTATGATAGAGTCTCGTTTGATGAAACAATCTTGTCATTTGCATAAGGCAGACTGCATAGACTGGTCCAGTAGGTTAACTCGTTAAACGTGGAAGATGATTTGATTTGTCACTGGGAATTCTAGTACCTTGGATATAACCATTTCTGTATTTGTGGATCTTATATTCTTTACCATTCCTATTAGAAATAAATTATATCATATTCATATTTCCAACAACTGAAATCGACTAAGATTAATTTCTCTTTATTGACTTTTAAACAAAGATTTGAGGATTGAGAACAATGAACGTATTGCACGAGTAGGCACGAGTTCCCTTTAGTACCTGTTACTTTGTATTTATACTATGTATCGTCCATAGCTGCAGTTACAGTAGACGCTTATTCTGTTAAACTATCATTCGAATACAAATAAACAAATAAAAGAACAAATAAAGAAATAAATAAATTCTTACGAATAGATTGCGGATATTCATGTAAATTCATACTTTATTTTTAGATCGTCGTCAGAACACGCATCCCACTACTAACTTTAATTCTACCCCAATTGTAAACCTTTCTTATGCACAAATCACTTAAGCCAAATTATATTAAGCTGCAATCGTTCTATTTTTTGTGGTCGGTCTGAAGGTTTTCGATTAGAAAACTAAGGGATCCCTTAGTAAGGATGCAATTTATTGCAAGTCCCAAACATAACTCAGCACGGAAATCATTACAGTTTGAACACGTTGATCGTAACGCTGGTTATAGGAGGTTTACATACTATATCTTTCAGAATGATCAAAATAAATTCCATGGGCTAACAAATTTTCAACAATGAGGATGATTTCGATAACATTGTTAGAAGAAGTTGCCAAATATACTGTAATTTAATACTGTAATTTGCAAGAGTTTAATTTTCTGATGTAGCGTATTTCGCTATATGGCGTCTGCTAGCCTGAAGTATATAAAATTTGCGTGACAATCAACGGGTCAAGTGAATTCTCAACATGTACCTTTCGAACTTACTCTGTCGTAATCGTAATGTAGCGGTTTCACGCAAACGGCCAACAGTTCCTTGTCCTTCGTCCTAGTCTCGGGCCGATTCTGTACGAGGATACGATTCGTCGGTGCTGCTTTAAGCCTGGCTACAACGCTCACAGTTTCCGGTACTCTATCA
Source organism: Bombus breviceps (assembly GCA_014825925.1). Lineage (NCBI taxonomy): Eukaryota > Metazoa > Arthropoda > Insecta > Hymenoptera > Apidae > Bombus > Bombus breviceps. Next base: position 2,985,258 of record CM026185.1, read on the forward strand.
GACGTAGGCGAATCTTTCGGTAGCGGACAAATCACAAAGCAGGCACTGTACTTCAAATTCCAATTTTCCCTGATCACCTATCAAAACGATCACGATAACCACTTTAGCTTTATCGAAGAGCATGCTGCGTGCTTGCGTCAACGAGCTTTCTCCCGGGAAAACGGAAATTATAAGCAACGAGCAAGTCGAAGTGTGTTGCCTCTAATTTATCCAACATATGGGGTGAGTAAAAACTGGTTCGAGACACTAAGAAAAAAAAAGGATAGATATTATGCAAAGTAACGTAAAGTATCAGCTTCTACCTGCATGCTACGGTATTTTATTTTTATGGAAGTTAATTTCTCTAGCTTTTTTCAATTCTTTTTATTTTTGATTTTTATGATACTTCAGCTGATCCTGATAGATTTAACAAAAAATATTTCGAACAACAGCTCACCGATATCAAACAGAGGATTTACGGATGTAAAAAGAGATTTCAAAAGTGTCACTTTTTAAGCACAAAACGGCAGTAACTTTGTATTTTTTATATAGCACGATATACTTTTCTGATCGTATTCGGGCGGATTTAGAGATGTAATAAATAAGTTATTTCTTGATCAAATAGATTTTATATACAAGTATAACATTTGACGTGTTCTTTCAAAAGAAAGCGAACGAGTTTACTGTTTAACCTAATAGACAGCGCTCTTTAAACAATATAAAAATTGTTCTCCTTTTACATCAGTAAATTCTTCTCTTGATACCAATAAATTTCCACTGGAAGCATTATTTCGTTGAATTATCTGAACCGGCATAAAAATATCGAGCTGACTAATTTGCGAACTATGCTATGTATATTTTGTTCTATTTGTTTTTTAATAATTGATCTTGTTTCAAAGGCAACGTTATAGACGTTACGGTTTATTTTCCATTTCCTTCATTCGCTTAACGCACCTTCACTTTAGCAGCGACCGTTACGGAAGTTGTTACGTTGCCTCCGTTCTTTGGTCGATACCAAAGTCTACACCAAACGCGTTCTGGTCCTCTTGTCTTTGTTGCGCTTATTATGCGAACCATTCCTTGATTTTTACCTGTTGGTGCGCCCGTGCCACCAACCCTGTTATCGAAGTACGCTGAGTATACAAAGAATTTGAATCTGAGAATTGAAAAAAGAAATATCATCCTTTTAGAATCAGATTAACTCGTGCTATATACAATTATACTGGCTTGCGAAAGTATTTGAGCACTATAATATAACAACAAATTTTTATAATATGTATATTGTATGTGTCGTATAAAACATTTTGAAATCTTATTAGCACTGTAAAAAAAAATTTACACGACTGCCATGACTATATCGATCAAATTTGAAACCAACCTGAAAATGTATATATATTGAAGTTATTACAAAATATTTACTATAAAAATATATTCAATAAAAAATTGGAATATCATGAATAGTCAGTCCTTAAGTATATAAGTGTTAAGTATAGTTCCACTGAATATTAAGGCTTATTCATATAATAAATAATTGACTATTTAAATACTTTTATAATTTTTACGAAATTTGCACTAAATCTGTTATAGTTTCTATACATATTTTCAGATTTGTTTCAAAATTTATCGATAATAATCAAGATAGTTGGTTCTCGTTATAATGCTATCGAAAATGTTTCGTATAATACATATAATATTATCATAAAAAATGTCCACAAGTGTTTGAGTACTCTCGTGAGCCACTGCATGTAACAGTAAATTAGTATAATTACGCATAATACTCTATAATCTATCGCAATCTATCGCACGGAATCGTAAAATGTTATAGGAAAAATAAGATTATCATAAAAATTATTATTGTGAAACGTGTAACAGCGAAAGCAATAAAGAAAAATAAAGGAAATGTGCAAGAATAACTACTTCTTCTGTCCTAATTTCCTCTAGTTTCCTTTACTTAACAACTCTTTTTAAATATAATTTCAAGACTTCTCATGCCAGAACTGAATTCAATTTTATAATAAAATATATATGAATAGGGGATCTTATGGGAAATTCAGCCACGTATAAAGACGTGACCTAAAAACAATCTCGTCTCGACTCTTTAACGACGTGATTATACAGAAGAGCGTTAAGCGGTATAGCGACAGAGCGACCGAAAATAAATCTAAGGTTTGATCAATTTTCTGTCGCTCGGCCGTCATTTGTTTTATGGCTCTGCCACTTACCGCTCACCGCTCTTCTGTATAATCACAACTTTACACGTAAAGAATTTTTGCGAACGTTGGACGTTTCTGGGGGCAATAGTCGAGTCGCGATAGTAGTGTAAGGATCAGCTGCATCGGTGCGTTGGCCCAAAAGGGTTAACAGCGAAGTATGTTGTGCGGAATTGATCTTAAACATTCTCGAAAGCTCGGAATTAACAACGAAGCTAGCGAAATGGAGGCAACAGAAATGGAGAAACGACTAGTAGTAGAGTTGCAAGAAACAGCAGTAGGGGATATCGCGGAAACAGGAGTCAAGCTGAGTAATTTGGAAAATCAGCTGAAAACTATAGAAATGACGATGGAAATAAGGGAGAAAAAAAAAAGAAATTATGAAAGGAATAGACACAAGGATGGAAAGAAAGGATCTCGAAGAGGAAGTAAAAGAGTTTTTAAGAAGCAAACTGGAAGTTAGTGCGGAGGTTATACGAGCAAGAGAGATAGAAGATGGTAAAGTGATTCAAGCAAGAATAAAAGAGTGGCAAGATAGAATCAAAATAATGGAAAATGAGAAGAAACTGGGAGATAAGAAAATATGTACATATGGGAAATGATAAAACAAAGACAGAGAGAAAAAATAGAGTAGTAAAAATAGCAAAATGTCGAAAATAAGAAGGAATGGAACGAATGGAATTGGAGGGAAAACTTGAAGAGCGAAAAATCTCACGCAGAAGACGAAGAAAAGCATTCGTTTAGACCGATTAGGGAGATAAAAATTCAACCAAGGATAGAAAAAGGTAAAGAAAGGTAAGAAAATATAAAAACGTAACAGGGTAAATCAAAAGAATAAGAAAAACACGAGAGAGTAGACCTGTAAATATTATCCTGCCAGGTGGCTGGATTTGCGGAAAGGATCGAAGATTTCTGGAATTACGTAAATAAATCCGATATGGTAAATCTTTCTGAAATAGGATTCAAAGAAACAGATTGTGGAGAAGTGGAACATAGGTTAACAGAAGTTTAGGTGATACGGCGTACAAAATAAGATAAAACGAAAATAGAAGCGACAGCAATAGGTGGAACGTTCACAGGAATAAAGCGACAGATCGAAAAAGCGCAAACAAGGTAGAACGATCCATCCAACGATGATGGAATTCGCACATAACAGATCTGGCGAAAGGAGACCATTAAAAGATTTAGAAGAGTTAACGGAAGACAGAAATTGATAACTCAATAATTGGAAGCGACTTCGACGCAAGAATCGAAAAGAAAGGAGAACTCTTTTGGGATGGACAAGAAAATACAAAACCGAGACGATCCAAGGATGAGACGGATAATAAATAAGGAGAACACTTACTGCGAATGGTAGAAAAAGAAACGAATATAATAAATGGAAACAAAGCAGGTGATACAACGAGTGAATGGACATTCAACAGAGGAAACAGCTACTCGATAATAGACTAGGGAATAATAAATGTAGCCACGTGGAATAAAGTAGAAAGGATAGAAGTAGGAACAAGAATTGGGTCAGATCATCGGCCGTCAGAAATGGAAATCGCAGCCGACATTGCAGAACTAAGGATATGGTAGACGAGGAGACAGAGAAAGGGGTAGACAATTAGAATGAAGAAGGGATACAGATTTACGAGGAAGCACAAGAAAAAAGTAAATTTTGAAAACGACGTAGTGCAGGGAGCAATACGCGGACTCATAAGGAAGATGGAAAAGGCAATCAACAAACAGAGAATCCAGAAGCGCGATAAAACCCAGGAAACAGGATGATGGTGGGATGAAGAATGCAGGCTTAGTAGAAGAAAGGTAAATAAAGCGGTAATGTGGAAACAGGATACGATAAATGAAGTAAAATACGGAGAAGAGAAACAAAGACACGGCAACCTACGTAAAGAAAAGGCAAAAGAGGCAGGAAAGCAAGAATAGGAGAAAACAATGAAGGTAATGGAAATTAAGGACCAGGAAGAAATACAGGCGTATGTATATACAAGAAAGAGAAAAAGAGATGAAGCTCCAGGAAAAATATAGAATTATCAGAATGGAAACATCGTTTCATGGATATGGTAGGGACAGAAGATACGTATGGATAAAGAAAATACAAATGGATAGAGAAGAAGAAAGCGGAACTGAAGAGAAGCAGGAAGAAATCGAGAGTGGTTATCGGTAAACTCAAAAAGAAGAAAGCAACAGGAGAAAATGCATTGAAAAGCGAGGCCTGCGTGGTCGCAGCAGAGAAAATTAAAAAAAGATTCAAGGAAATTATCAATAAAGTATGGAAAGGAGAAGTATCGTCTGAAGGTTCGAAGAGACTCTTGTTGTTGTGAGAAAGACGTTAAAAATTATGGGGGGATAACGTTGATGGACAGCGAATGTCAAATTTACTATACTCGATATTAGAAAGTAGGTTAAGAAAATAGATCAAAGTAGAAATAGTGAAATTACTGCCGGATCAGCAGGCAGGACCCCGAGAAGATAGAAGCTGCATGGACAACATATTCATACCGAAAACCGCATTAGCAAAAAGAATTAATATAAAAAGAAGCGTGCACTGTATATGTTTTGCAAACTTAAAGGCTACATTAGATACGGTAAACAGGAAAAAACTGTGGCAGAACATGAGGGGTAAAAGAATGGATCTAACGTTAACAAAAAGAATCGAAGAAATCTATAAAGAACCAAAAAATAGAGTAGAGGTGGGAAAATTCAAGGACAGGAGCGTTCTGGATCCGAAAATGCTTAAGACAAGACTGCTGCTTAAGCTCGCTATTGTTTGCAATATTTATATCGGAGATAGACGATTACTTGAAAAGAACACAAGAAGAAGAAATTATTGTAGGAACGAAGAAAATATTCATCCTAGCGTATGCAGACCATCCAGCAGTCATGACAATAACTCAGAAGGAAGTGGAAAATATATTGAAGTATCTAGAGATATTTTTTGGTGGAAAGGAACCGGAATTGAACTTGAATAAATAGACGATCATAATGTATAGAAAATACGCAGAAATGGATTTGGAAGTGTAAAGAAAGCGAAAAAGTGGTAAAAGACGTGTGTAGAAAAGCGACAGCAACAATGGCGCGGATCCGGAGAATCAGAGGAAAAAAATTTGCCGATTATTTCTGTACGAGAATGTTAATGTTTAATGAGATGATCAAAAGTATTCTGATATACGGAGCGGACACCTGAGGCTACAAGAAAAGGGAAGAGGTGGAAGTAGTGCAGGAAAGATATATCAAATGGATACCAAGATTAAACAGGTGCGCTTTAGGGTATCTAATAAGAGAGGAAAAGCAAATAAGAGAGAAAAATATGTATAGAAATGGAAGACAGAGTTGTAGAATATGAAAAAGAAATTAAAAGTAGCTGCGAAAACTCCCTGTTGAAAGAATACAGGAGAGAGATGGGCCAAATTGACTGGGTCAAAACGAAATGAGGCAAGGAAAGAGATGAGTTTCTGAGAGATGTTAAAAGTTGAATGAGCAGATCGAAAGGTGAAGCAAGAGGCACCAATACCTTTTCTGTTCTCTTGGATGAATTTCTTAAATGAAGACATTTTAAACAAAGGGAAGTAAGGCAATCATCTGATGATCATGAATCCGAAATTTACTTAATCAAATAGAGAGTGTCTGAAAGCGTAAAAATTTTGAAAACATTGGAACTAAACAAATAGGAGCCTGTCACAATCTTACTTTTAATAATATGAGTTCAACAACTGAACTCATTCTGTATATTATTATTACATTCAATCACTAATGAATGAACCTTATTCAGAAAATTATTTTCTTCCTTTTAGTACATTTTTAAATAAAATCACATATTTTTAATTTTTTTAATTTAGATATTTTACTTTTTACTTTTAATCTTTAAGTGTCATCTGATTATAATATACACTGAAACACATTGGAAGACAAAGACATTTTCAGATTTTATCTTAGCTACCTGGACAATTATTTCCGATAAAAAAATTTCCAATTTTTTTTTTAAATTAAGAGAAACGTGAAAGAGAATGTGAAAAAGTGGAAAAAAATAATAATTACATGTTTTTAAATGATGTTATTAAATAGAGACTCAAGTATGGGGTATGGTAATGCCACATATAAAATATTTTGCGAAACATCAATGGATCATGAAAGGGAATTTCTTGTATTAGACTTTCCATCGAGAAGGGGAACGCCAAAGTTATATTGTAATTCACGGTAACCTTCATTATATGCAAATGAGAGGCCAAAAGCGAAAGAAAAATATGAGGACATAATGGATGGATGTTATATTTCACCGATTCAACACGAATATCTAAAATTTCCGAAACAGAAAATGTTGTTACTGAAGGAGACGATTATTAATAATTAATTACGCAAGATTACAATATACGTAACATAAGCAAATAAACCTGTTTGCTTTTAACTTGTTTCTTTAATAAAATTAATTATTTTTTACCATCATCATTTTCATATTATCAATATTTTCAATGAAAAAGTGTTAGTCAATTAATAAAAAAGGAAACTGATTTCGTTTATTTGTATTATCGATTATTTGCAAACCGGCATGCGTATAATTAACATTGTGTTGTAAAAAGTTAATTAACTAATTACGTTCGAAAAAATTAGCCGTAATTTTAGTGCATCGTATGTTTTTTACAAAAACATGAAAGAAACATTTCAATAATTCTATAATTAATAAAAGTTGATCCTTCCAACAGTATAAAAAATGGATTTCTGAAAGTAAAAACCGAAGTTAATTTTAATAAATTTAAATATCCTATCTGGTCGCATAAAATAATATTAAATTCCTAAATTGGAGATTAACAGAAATTAATTAAACGTGCACGAACTTGGTTTGAAAAATGATTTAGTCTCAATAATATTTAATAGAAAGCAATGTACGTGTAAGCGGCACATTTTTATAGACTAACAATAAAATGATCGATTGGCATTAAATGTGAATAATTAGCTACAATAAACATTCAAGAAGCCTTATCAAACCGTGAACCCACTTAGTCTTCGTGACTGGCAACCATTCGGCGTGCGTGATCCTCAAACTCTGATCGAGTTGTGGTAGACGAGCTTCCAAGTTGGGTGGTAAGCTCGGTAAACCTCTCGGGTCCGGTTGTATCGCGGTCTTCTGTCCTCCGTCTTCCCCACGCATCAATAATCCGATATGATCGTCGAAGCTGCCCTTCAATCCAATATAATCTTCAGCCTGTGAAAGCCAACAGGACGTTTAATCGCTACTGTGTATGTATCTTGACCGAGGATGTTATTTCGTAGAAGGGAATTAGAGACGTTTCCAATCTTTATTTTTCGGTAAATTATTATTCGACATAACTTTGAGATTGTTTCGTTATGTAATACGTACGTTATTATTGACGGATTTAAGATTTCGCACACGCAAGTATTTCCAATAAAGTGAATATTGATTTTTATTGAAATGAAAACATGTTTATCTTTATGTGCATATCTATTTATTTTCATTATATCAGTTTTAGTTATGTCATATTCATATTTACAATTCATATATACGCTAAAAGTTGATACTGTATAGTTCTCATGTTAATAATATGTTATGATGGTATTTTGTGACTGTTTCTTTTTCTTTGATTCGTTAAATTTTTTATTGCTATTGACGCGTCAGTTGCGTTTCGTCGATTATTTTAACAGCACTGCTTACACAAGTATTGAGTTTTTGTTATTATTGAGCATTTATTGCTGCAACATCTCCAAGTTTAAAGGAAGGATACTGTGCCACGTGATAGTTATCGAATATTGTTACTCGGTAATTTTTGACGACCGATTCGCCTAAATAAAGCTAAATTAAGCTAAAAATAGTTACGTTAGAAAGAAAAAAGGCGCTTCTCTCTTTTTCTGAAGAAAAAGTAAAATTTTGATAGTGGGTTAAGTGTTAAGTGAAACAGTGTTGTGAATACTTCACGTAAAGAGAAAGGACCGATTATGTAGATCAACAAAAAAAAAAAATATATATATATATATGTATATAGTGTATGTATTCATATTATTTGTTATTATTAATATATACATATTAATATTACATCAAAGAATTAATTATACCAACAACGATGAATTGGATTTTAAAGCTTATATTTCCAGTTTATATATTTATTTAATAAGCGATATTATGAACTAGATAGTATGTTGGGATACAATTAAAAACTCAATTACTTATTTAAAAATGATTACAATCTATTTACTTAAATGAATAATATTTGTCATTTATACAAATAATTTCAAAAAATAAATTGTTCATTTCCTAATGGAAATTCTTGTAATTTTATTCGAAAAATATTAATTAAATAAATTGAAATGCAATTACGAAAAGATGAATTAATAAAGCTTTTACACATTGCAGAAACAACCTAATAATATCTTCCAATAAATCATAGCTTCTGGGAATTGCCTATCACAATGTGTATAGGTATAATTGATCACACCATAATTACTCTACTCGTATAATTTCGAAATTCATCGAACATTTGACCCAAAAACGAAATCATAAATATTGATTTACATGATTGGGGAAATATGTTTCAAGCGATATTTGGACATCGGAGACCAATTCCATGATACAAAATGTTGGAACAGTTATTGACTGTGACCTTTTTTAGCTTCAAAGTTACAGATATTGCCTTATGTATGTAAGTATGCGGGTTTACTAAATCATCATCCATTACGTTATGTGACTTAATCATCCGCCAAAGAGTAATAGCGAAAAATAAATCTTGAATATTTTTTTATAATTAATTTTATAGAATACTTAAATCTTCTATATTTTTAAAAAATAGCTCATTTCTGTATAGAGACATATATATTTGTGATCTAGGCCACTTGTAAAGTCAGTAGTACGATTACTATTATGAAATAATAATTGTCTTTCGTAATTACTTTGATCACTAACAATAATCATATCGAATTCCATTTCCACTAAAATAAAGCTTTAAAAATTTCTATGTATGATTTGTAACTAATTAATAGATACAGTATAATTTATAATGTAATTTATAAATAAAAATATAATTTATAGAGAAATATAATAATTATCTCTAACATTTATAATATTTATAATGATACTACTAAAAATGAGTAATGTCAAAAGAAATTATCGAGAACTTCTGATTATTAAAAAAAAAAAAAAAAAGGTAGTTGATGTGGCAATGAATTATAGAAATCTTTGCTTACTATACACATATCTAAAATTACGATATAAAACTAAATGTGGCTTGGATAGTGTTCTCGTATATCGATAAAGGTTTCTGTGCAATAGATAAAACTTAACATTTTATTTTCATTATATAGTTATCATTATATTAAATGGTAATATCTTTACATTTTGTGTCGTCTTCTTTGAGTTATATATTTTTCTCATAAAACTTCTGTAATAAAATAAAATAACTCGTAATAACTCGTAAAAAATGCTTCAAACAAAAGTTGCGTGATTTCACAAAACCTCGTTAACTTATTATTAGTTATTTTTAAAGGAATTACATCTCAATTATGTTCAATTATATCATACTGAAATCCACCTTGTTGATCATACAGTAAATTTCAGCTAATTACGTAAGAATATACTAATCTCAAAAGATTAGTACTATATCAACTACACAGTTATATTAAAAAGAATTATTAACAATAATTTTCATAAAAGTTAGCTTTTAGAATCACCAACATCTATCAATTAACAAAATCTCCAGTTTCAGAGTGATCGATATTAATTTGCTTGGCTACGAAATCGTCAACTCTAGCCCTCAGAGTCATCGATATCGGCTTCCGCAGCTCCATAATTAGTACTATCAGTTCATACGATACTTACATTCTTCAATATCGCGTGTCACCACTCCTAGATCGTCGATATCGATTCTCCACTTTCCTTTTTTCACTGTTTCCCACTATCTTGTTCTGTGCTTCGAGATGATGTATCAAGTGTCCCAAGCGTATTTTATTTATGTGAAAAGTTACGTTATACATCAAAGTTTCCAACTACATATATATTTTATCATGCTATTTTAGATAAGACTGTATACCTTAACTAAAAAGTATAATGCAAGTGACTTCGTATATCTAAAACCTTGATATATAGATTTCATACATAGGAGGCTCTTTGAAGCCGAACTGTTCAACTCCATCTACTTTTTATCAATTTTTCAGTTTCATGTACGCAAGTACAGGATTGATGCTCAATTCTCGAAAAAAAGATTACTTATTTCCATCAGTTCAATTATTACTACAGGATGGTATAAGTAATAACAAATTTAAAAGTAAATTTAAAAGATAGTATTTGTAATCATCACTTTTTCATCTCTTTCAATTATAGAATTGATCAATGTGGCTTCTAAACGGCTCACGTATTTGTATCGTTGTGTATCATTTGTATAATGAATCATTTTAATGACGAATGACGGCAAATTCAATTTAATTTCATTTGTAATTATTACTCAAATTAAAAATTTGTAAGTCGTATCTACAGTACTTCAAAGTATAGAAAGTATATTTTTGTACATTATATTATAAAAAGAATTAAAAAAATAAAATTACATATGACAGTATGTACATAACAGTATAATCAAAATAAGAATATAACAGCAACGATGATGTTGTTTACTAACCCTCGCTTCATTATGAACAGTGGTTTTAGATCCAAATGTTGAACAAAACGAAAGAGTACAGTTTTAGTGTATCACGTACTTTATTCTTTCACGTAACTTTATTCGAATCCTTCAAAAGAAGAAAAGAATATTAGTAATATGATTCAATTTTTATTCACTATTGTGCCTTATAAGTGCCACTTAGTAGTCTTATAATTTTAATAACATTTGTTACATCACATTTTTCGGGATTTTCTTCTAATTCTACAGCCTCTATTACATTATTTTCACGTAACAGTAAATTTACTGTTAAAAATGACACTTTTGCATATAATTCAATAAAATAATGCTATAGACATAAAGAAGTCACAGAGAAAATATAAATATACGAATCAGAAATTTTATTTAGATTTATATTGGATGCAAAATTATCCAACTTACCGGCTTACAATCATAAAAAAGGCATTAAAATTTTGTATGTATGTATTGTATCACTTTAAAGGAAAGATTAAAAATCTTCTAAAACCCTTGTAATCATTATCTACTTATTACTATAAACGAAAAGTATAAATCATAATTCAATTTTATATATTTTAGAATTAATTCTGTCCTTCTTACAGGTCAATGGTTATCGAACAAATCCTTATTTTTTTTTTCAATTTTTATTATATATGTACGTATTATATACGATTATACATACTTCTTTTTTTTAAAGTTTCCTTTCAAATTGTAGAATCTCTTTTATAATTTTTCATTATACACTTCTATACTTTATAAAATTAATAAACTTTTAAAAAGTTCCTATTGTTTATATTGTTATTTAAGTGTTATTTGTTCCTATTGTTATTTAAGTGTTCCTATATATACCAAAGACATACCTTCCTGATTTATCTGCAATTTCATATGTTACAGCCTAACTTTAACAAATAAAGGAATCGCAATCCTATACAATTCACTTTTCATCAATAGATGATACAATGACATAAATATGAATATCCAAACATGGAGACGCGTTAATACAATAATTAATAGAATTGGCGTACAAGAGGTATATGCAGGATTTGACACTATCGAGGTTTCAGTAGGAAAATGCGTTTATTTCACGGGCAATTTCAAATGGATTTTTCGAACACTATTTTGGCCCGTTGACGTTTGAAAAATTTCATTTCCACGGATTTCACAGGCTTTTTCATGCCTTTCGCCAGATTATACGACACACTCCTGTGTGTCATGTATGCACAGTCGGGATCATCATCTGCGTGTACACACGCTTGTACCAGCTTCTGTGCATTTTTTCATTGCACGATGATCGATCGTTCGACTGGATTGCGGGACACAGTGGCCACGTGAAAAATGGCATCATTTTTCTTCGGTTATGGCTCTCTATTTTTACGCGTTACAACGCGCGTACCGGGTCATAAACATCCCAGGCGAAATGAATTTTTGTTCAAATAATGGCCATCGTAATTTTTGCATAATTCCGTATTTGAATAATATTAACTACCGTTAGCACAATGGCCGTTGTAATTATTCAAATGACAATGAGTTTTAAATTTATTCCAAACATGAAACCATTTCAGCCAGTTAATAACTCTATCTTTAAAGAAAGATACGTCCTATTTTATGTAAATTCTCTAATAAATTGATTGCATGTAAAAATATAATGTACATGAGGGGATATTTTTAAAATATTTTTTAGAAAATTGTTTCATGAAACTTGGGCATTTAAATATGAATTATGAATTTGACATATTTCTATCAAACATCTGTCCTTTAATAGTTCTTAATTTTTTTTTTTTTTTGACATATTTGTTTAAAAATCTTAGAATATTTTCTTTTAATGTTTAAATGTGTGCGAAATTTGTATAAATTGCGGATTTCATTGAACATTCTTCTTTAATGTTGATTATTTGATAATAAAATAAAAAAAATAATACCCTTCTCTCTTCTTTCTTCTCTCTTTAATTATTATACTGTATATAATTATTAATACTTTATTATAAAGTATGGCTCTCGGATAATATTATAAATTTATGAAGATAACAGTAAAAAATATATGCAGATACATCAAGTATAATTGGAGAATTGATAAATTAGTAAACCGTAATAATTGATAAATAATTTCCTTGATGTACAAATAAACATGAATACTACAAAAATATTGTAGTACTATACCAGCAGCATATAAGCTGGTTAATAATTTTATCAGTATAAATAGCAAATTAATTGAATGTATTAAACTATTATTCGTAACACGTTACAAACACAATCAATAATAAATTATATTTCAATTATATTATGAACCGACACACCCTCGATGAATTTAATGATAAGAAATTTAGAAACGTTAAAATCAAACAGGGAACGAAACTACCTCTATTCGAAAAGTAGATTAACTGTTAGGTTCTCCGAAAAGTTTCTTTCGTTTCATAAGGTGATAATAGATGAACAACAATTTCTATTTTATATTATTTTATTGAATTAGGCATGATCTATTTCGTTATATTTCTTTTATTATGTTCGTGCATAATTCAATAAACTAATATAAAACAAAAAACATTGTGCATGTATTATTTCCTTATAAAACGAAAGAAACTTTTTAGACAACCTAATACTAAATGTACATATTAAATACCTTATTTCATTTTGGAATTCTCTATTCCTACGAATGATTCTATATCAATTTTATCTTCTTCAAGAAATATCGCATGTCAGCATTCTCAATAGAATAAGGAACTGAAAAATTCAAAAACCAGACAAAATACAAAAATATATCATTATTCAAATTACAAGGACTTAACTACTACGTTAAATATCTCGTCCTTTCATTTTTTAATTCCTCAATATACCTTAATTGAAGATTCTATCCGCATAAAAAGATATCACACGTCAATAATTTCAATAAATTTCACCATCAAAAATATAAAAACCTTTACAACCAAACAAGAAACGAAATGAATCTTTTATCTCTATAATACAAACTGTATTTTCAAGGTTTCAATCGAAAATAGTCTAACACGAAGTTTAAGCGAATACGACATCAACGATACCTTTCTTACCATTAAAACAGTTCCATTTGGAACCATTTAATACAATTCCCCTATGAAAACCCTTTTAAAGGAATACAATTAAGCTACCTCTGAAACGAAGTGTTACGCGTTGTTTCATCAAAGCTGTTCAACGTTATCTACTCGAAAGCCGGTGCTCACAAAAATTCCCATTTTTCCCCCCTCCTATCAGAGATTTTATCTGTATGCCATTCTTTAAATGGAGCTATTTAAAAGTTCCCGCATTTAACAGTGGTAATTTTGTTTCCATGATTCAAACGAATAGCAGAGTTCCCACAAGGGAAAGCGTATTTTTTTTTATCCGCGGAACAGCCTAAAAACACAATATGTCAACCGTGTCATGGTCACGCGTTGTGCCATGACGATTACAAAGCAAAATTGTCACCGTTATATTAAGTACACCTCTTATGCGGTATTATATATTATATATATATTTATATATATTTATTATAATAATTATAACAATAAATAATATTACATTATTATAAAATAAAAATAATATCATAATAATTATATATATATATAATATATATATGAGGATTATATTATAAATATAATGAGATAAGATTCACATATCGATAACATTTTATTGAGATAAATATATTTGTTGAGTATTAACCTTTGACTGGTCATGAGCCTTGGAATCACGCGATGTTTATGAGATCCCATACGAAATACACATATAATCTATTTTATTATTATTACTATTTCGGGCGTTCGTAATGACTTTTATGTACAAATATTATGTTTTTTTTAAATTAAAAATGAAACGTAATAGACTATTTTTATTTTTATACTGTAAACACAAACCAGAACATGAAAAAGTATTCTCTTGGTAAGAATAAGCAAAAGCAATGCAAGTTTCGTTGCTTCTTCGCGTGTCTACTGTCGTGGAGCTTGTAATTCCGAAGCAAATTTTCAACTGTCTCATAACTGAACCGCTAGAGTGCACAACGAAACTCAACTATACGAAAGTACAAAATTCGCACGATTGAAATAACAATACTATGAACTTTGAAATTGCCTGTGGTTTGTTAAACCCCACGTGTCCACTCGAGGATTGTAGTAATTAATGTTCGCGTAATGTGGGCTGTCCACAAAATATTTCCTCTTGACTGTGTACATTAACTTACAATAGTATTTGCACACTTACCAAAACTTTTACATTACACGTGTTATACTTGTAGAAAATATTTTGAAATTTCATTAGCATTGTAATGAGACACGGCTAGAATGACTATAAAATTGGAAATCAATATACAAATGTATATGGAAATGACAGGAGATTTATTGCAAACATATATTTAGTAGAAAATTAATACATAGCATGAATAATCTTCTTAAGTATATAAGCGTTAAGCATCTGGAATATGACTTTTCACTAACTCGGTTGTTATTATGTGTCTTTCAGTTCCTGGCCTGGTTTCTTATTGTTTCGGTATAAATAGATCAATACTTTATTGTAAAAAGTGTCTAGCTAGATCGACGAGTGGTATAAAAAATATACGGTGTTATTTAAAAGATACAAGGTTACCTTGATATCTCAGAAAATATAAGATATAAAACAGTAAATTTACATCCATTCGACGAGTCCTTCAAAATACAACATAATTCGTTTACAACATTTTTCGATAAAACTAATACAGAACGAGTTAGTTTAGATAGCACTTCTTATTGACACACTCTGTATATTCATAGAAGTTATCTATAAATTTTCAAATACTTCCCTGAACTTGTGTATGTTTGTCACATCTTTTGATCACCATTTTGATCGACTATAACATTTATTCATATTATATATAATATTGTTTCTCATTATTTAATTGCTATTTTGTTAAGAGATTTTATTATAGAAATTTAGATTTTTAGCAATCTTTTTGTAATGTTTTACTTAATTCATTTAGATCTTGTAAGCAATATTTCGATTAGAAAGATGTCGAAACACGTAATATTATTGTTTACTATATTTACTACAATTCTCTCAAATACTTTTAACAAATTTCTGTTTTTCACACATATCGGAATGCAATTTTGTATAAATATAGAATTCCGACTGAACAGGCGCTGTTTTGACTTCAGTTAGAATAATCGTCACGTTTCGTATAAAACCAATAGATATCCTAATACGTGTAAATAGGAGCGTATATTTAACCTTGAGAGAGCTCGCGTGCATTGTCGTTCACGCGTATCTCTGCAACTACTTGCAACTGCTGCCTGTCTCTTTCCCTTCCTCTATGTGCCTATCTGTATAACTCTGTTTCTCTCTCTGTTTCTGTCTAGAAACTTGCTCCTATTGACTTTGGAAACTCGAACATAGATCGACTTTATCGTACTATGTGGTAGCTGATTTTTGTTCTTTCTTGATTTGAATAGGTTTACTTTGCGACGATAATAATTCTGAGGGAAGTTTGCGTAGTTTTAAAATTCCAGATACCGGTGCAAGCGATTAGATGGAAGGAGGAGTACTGAATGTTTTAATGCAAATATCTTCTTCAGATTATATTCAGTGCTCGCAGGTTTCAAAATTATTTCTGCCTAGAAGGGAAATTTATTGTTTTAAGAAAATAACTTATTCCATGGAAGAAGGACCACTTGTGGGAAAACATTAACGAAACTATCTCTGTATAGTATCCCTAACTGTATCTCTGAAATATAAAGGAAAATGTCGTCGACTTATAAAAATCAGGTTAGATCGATTTAATGAATAATTATTTATAGAGAGACAAAACTGTCCGGATAATAGAATTTTCGGATAATAGAGCAATCATTTTTCCGATATGAGATTTCATTTATTCAAGCACAAATTAAAGTTAATTGATAATTTCTTTAAGTATTTATGGGTCCCATATCTTTTTGCCTGTTAACGATAAATCACACAATTTTTTCAATCTGAATAACTGCATAGAGATTCCTTTTATACTTCGAACCATCGAAATCCTTCTTGAAATGTCACAAATGCTTCGGTATGAGAAGGCACCTCTTCATCGCCGCTTTCGTTTGCTCGTCCCACTTGTGTAACATCGTCTTTATCGCAATGAAACCATTTCATCGCATCAGTATATTTAAGGCTTTTCTATCGTCGTTAGCAGAGGAATCCGCACGCTTTAAATAATGTTCACTATCACGTTCTTGTTTTTTATTATCCCTGATTGTGGTTTTTCCAACACCGTGTATTGCTATCTTCGTTGCATTTACATCACTTTCCAGTTTTTTAATTATTTCGTACTTTGTTCGTATAGTTAGAACGCTATTAACTTTATACTAAATTCTTATAATCGGAATTCGCTCAATCGTCGAATAAAGAAACGAATACGTCGTATATATACGTACATATTTCAAACGGAAAAAGATATTCATTACTGGGAGATAGTATGGTCGAATCATAATGTTCGGATATTAGGGTATTTGGATTATTATTCGAATAAGAGCGGTTTTACTGTATCTAAAAGCATATATCGATTGTTGAAAACAGTATGTACAAGAACGATTATCAGCTGATTTGGTACATAAATTTACTTTTAATAATGAACTACTTGAATTAAATATTTTAAATAATTTTGGACATCAGGTTTTCCCAATTTGACATTTAATTTATATTTGAATTGTTTAAACGGTTAGGTTATTTCTTATCTTTATAATTAATTGATTTCAATGATTTTGATAATGTTGAACAAGAATTATCGCTTTCAAAAAAATTCACGTACGTAATCATGTTTCATGAATAGAAGAATGTTGCTGGCTTTAGCTATATATTACTAGTACTTAGAAACTACTATCTTCAAGTATTTTAATCTAATTATCGTAATAATTTCGGCGCAACAGATTCTGTAGAAAAATTGTATACAAGTTATAAATTTAAAGTATACAAAAATATATACAAAAATGATACGCATAAATACGCACTACATAAAAATTACTGCAAATAAAAATATCAGTTCGTAGAAAGATCAGGCTGAGTATAATCAAATATGGATATTGCCTTTTACGTTTCCTTAGTCATTAAAGCAAAAAGTTTATCTACTTTTATTTCGTAGGAATATTACCTGTATGATATTCATCGGGCGAGCAATTTTGATAAATGTTGTAGATAACCTTCAGCAATGTCTACACATCTCGTTTTAAACTCTATAATTGTTAATTTATGATTACCATAGTTTACTTGTACCGCTTTGCGACTTTAATAATCTTTAATTATGTCATATTTGGTGTCTATACGAAACATTACTCTCATCTAATAACATAGCAACGCTATGTGAACAATTATGTCGTTACATCCACGCTACATAAACTGTACACGTACGTACATACATACATATGTATGTTGCAGTTATGATTAAATCTGCATAGGCTATCTTTATCTTCAAAGGGGAATATCTTCATGTGAAAATGCAAGTTGGGAATTTAGAATGTTAAACTATTCATATTATAAATCACTCGAGGCGATCGTAACTTGACACATATACGAGCTGGAGAATAATAAATAATTGATAAATATGGAGTTAGTACGATTACATCAACGAGAAAATAAAATATTCAAATATTTCAAAATTTGGTCTGTGTATTTACTATGAATAAAAACATCAATTCTTCTGTCATTTATAGTTATATAATAAGGAATATCATTAACCGATATTGTTTCCTCTTTACATAAGAATTATATAACTGTAAAATGTTAAATACAGCTCTTTGTCTTACACAATAATTTTTTATTGACATCGGCTAATTGAAATTATTCGTTGAAATATTTTATGATATTTACTGTTGTATTCGAATATTCGATAATAGCTACTTAATTTTAAACATACACATACAGTGAGTGACAAAGGTATTAGCACAGCCTTCAAAATAAAACAACTTTTTTAACATTGGATCACACGAGGTGATTTTTTGAGAAATTAGTAGTGAGTAATCGCGAAGAAAATAGTAAAGCTCGCTTTTTACAATTGTTCACCTGAGTCAGTGATGGAAAGTTGAACATCTTTTGAAGATTTATACCAGTTATATACCTACGCGCTGGAAATTTCATCGAGATCGGTTAAAGTTGCTATGAACTACACAAACGATTAAAAATGAAAAAACGATTAAGAACTTTTGACCTAAAATCTCAAGATTCTTACATCTTTCGACGCCTGTCCCTTGTTTCCGCATCAATCGATTTCGATACAATTTTCAGCATATGCAGCGTGTCTACTTCATCTTGAATATTTTGTTCAAATATCGTTCGAAAATCGTTAATGATACAAAGAAATGTTTCTTACGATTTACTATATACACTTGTACATTTGACGTCACTGAGACCTTGAAACTTGCCGTGACGTATTAAAATGTTTAAATGCAGTGAAAATTTAAATAACACATTGCGAAGGCAGTTATACATGTATGTACAGTGTGTCCAGTTTATATCGAATCGCTTAAAATATCTCGAAAAGCATAAATAGGAAATGGGTAGAAAAAAATGTTTCAGACAAAAATTTCATGACACAGGGGGAAACATATCATTCTTTCGTATGTTTGACCTTTCGGCAACCATGAAACTTTCTGTGAAGTTGACATTATAATTTTTAAATAGAGACTTCTTCTAGCAGACAGTCAGACATTTTTAAAATAGAACAAACTCATGTATCGTCATATAAATTTTCAAATCTCACAGAGCGATTCAAAAAATTACCGAGAACTGCTGCCAACTCGCTGACTGTTTTGGACACACTAGAAAAACGTAACTTCGTGTTTTTTGTGCAACGCTATATTAGCAACAGAATTATGAAAAGCAGCTGTATGTGTCCGCATGGCGTACATGGGATAATACGCTAATACCAGCGACACATCGAATTTAGAAGTTCACATAACACTAGCGGATGATGCCAAAGACACGATAAAACATGGAGGTTTCTATTAAAAAGTTATAATGTCACCGTCACAGAAAGTTCCAAGGTTGCTGTAAAGCCAAGCACGCAAGAGCATAGTACGTTTCCCCTATGTCATGCCACATTTGTCTGAAACATTTTTTCGTATCATTCGTGTTTTTCAAGATATTTGAGCGGTACGAGTTAAACCCGACACACTGTACATATACGTATAAAATTGACATAAATCTTCCAAATGTGTCGTTCAAATTTTCATTACGGATCCATGTGAGGAAGTTACTTTCGAGAAGCTACTTTTACTTCTTATCTCACGATCCCGATCAACTCTAGTTATTTGACAAAATTTTTTACGCGCTATTTAGTAAACTAATCCTTCTAACTTCTTATTATTAGGTTGTCCGAAAAGTATTTTTTGATTTTATGAGATAATAATAGACGCACGTTTTTTGTTTTATATTATTTTCTCGAATTACGTACGATCCATTTTGTTCTGTTGAGATAAACACCGCGACAATTCACAGACTTGGTTTCACGTTTGTATGAAGGTGCATTGTTGTAAGAAACACGTTTGCGAAAGAAAGACACTTTCCGGACAACCTGATACATCGCGTTTCTGTATTTTCCCGATAACATCCGAGCTCGCACGGGATGATCGTAATTACGACAACATCTTTGCAAGATTTCGAAAACATCGCAACAGTGCAGCGTGGTAATGCCTGTTCACGCAGATAAGAATAAGCGCATTTTTGTATGTGCGCCTCGTACACCGTGGTAGGTAGGCGAAATGCATTAAGCACACCGTCGCCCATGCGTTTTCCATATTCCAGGAATGTGTAAATTCGGCGATTTTAGTAGCGAAAGGTACTGTAACGACGTTATCGATTGAGGTTCGAGTTGAGAGAGTCTTTAAAAAGTTCAGTTTGGTCAGTCTTAGAGCAGAGGAGTCACGGACTAGTCGTCGACGAGTTCTACGACGAAAGTCTTTGAGTCCAAGTTAATCAGTTTATCAGTTGATTGTTGTTGAAAGTTCGCTGATAGCCGATGAGGTGAGTTCAGGCTCGCAAGCCTCCTACTATGAATTGCTCGCGTTTGATACAAGTCTCGCGCGTGCAATCGACATCCTACTAAGGCAATAGGCCGCAGTCTGTAAGATAGAATGGAGTGTGGAAGTGAGTGTTCGCAAGCTGAGGTCATCAGTGCATATTGTAACCCATTGTGAAACTTCGATTATCCGATACGTAACAAGTGCATGGAACGAAATCGTGAGCGTGAGTGTTTGCGTGAAAAGCGATAACGTAAAGTGGACAGCATTCATCGCGAGTCTTGACCCAAAATATCTATAGAAATCTACCTAGAAATCTATATCTATGTCGGAGATAAAAGAAAGAAGAGCCTTTGGAATTTTGGGAAAATCCCGCAACATTGTAATCTAGATTCTATCATAGCTGTAATTAAACAATTGTAGTCATCCAGTCCGATAATAATTGTTCGAAACTCGTGATAGTGAGCTTGGGCTCGAGGCGACAGCCAGTCGCCGAACGAGGCCGCGGTCAAGGGATGAACGTTTTGTTTAACAAAGGTATGGAATAATAATAGTATAGCTCTCCTTAAAAGAAATAGTTGTAGCGGCGCTCAACAGTAAACATTCCAACGGTTTTTGTCCCGTGGCTCGCCACACGCAGACCCTATTCTTCAAGTAAGATGATTACCAGATGTCGATGCATCTCCACAGTACATATTCAGCTAGCCTGAGGACCCGTTATAAATCTTAATATTTAGTTAACTAAAGTCCTTCAAACAGACAAACGGTCTTTGTCCCAACTACGGCAATATAGGCGAAACTTATTTCCTCATGAACGGCGCCTCCTGCCAGCAACTTTTCCTGAAGGGCGGCTAGCAATTTTTTCTAACCATCGATATGAAGATTGATCAATTAGCAGCAACGCCAATTTCCCTCACTTTCCGAACAAAGGCATCGCTCAACGAATCCAATGGTCTCGTGTCTTTAGACACACACCCAATATAGTTTTGCTCTGCAGCATCATCGCGACGGAGGGTCATTCTCTTTCGCGAGGTCGCAATAGCGCGTTACATAGTGTCTTTGCGTTCGGTGGATGTTCTATGTTTTAACAAGAGTTGGTTCAGTAACACTTGTACCGTAGACAAAGGAGTTGGCTACGACTTGGACTTTGGAGGAATGCGTATGTAGTATCGCGGGCACAAGGCCTAGATGTTAGCGAATAAATGATATACAATATCGCGAGAGCCAAGACGTTTGTAAACTATAAACAGTGTCGCGAGTGCCGAGGCGTCGTCAGGCCCATCAATGTGTCACCGGGTGCTTGGAGTGAATAGTTTTGTAGAAAAGGCCTACGTGACCTCGCCACGAGCGGCTGCGGGACACATGCGTGGTGGGTCTAAGGAAAGACAAAAGGGATGCGAGAGGACAGTGTGAATCGAACGGTGAGAGTGGAAAGTCTGAGTTGAGAAGTTGCAAGCCGAGTGTTAGACTAAGACGTACGACGATATTATAGTCCGTTTCTGTATTGAGTATTGCGGGTGCGAATAAACTTAAGCTTAACCTCAAATAAACCACCCTTTCTTGTTCTTGCTCTAGACAAAACATATTCTGATTACTACACGTATTTTGTTATCCCCTTGACCGCGGATTCGTTATTGAACCTAGGATCATTGTCATTAGCGTCTCGAGTATTTAATTACCACGGTTGCTTGTCGAAATCTGTAATAATCATGTTTGCACTAGTCAATATCTTCTCTATTGCATAACAACAATGTCTAATCACTACGAAGATTCGTTTCACGCCCCTTACCCCAACCTTAATCATAACGTGAACCCGACATCTATAATATCTATAATATCTACAATATTTATAATGTCTTAATGTGTATAATATCTACAATATTTACAATATCTATGGTATCTATAAATTTATAAATCTTACGAATAAAGTTGTGTTCGATCCTGTTAGATCGAAATATCGCCCTCTTTCCTTTCTTACCCTCCCATATTAGTATATTTCAGGTAAGTAATTTAGAACGAACGAGGCCTGTATCAGACCGGCAAAGGTCGGACCCACGATAAAAATAAATATAAAGCTCGGGCGCTTTTTGCTTTGCCATTGGATTGTCGCGTGCTCGCTACCGTAACCGCTATGTTTGTGCCCGCACGTCACAACCGAATTGCTAGCAACGGATACCCCGAAATACTTCGACCTTGCCATATTTATTCTGGAATACTTCAATTTTCCTACATTTCAGTTCTTTAGGTAGATATTTAAAGATCAGCGATCTTATCGATTTCAATGATTTTTAAAGATTTTATAAAAGTCCGTTTTCTACACATCCGTTACGTCACGTTCTACACATCCATATACGTCCGTTTTCTTTTTCATATACATATAGGAAATTACTATATATATTCTTTTTATTTTTTTAATTATATATATGTCGGATTGATGTTAGAAGTATGGGCGTCTTATGAACCTTTACTCGAGTTTGCCATCGTGGTTACAGCTGGTGTTTATTGGTACAAATATGTTGGTTACAAAAGATTACAAGTAATCGCGGCGATCGGATGGTCGAGATGTCGATGACAATGGATTCAGGTTCGATAACAAGTCCACGGCCAAAGGGACGACGAACTCAACGTGATACACGATCCTGGCTTCACTCAACGAAAAGTAGTACTGCTCTCAATAAACTCTCTCAAATAACTCTCTCGATAACTCTCTCAATAACTCTCTCAATAGCTAACTCAGTAACTAATTCGCAGCCCAAATGGTACTGCCCTTATATAGTCCTCTCCCTACCTCTCGGGTCTTTGTTTTTAAGGAGAGCTGCATAATTATTCCATACCTCTGTTATTACACGTCCCTCCCGTGACCGTGACTACGTTCGGTGACTCGTTATGTCACTTCGAGCCCAAGCCCATCGTCATAAACATTGAGTACCCATACAACTATTTCTTAGTTTTATTACTTAAGTGCAGCTATAGTAAAAGTCTGGACTAGAATATTGCGGTTTTCCCAAACATTCGAAAAGGGAGGCCCCGATGTCCTTTCATCTCCGACATATATATTTTCTAATTTTTTAAATTATATACATAATATGATTTATAATATATGATTATATCATATAATTCCTGCTCGGCCTTAGTTTCCCAGCTATTTTTGAAAATATTTTCGACACATGTAGTTTGATGTACGTTGGATGCCGCTTACGTGTGGGTCAGGCTTCTGCGGGCATAATATATACATTATTATGTGTAATATAATTATATCGTTATCGTAAAAATCTGAGTTAGGGTATTGGGTTTTTCCCAAACATTCCAAAAGAAAAGCACTGATGTCCTTTCATCTCCGACACGGCCATCCTGAATCACACGTCCTCGGGTGAATCTAAAATATCGTATTTTCTTATATTAGCCTCAATACAACTGCTATTATTTACCATTTAGTTAAATGTTCCAAATAAGCCAAGGATCCAGTTCAACAACAAAAATTTTGTTCGGAGATTTGACAACCAAAGGAATGAAAGAGAACAAAAATTAGTGACGTTATAATCCGTATACAAAGTGCTAATTGCATCCTGTGGGTTATCAGTTGGATCGTAATGACATGATGGACCAATCTCGATTTCGTACCCAGATGAATCTCGTTT
The DNA here is from genome assembly GCA_014825925.1 of Bombus breviceps. Lineage (NCBI taxonomy): Eukaryota > Metazoa > Arthropoda > Insecta > Hymenoptera > Apidae > Bombus > Bombus breviceps. The sequence goes on from CM026185.1 coordinate 3,009,653, forward strand.
TCTGGATCGCACGAGCATATAGAGCTTCGTTCCACGGTCTCACTGAGCTTTACCATACTGCCGCCCCGAAAAGCATGTGAACTCCATCACACGTTCTCACTGAGCTTTACCATACTGCCGAAACTGCCGTGCGAGCTCACTCCGCATAGTGCTACTGATCTTCCGAGATCGGGGTACTTATATCGTCATGGTCACTGTTGGCGTCATCATTACAGACATCCAATCCATCAGCAGGAATACAACTATCTGGCATTTTCCTCAATCTGTCATGACTGTATTTATACGACCGTTTGCCGTCTAATGTTTTTAAGATATACCTGTCTCTTTCCAAAATTTCTGTTATTACGAATGGACCTCTAAATTTTGGATCTAACTTTGTCTGATTTCTTTCCTCATTTTTGCGTAATACAAAATCACCGAGATTAAATCTAACCACTTTAGCTTTACTTTTGTCAAGTCTGTCTTTATCATACTTAGCATTAGTTTCTATATGTTTTATTGCCTGTTGTCTTATATTGGAGATATCTATTTCTTTTTCTTCAATGTTATCGGGTAGCAATAAGTCGTATGGTCTTGCCGTTCTACCGATTAGTAGTTCTAAAGGGCTTGAATTGGTCACGCGGTTGATGGTGCAATTCACAGCCAATTGTATTTCCCCAATCGCGTCTTGCCACGATCACCCGGTTGTTTCTATGGTTGTAAACATGTTCTTCAAAGTCCCTATAATACACTCTACCTGCCCATTGGTCCTACTAGCACCGGTCGCTATCAAGTGAACTTTAATTTGTTTATTTTTACAAAATTCTTGAAATTCTCTACCTGTAAAGCATCTTCCTTTATTCGCTATTATCCGGCAGGGGCTGCCGAATAAAAATATAGCGGACTTAAGTGCTTTGATGATACTAAGAGAATCTAATTTACGCGTATGATGTAGGTATACGAATTTCGTGAAAGCATCGACCAAAACAATGACGTATTCTTTCAAATCGTTTTTGCCGCTTAGCTTGCCCGTTATGTCCATGTGAACCGTATGCCAAGGTATGGTGGTCTTGGGCACAGGATGCAGTTCAGCTTGTATTTTACCTGAACCTGTCTTCGAAATACGACAAACATGACAGTTCTCTACGAATTTACGAACATATTTTGCCATCCCTTCGAAACAATAATACTCGTACAGCTTCTCGAGCGTTTTATCCCAAATATATATTTATTTATATAATAAAATATATATTTATATATAAAATGAATATAAAGCTCAGGCGCTTCGCATTTGATTATTTGGTTGTCTTGTGGTTGCTACCGTAACCGCTCGCGTGCGCACATCGCATTCTCAAAAAAGTTCAATTCGTTTGGCCCAATTTGAAGAAAGTTACTCTGTTTCAAAGGCGTGTACGAATATTTCTTTCTCTCTCTCTCTCTCTCTCTCTCTCACTCTCTCTCTCTCTCTCCCTCTCTCTCTCTCTCTCCCTCTCTCTCTCTCTCTCTTTCTCTCTCTCTCTCTCTCTGTATGTATGTATGAATTTGTACAATCTAACTTAATTTATATGCTACTTAGTTTTATAACATATATGATATGAAAATATGATAAGTCTACTTTTATTGATTTTTTAATTTTGATGTTAATTCGTGCCTAGAAAGAAGTATTTTAATATGGAATAATCGAAGAAAGGAATAATCTGATATATTTGAAGATATAAAGCTTTTGAAAATAGATGATAAATCTATGATCTTTTGTCAGAAATGAATAATATTAGTTTAACTGTTATATTAATTTAACTTGTAACAAGCAATATCAGTTTGTATACCTAACGTTATTAGTATTTTTTAAAGGCTCAAAACAATATTCGATAGAACATGCATTAAGGCACACTAAAATTTGATATAGACTAATTATGTAATATGTAATTAAATTAATGTAATTAAATTATGTAAATATGTAATTAAATTCCATTAAATTTATTATAATGTAATAAATTTTATAATGCAACATGACAGTAAACATGTAACAAGTTTTATAATGCAACTTTTACAGTAAAATAAAAATGTCAACTTAAGTTTGATAGAAATTATGTATATAGTATATAAGAACATATAGATCACTATCTGTAAAATATAATCACACCATTAATAAAAAAATTGATCGTACAATATTTTAGAATGGAACAAGCATTCTATTTTCTTTCATAATTTTGGGAATTTGTAAATTCCCAAAATTCTAGCCCTTGCAATACTCTGTATATTCAATTTGCTTCTATACAACACAGATAATAATAATCTATGTTGATCTCTGACATATTTCGATATTACAAAACAAGACCTTAATCTGCCTATAACCGATCTGTTTGTTCTGATATTCGAGTGTCGAGAAAATTAAACAAAGCATTTAATTAAGATAACAGAAAAACGTAGACGCGTTACGATGAATACTTAGTCGTTGCAAATCCGTTCATTTGACGTTCAATACAGGCGCACATTTGCCTAATGGAATGCAAACTTGTCCATTCTAGAACACGCTAAGGCGTAAGACGACTCGTGACACGTGATAAATTTAATTTGGCTTTACCTTATAGCCAAGTGCTTTCTTTTCAGCCGGCTCGCAGCTAATTCTGCTCGGAACGAAAAACACTGTCCCGACATTGTCTCCTGCTTACCATTACTATTTCCTTAGTTTACACGATGAAACGCGTTACACCAGCTTTTCGTGCCGAACATATAAAAACCTTTATGGTTCTAAAACTTCTATTTGGTGACCACTTGGAAAAAGTATGATAAGTCCATCTTCGTTGTTATTCTTGATTTTCATGTCACTCGATGACAGAGGAAAAGAATTTTATGATATGAAATATTATGTAATAATTTAATGCAGTGAATAACCTGATAGATTTGAACATATTTGTCTGAAAATAGATGATAATTCTAAAATATTTTCCAAGAAAGGAATAATACTAATTTGGTTGATACGTTAGTTTAATTTAATTAATATTAGTCTGCATAACTCTAATCTAGTTTATATTTTTTAAATTTTCGAGAAGTTGGCAAGGACACAGATTTAATCACAAAATTAAATGCAAAGATAGTTTCATGTGAAATTTATTAATAACATGTTAGGTTTAGAAAATTCTGCTCTTACATTATATAAAGTCAGTAAAAGTGACTTATCTTTTTTTTCACATGTGGAATTCATTTATTATATAGTATTTTCGTTATCGAATTAGGACTACTAGAAATTTTCAATATTTTTCATCTTTTTAGCAAAAACAAAGCGCATGAACAATCCTAAATGTAAAACTTATAAATTGCTATAAAACGTTTTAATATAACAAGTAATTAAATAATTAAATAAAGTGGAATGATATAACAGATAATTAAATAATCAAATAATATATATGAATTAATAAATATGGACATAGTGAATGATTAGCATACATTTATATGTATAACAATTTTGCAATGGATACAACATGACTACATATACTGACATATATTATACTATATTTGTATATATTATATTATATATATATAAATAACATATATTTGAACATAATAGTTTTAATATTTATATTATATGTACATATACCTGTATATATTTATATATCATATTAATATTTTGTGTTTTCACTATAGTTTTCGTTATAGCTTATATTCTTTTCAGTATGCTTCGTTTGCACTGCGTGTCATATATATTATATAAACTAAAAGTACAGTTAACTTTCTTCACGCATATTCTAATGTTAATTATTTTTGCTATTTTTCCATTAATCTACTTTACAATTAGTTCTTTTAATGAATTTTCTTAACTCAAATATAGTAAATTTATATCATTATTTTGTCATAATTAGAATCAACGAAGATCAAGAGTTAAGAGATCGAGAATTTTGCAGAATATTATGTAAATTGTTATGTAAAATGTTATGTATTCTCTGTCTGAGAATAAATTGAAAAATAGGATAATATAATATAACAAATAGAATAATAGAAATAAATTAAAAAGAAAATAATTTTTATATAAAATTGTGTTTTCAAACGAAAACTCAAATTGCAATTGCATAAATAAATAAAATATTAACAGAATAATAATTTTCATTGGTGAATGTTTTTTCTTATTCCCGACCTTTAAATTTCGTCCCATATTTCATATGATCTTATAATTTAACAGTACCAAAATTATAGTTTCAACTCATTCAAATCGTTCATCATAAATTAACTGAAATCAAATATGGCTTCTAATTGCTTTTGATTAAATACCGCAGCTAATATTCTTCCTCTTAGTTTATGTACATACTCGGAAACTTCCAACCTTGTTTCAATAACTCTACCAATCTTACTTAGCAACTTGTAATTTATAACTGCCCTTCTATTTATCACTCAGAACTTAGAGAACATTCTGCTTATGTATTTCTAACAAAATCAATATTGAACTAGTTGTCTTTCATTAAAGTTCTATATTAATTCCTTAAATTAGTTTCTTCAGCATTTAAATATTACATATGCTAATTTATTTGATGGTAAATTTTCTTAAAGTTTAAACCGAAAAGAAATACAAAATATAAAATTAAATTAATATAGATTACTTAAATAGCGTTTCACAAATGTTTAAGTAGTCTTTCCTAATTCCTTAAACTTTCATGTCTGATCCGACATCAATCTTTTCACCGATACTCGTATTTCGAGCGTAACTTAATATTTTTTATTACAAATTTTTTATTACAAAAAAAATAAAGAGTACGAAATGTTGAGATTCCTATATTACACAAATTAAATTCCTTTGAGAAGTCGTAAAATTCACTCTGAACTACTCCCGAGCATTCCACACAAAATTCACAACGTCTAATTAAGATCTCTACTCACACGGGTGCATATTTTAAACCCACGTATTCCGCTTAATTCGAACAATTAATCGTGCTAAAGTACTACACTGTTTGTTTTAAACAATGTAATTGATAAACTTCTAAACGACTGAGAAAAAACATATAAATTGTACAGTGTATATTGAAACATATTTTCTTCAAAATACATCTGGAAAATTCCTCCCTCTAATCTCCAAATTTTACACAGCCTCCAGCTGATACACAAAACAAGCTTTCAGATAATACAATTTATCAACTTCTAAAAGGCATAAATAAAATCATGCAAACTATAGACAATGTTCAATAAAATATTGGACTGTCTGGAAAATTCGCAGCGTTCTTTAGTAGATGTCAGCGTTAAAACTTTTTATAGTTAAATACTACGTATAAAGTTACGATATCTACGTCTGTTATTTTAAATCCTATCCAGTTTCCTAATGTCTACTTAGCAAATATATTTAGTGATCGAATTACTTATTGAAGAGCGTGTAAAGGTAAAAATACCGCCCAAAACCAAGAAAAGATTTATTCAATTTATGGAAATGATGCGGTTGATGAAAGTACCTTTGAAAAAAATGGCTTTAATTCAATTTGAAGCCGGTAATTTTTGTTTTGAGGACACAGAACGTTCCGATATACCATCTATAATTAATGGCATCGATACAAGGATGTTAGTTGAAAAAAATCCAGATTACTACAAGGGAGAGCGCAGCTATATTGAAAATATCAAATATTTACAGTATACTTGGCCATCTAAGATGACTTGAATACATTAGACCGTTCATTACCATGTCCCTGGTTATTATCCGTTCGACTGACAAACGCTACAAACTTTCCGGATAACTCCGGATTAATTTATAATTCATTTTTTAAATTTATTTATAATTATTATTTTTTATTTTAATTAATTATATTTATTCGTTTAATTTATTTATAATTAATTCTTTGTAAACTTTCTAAATTACGCGAACGAAACTTACTTCAAGTTTTTCTCGGACATTCTACGCGAAATTAACAGCTGCTAATTAAATGTTTGTTTAATCAATTAATCGCGCCAAAGTCATACACCGTTTGTATCAGACAATACGGCCGAGTTACAAAGGACACGCTGTGCTAATTACAAGAAAAAGAGAAAAAAGGGGCAATAGACACAGTCGCGATCAAAAGTATTCTGCAGTTCCGACGAGATTGAAAACCGCTGCCCCAGAGACCGCTAATTAGGCTACCAAGCAAATAAGAAGGAGACCTTCGTTGCACTAATAACGAAACCGAGAAAAAAAGCATCTGTAAATGCAAATTCTCCGCACTTCTACCAGCGCAGGGCGGAACACCAAGTGAGATTCGTGAAACTTTCGCTACGAAACTCTGGAATGGTCACATACATACAACATACGTACTTTCCCCTCGGAACGAAAATTCGACGTACACCAGCTTTTATCTCGCGCGGGAAACTCTTAGTCGTAAAGTGAATTTCAAATCGTCCGCCATAATCTACGACGTACGTACAGGTTTCAGTACGCTCTTGCGTACTCAACGTACTCACACTAGCAACTGTATGGATATAAATCGTAGGCGAGTTGCAAGGGATATAAAAATTAATTATGCAGCTCGGGTGAGCGCACTGTTAATTTTACGCTAACTATTTTAATCTTCCTGATTTCGTCATTAATACTAGCAGCGCGATACGTGCTGCTACGTTTCGCTGAATTATGTACTTCCGTGTGATTCAGTTTCTGATTTCGCTTTTGAATTATGAAGTTGGAAATAGTTCTCGCGTCTTATCTTTTTCCTCTTTCCTTTTAGATAAATAAAATGTATCCCTTTTTGTTTAATGTGGACAGTTATTGGAATTGTGTAGTAACATTTATATTACATTATATAAAACTTACGTAACGAATCAATTTTTACTAGTTATATTTTCATAAAATTTAAAGAAGAAAATTCAATTAAAAAATCTTTTGTCTACTTTAGAAAGTATGTCGAGGAATTTTCTATTGTAATTCGGTTAGTACTTATATAAAATTTTTTGAGAATTAGAAGTCGTAATTCGTATTGCAAATACTATATATCGATGTAAGGATTTGTTCGAAAATGTATAGAAAAATAGGAATATGTGAATATAAAAAAACTAATTTTGTCTATGTAGAACACACAAAGTATTGAAAATAATCAAACATTAACAGAATTTATTAATGTAACAAATCCAAGTTTATTTCAATTATTTATTTTCTACTAACCTAGTATTATAAAATATAATTCAGAAGAACTAAATTTTTCATAGCAAAATTTCTTTTTCAAGATTTTTTAGATATAAAAATATCTTTTTTCTAATACATACGAAAGTGATGCATTCAGCATTGTAAAGTGTATATCTAGCAATAAGCAGTTCGTACAATCTACATAACTCTAATGTATAAGTATAAGAATACGTACGTAGCAGTAAATAATTCTTTATGAAAATTAAAGCTGTCAACGATCTCTCTATCTCTCTCTCTCTCTCTCTCTATATATATATATATATATATATATATATAGTTTCTTTCGTTTTATAAGGAAATAATAGGGGCACAATGTTTTTTGTTTTATATTAGTTTATTGAATTATCTACGAACGTAATAATAGAAATATAACGAAATAGATCATATCTAATTCAATAAAATAATATAAAACAGAAATTTTTGTTCATCTATTATCACTTTACGAAACGAAAGAAATTTTTCGGACAACCTAATATATACCTATTTCTTCAAAAACGACTCAAACGATTCTAAAACAAAATACACAACGCAGAAAGCACCATTGCGAACTTTAACTTGTAGAAAAAGTAATAAACCAGTCACTCTAACCACTTTATAATTTCCAACGTTAAGGCATCATATATCCAAAAGGATTTTCATACACAGTGAAATAAATGAAAAAGAGGAATACGAGTTTCTAAAAGCATTTGCACAGGCAAAGCGAAAGTTTCTGGTTAATAAACATTTCGTTTTTCTTTAACCACGGCAGACGCAGCCATATACAAGTTCACTGATATATAATGAATAAATGATTCAGCTCTTTCGCCAGTGGTAATTATCGCGTTAATAAGCGATAGTCACAGCCATCCTCAGGCCGCTTCATTTGCCTGGCATTACGGCATTACAGCGTCAGCTTCTGCTCAATAGTTTATTAAGCGTCGATTTATTTCACTGGAAGACGAAATCAACGCGAGCCTCTATTCATCTTGATAACGGCCTGACGTATCGTTCACCTTTTCATTATTCCAACGATCTCTACATTTCCCTCATTGTTCTACATTTCCCCTTTAGTTCTTGGTCGCGTGGCAGACGAGCACGCGGGCTCTTTTCGCGATAAGGAAGATGAATTCAACTAGTCCCCCGTTCTTCTTATTCGCCATTCGTCTTCAGCTTTCTTCGTTCTTTCAATCTTCCGAACTCTAGCGAAATCAATTCTAAGTCAATTTGAACAACGATTCGCTGAATCGCATCGGTGAATCTTGAAATGATAAATTATAAGTAAACTGAGAATCCGTACGCGTTATGGGAAATTTAAGTGTAGAAAAATGTACAAGATACATGTAACACGCAAAAATATATAGAATATTACATAAAGTTCCTTATTATAAATGAAAAGGTATTTGTTATAGTATTTAAACTTGAAACTTACACTCCCATCCGTTTATATGTTTCAGTTATTACATATTTTGTACGTACTATACTACTTTGTATTAATTTATTTCTATATATAATACTAGATAAATAATAATAATAAGAATACAGTAATAACAGTAATATATTGGATTGGCAACTAAGTGGTTGCGGATTTTGTCATTAGATGGTATTGAACAACTTGATTGATTTTGTCATTACATGGTATTGACAAAATCCGCAATCACTTAGTTGCCAACTCAATAATTCGAAATAATACTTTATTGCATTAAAAAATTAATTTCAATAAATATAAGAAAACAGTTTCGTTCAAGTTGCACTTGCAATGGGAATATTCTGGAAAGGTTGCTATGGCAGCTTCGAAAAGAACTTTCAAATGACCTAGAACATGAATTCTAATTCCTAACAGGCAGAAATTTAATGCGCACTTGACACGTATGTACACATTAAAGATAGATGAAGGTATTGTGGTATGACTAACGAATAACGTTTCTTGAAAGCTTTGTGGACAATCGTGTTGGGATTTGCAACTGCTACTTATAGTCAGGCATTTAGGAGAATCGTGCATTGCAGAAAATAGGTCACAAGGGGTTATGCCCCTGGCTAATACTACGCGGCTAATGCTATGACAGGATTTGTAGTTTATGATATGTGTATCACTAGTTATAGATACTATCTAAAGATTCTAGTAATTCGTGATTCCCAAAGCTCTAATCATAAAGTAATGTTTCTTAATTGATATGTCAGAACAAACAAATTTTATTCGTCTACATTGTACGTAAATTTGAGTTTCAAAATGCTACATTACAGGCAAATAGTTAATATTCAGGTCGACAATAAATGTATTGCATAAGCTATCTGCAATATAGAAACAATTTCTCATTAATACAACTGATCAATAAATGTATTGCATAAGTTATCTGCAATACATTTATTGATGAGTTGTATTAATGAGAAATTGTTTCTATTAGCAGATTCGTTAAAATTTTGCTATACAGGTCCTATAAACAGGTTCTAAAGGATTCGACAATATTTTGATAAAAAATGTATAAACATGAAGAACAGCACGAACTTTCTGCGATACCTGATACTATAGAATTATTTTTAAAAAGCTACAGGATTCATAAGTAGCCGTGATGGTACAAATTCGAATTATAGATATGTTAAAAATAATTGTCACATTGGTAACTTCTCACTAGCCTAACAGATTAGCGAAAAGAGAGTCTTGGAAAAAGAAGATTTAACATAGACGGTTAATAATCACAAGAGCTAATAAAATAAGCCATCAAAATTGTTAGTACTTAATTATTATTACTCTAATAATAGAATTATTATTAGATTTATTACTATAAAGTTTCACAGCAAGAAAATTTGGCAACTTAAACATATTATGTGAACCTTTTTCCTGACTTCAACCACAAGATTCATGCATCGATGAAGCACGGCTGAAATTATAGAAACTTAAACAGTACGTTGCGCAAGCTCTATGAACTCTAAAATAATAATGTTATCGCGTCTTTAGACTATAGCAAAATTGTAGATAAATGGTTAAATACAGCGAAGCTTCGTGTAATCTTATTATTGCTCGACCATTTCGATAATTTCATAGTTTATTGTTAATTAAAGCACTTTATCACGGAGACGCCAACGAAATCAATACAGTTTCATTTGAATTTTAACGATGGAAAGGACGCGGAACGAAATTAAAGATCTGATCGAACGAATCGCGCCGGTATTTATTACGATTCAATAGAATTCCCGTTCGTTCTGAACAGCTTTACATTACAGTTCAACGGAATCACGTGTACTATTCCTATAAAAGCTATTTCCTGCTGGACGAAGCCACTTTTCCATCTCGGAAATCATCTGAGACCAATTTAGCCCCTAAACTCGATGCTGCTTTTTCAAACGTTCCAGAACCAGGAAATGCAGAAACGATGCTTCGAGAAAAAAAGTACAGTGGGAAGACAGGAAGCAAATCAATGGCGCGAGAACAACTAAAACGGGGTATAATCAAAAAGATTTCTATCCTGCGATAAGAACGTTCTAAGGAAAAAAGTTTAGTCGAGATCGATTTTGAAAAATGCTCCTCGATTGGTTGTTACTGATATTGTAGTTTGTAAATATTTACGACACTTGTTAACTTACTGGTACCATTATATAAAATGTAATGAATAGTACAAAATGAAATATCGGAAAATATCAATCTTTTCTGTGCGAATTGTTCGTATTATAATTTCATTGTCGTTAAATATCTTCAATTATTAAATTACTGAATTCTCATATTATTGTTTATTATTGCTTAAACAAATTTTCGAACAAATGTCGAAGTTATTATAAATTACGATCAAAAAGTAATATACTAATTTTGAAGAAGTAATTTTGCTTTAATTTCTCGCGTGACAAATATTTATTTTGAAAACCGAGTAACATGAAAAAATCAAATAATTTGGAATTTTAATTGTCGGCTACAAGTGGAACGATATGGAAATACATTCTCCAGGTTACGTGACAACACCCTAGAAAAACAAATTTTAATTTAAGATATTCAGAAAGAATTGATTCGACTTTATTTTTACAATCCCCCATTTGAATTGCATTCGCGATAACCAGTTATAAATGGGAGATGAAATAAAATGAAAATATCATTATGCGCAATCAATGTGAAACTAAATACCAATTAACTAGTACGAAATAGAGGCGGATCTACGAATCGTATTTTAGTTTATCTATCTCTTGCACTGGTATTTTATCTAGCACATGCTAGTGCTATTTAGAATTTTTTATCTTTATTGTCGGAATCCTAACAAGAGAAATATTTTCTCTCTGTGTATAATATTTTTTAAAATTTATTGCAATTTTTATTTCATTTCGTTTTATTAAAAGCGTGAACGTAGGCAAAACTTTACGAAAATACAAGCAGGTAGGTGTGAATAAAAATATTTTAATTAAAACATTTCTCATCATTTAAAGTGAACGGTACAAACATTTGTAAAGCATAAATAAAGATATAAATAAATAAATATTGCACTGATATAAATAGAAGTTCTTAAAAGTTCTTTTATTTAAATAAAAGACCATTTTATCAAATGTTAAATGTCCTATTTTATCAAACATTTCGATATAAACAAAATTTTATCGAAAGAATATTTATCTAATACAGATTCACTTTTGCTGTACAGTGAATATAAGTTGAAGTTTGTCTGATATTTTTATCTATGCGTTTATATCTTTTAATCGGTTGAGTTATGTACGTTTGTTTCTGAAGAATGCTTGACATCTATAAATATTTTGAGATTTCTGATTAAAACAGCATGCAAAGCCTATTGCAGGTGCGTAAATTATGTCACGAGGATATTTCTATTGCAGCAACGAATTTTAATTTAGAAATTTTAATTTTCATGTTTTGTTGTTATTTTACATAAAACATAAATATAACAAAACATATATAAATAATCAATATAACTCTATACATAAATATTATCTGCATAAAAAAATTAAAATATTAAGCTTCAAGTAGAGTGTATGATGGAAAATTCCAATTTTTTTTCTACATAACAATTATTTCTTATATTTTTTATGATCTTATTAAATTAAAACATATTTGATACATCGTACGATATAAATACATACGTGTGCATTTACATACATTGTCAACTCCAAAAGAGAGAAGAAGGTTCTTTACTTTACTTAATAATTTACGTCATAAAACACATATGATGAGAATGAAATAACATATTTTATGCAATAAATTAACGAAATAATTAGACAATAAAAGCACTGAAGAAAGCATTCGATTTATACCAAATACTAATAAATACCCTAATACTTGTATAATATATTATTTTTATATTATGATTATATATAAGAGAATATACTTTTAAAACCAAATAGAAATTTCATAAGGTAAAATGAAATGGCACAGAGAATATGCTGGGTAACGTTTGTCACGATTTTTTAAACAATCTAAGAAAAAAATGTTCTGAATAAAAAAATAGTTAATATTGAATCGATCACGCTGTGTAATATAAGATGTTATTAAGATTTTTATTCAAAATAGTTTTTTGTCAAATCGTCGAACGAGTCAACAAAATGTTCAATCAGTCAAAACTGTAGAATGAAAAATATTCTAGAATTAATTGGACGCATTTCTATGTATCAATGACTTGGAAAGTGGAATTACAGCTCTTTTTTAAATAGAATTCCATACTTTCGTCCACGCCGATCAATAAATTGGATATTTAAGCAAACCTTTCGTCACAGTAGAAGAAACGGAACTTGAGCAGAGATTAATCAACGTCACCTGCTAAGAATTATAACGAGTACTCTACTTTGAATATCTTATACACTTTTTGCCTATTACGTACATTTTGTGTATTTTTGCATTTCAAATTCGCTGAATTCATGTAAATACGCGATCTATCAATCAAGCTTGCTTTTCATTCTCCACAAAATTATACTGAAATTCAATTTCACGAATACCACAAAATTCGAAAGCTGATAAATTAAAACAGATATAATTACACTCTCTATATATGTATCGCTATTGTATCTATAAAAATGCATAGAGTTAATCTTAGAATTTTCATTTTTTCCGTATCGTTTCACTTTGTCCTACGGTGTGTTTTCCATTTCTTCCCAGCTTCAATGGCATATCGTATCCCGTGGGCTTTACTGCATGGGCCATCGCGTATACGTATATCATCTGGGTGGCATCAGAATTTTTGACGAGCGCGTCCTTCACCCCGACGCGTCGCTAGCATGGAAACTCGAAACACAGGGAAAAGCAGGCTGCAATCGATATTCGTTTTAAGTAGCGGCTATATCAATGCCACGCGAACTGCTTCTTATTCGACTCTTTCGCTCCACCGTGAATCATTGTCCGACACGGTTATACCGGATGAAAGAGAGAAGCGAAAGGGCATATAAAACAGCTGGAGTGAGGTTAAGAGACGCGTGAGGCGTGTGCTATGCTAAAGGAGAAGAGGTAGAAGAGCACGAAATGAAAGGGAGGAATAAAAATAGGAGCGTGAGTAGCAGCGGAAAGCAGTGACAGGGGCAGAAATCGATGGTCCAGGATGGCAAAGTTTTCCGTCTCCACTTTTCTTCCGCTTTGTACGAACAAAGAGCGACTGAGTATAAAGTTGAGCCCTTGCCATTAGTTCGAAAGTCTTTTGCCAGTTCCCTTTTGCCTCCAACAGGAAACGTTTGAGGATTATCGACCCCGCGAGCAACGTGCGAGTTCTCCAATGGAAAACCCACTCATTCACCGAACTCGCCCGATATCTCTTGCTTATTACTACCGTGGAAGAAGAAGGAGTGGGCGAAGAAGTAAGAAGAAAAGGAGAAGGACGCCGAAGAAAGTTCTGATGGTCAGAAGGAGTAACTCGGTTGTCACGGATTGCCAACGGCCATTGGGACATTTTAATTTCCCCGAGGGTAAGCCGCGAACACCAAAGCACGATTTTAGGTCATAATCTGCGCCCTTTTATTCGCGATGATTGCGAACTTTATAGCGGAGATTAAAATGGTTTCCGGACCCGATGTGGAGGGGAACCTCGGGTTCACCTACGACCCCCAATACGCTCTCGCTCGTCCTTCTCGCTTTGTCCTTTCAGAAGATCGAATGAGCCGAGATAGAGAGCGGTTTTCCAGGAAATTAAAATTTATTTAGTCGATTGCGTCGCAAAGAGGCTGCTATTGTCGTGTTTGTTTTATTTCAATGATATATTATCGATTGAGTAATATCATGCGATGTCTGTGATAAAATACAATGTTGATTTTGTTATAATCGAAGTTAGTTAGTACCGTGAAAAACTCAAATTCTGAAATTCTGGGTTTCCTAGCCGTCTTTCGGATTGATTTTTCACTTTATCTACCTCGAAAGGTCACGTGAAAGTTGCGCGATACGAGCAAATGATATAATTTTCGAACATTTAGATGAACGTGTACTGTAATCTGTTAATAAAATTGATGAAAATGTTAAAACAATAGATTTAAATAAATGAATTAATGAAAAGTATTATCTTTCCCAACTGATCCTCGGACAACTTTTAAAATTATTATATATGTTTTTTATAAAATTATTCAGTGTAGTATGTATATGTATATTTATATTACGATAATATCTTTAATTTCAAAAATGCTGAACTATAAACTTCGCAATCAGGATCTTTGTAAATTGACATTTCCACGAGTACACGACGAAATTTTGTTTAAAAAATATAACCAACTTCGTAGTTCTGTTTAATTAATTGCAAGCTTAAAATATTCACGTTTGTTAGATCGGCGATGAGACAGAGATAATCTACCTTCGATGTAAAATTATTTTGAGCTTTTATTAGGAAATTGTAACATTCGATTAAAATTAATATGCTTCTAATATCAAAACATTATTTTAATATCGCATACAATCTTCCTTATTAATTCTAAAATCAAATGAAATTTTAATTCATCCGATTACTATTTTATCGATTGTATCGATGCGAGTATATTTATTTCAATATTAATTTCATAATTTTTCCTTTCTTTTCTACTACAATTAATTAGTTCAACTGTGTACATATCAGTAGCATCATCGTGTACAAACGGTGCATTGAAGTTCATATGTTTTTACCTTTACAAGTGTACTTCCCATTCTACATAAACTATGTTTATAAACTATGAATAAAAATCGTGATATGCAATTCGCATTATCAATTTTTTCTACACCTCACTACAGTATCGTTTTTTACAAGACACGTTGCACATACGCCTGTACATTGTCAGCGATTCTGACGTTATCGTTATCCAACTAACAAGTATCGTAAACGTTGGTGCAGCGTCACGTATGCACACAGAACAATAATTTCGATATGCACGCTCGTTACAACAAACTGACATTATCATATCGTATATCATTTATGTAGAGAGAGAGAGAGAGAGAGAGAGAGAGAGAGAGAGAGAGAGAGAGAGAGAGAGAGAGAGAGAGAGAACTTAACGAACTTTTAATTTGTTAAATTGACTGGCAACGTTTGTTTCACTTAGATTCACAGTTAATCGACGAAGTATGTAAATTGCCGCGTCGAAAAAATTGTTCTTTGTGATCGCAGTTCACTGCGTACGATATATCATGCGCAGACAGGAAACTTTCATTGAATAACCGCTGAAAAATATGAATTATCGAATGTAATCACAATAAATGGTTACGTGTTTATTTGGAGCGTTTGACCAGTCGGTGAAAAAGAGTGCTGATCGATTGGAAACAATTTGTCGTGCGAATTTTATTGAAAACTTAGAAAAGCGAACGCGTCTGCATCAATTTGTGATTCTTTCTACCATCAATCTTGTAATTTAGTATCCATTTTACCACCTTTTAGTATAATTATTATTGAACTAAATTATTATTGCATTATACATATACATCGAAAGCGAGCAAATATTTAGCGTAGAACAACTCATTGTTACTATGGAAGCTTGCAAAAAAAAACATTATTATTTTTATTAAACACATTTAGTATAATACATTTCAAATTGATTCTAAATGCATATACATAGCATACTTAATGAACACGTTCAGTTAATAAGTCAATGGCCTATTCAAGACGAAATGTCCTAAAGGATGAAATAAAATAAATTCTATAATAAAAAGAAATGGCAGCCATTTACCATTTATTATTTAGTCATCACTTGAAATGATAAGAATTTGGTGGCGAATTTTCTGAGAATATTATTTCCCTTAAATCTTGTTCCTCTACAAACTTATTATTAAAATATCGTAACATATACCCGTTATTAGAAAACTACAAAGAAGTACGATGATTAAAATCTTCTATTTCCTGCGAAAACCAGGTTTTTAAATTTACTACACTGTACATTTAAATTCGTATCACTGTACATTTAATCTTAGGATCGAATACGTATCCTTTTTATCTTGAAAATTCAAAGACATTAATTGTCATTACTACGTCTTTAATACGTCACAAAAACTTCATAGGTTTATCCTACGATATGAGATTTATATCTTCGAAACTAAGAGGTCGTTTCCTCCTCAACTTCGTCCCGTTTCAAGTGTTAAAATACTCCCTCATAGCCATCAAAGCGAATCGTCGTTAAATCAGAAAATCAATATGTTTATCCCATGTGACGCTTATTTATTTTATCGGACAATCTGTGCCGAAATCACCGCTGTTTGCCTGTGGTCCCGACACAGTAGCGATTAAATACATATTCAAATCATCTGAAACGAACGGTCGTGCCACCACGATTGGTGATCAAATAAGGGTGAACTATTTTCCGCTTTTTCTTCTCTTTGCTAGGAATACCACCCTCTACTCCATTATCCGATCAATATTTGCATACGACTAACGACGAATAAAGCGGTTAACAAAACAGAAATAAATAGCATTGATTGATGAAAATGGTCCATCGAGCGATAGTAAATAATTCGTTAAACGAATCGCGGCTCGGTTAATCGCGAGGACCTGCTCGCGTACCAGGTTCGAAACGAACAAGCCAATTTTCTCCCGACATTTATTTCAACGTTGCGGCTGTTAAATGCACAGGGTGTATCCGAAAGTTGGTATCCAATTTCAGGAGCATGTAAGTAGTACGCTTTGAAACAGGCAGGCAAAGTCGTCTTAATAAACACAAGTCGAAACATTGTTAGTTCCGGAGTTATAAGACGCTTTCAGCTACGAGCCCGTAACATTACACGAGACTCTACAGCGTGAAAAAATCTTCGCGAACTGTAGGAAGCGAACAAATAAATAACACGTTCAACGACATGTATAAGCAAATAAGAGAGATTGGGTTATTAAGAAACGATAACTTTCGAGATTGCGCAAGATCGAAATCAGTTCGTGCCATGTTATCGTATGGAGTAAATTATATTATAACGGATCGTCATTTTCTTATCACGCAATTATATCTGAGTATTGGCTTGTTGGAAAACGTTGCTGCGAAATTAAATTTCAAAAGAAATTGGATACTCTATTAAACAATACAATGAATTTCTCGTTCCTTTCTATGGTGCCATTTTAAAAAGAAACTTATTATTCCTCTCAGCAACAAGTTTCTTCAAATTCTTGAAGCATTCAGTTCCCCGTAATTAAAACGAAAGTTAGAATCAGTGTGAGTATGTTATATTCAATGAATGAAATTGAACATCCCAGTCAAAGTTCGATACCTTTAGTCTGCTTTTCACCGCCACACAAAGCCCGTAATTACCTTGATAAATACAAATTTTTCTAAATGCAAAACTAATTGACAAATTTCAGATTGTTCTCCTAAATTTCATTTTTCCACTTCATCAGACTCTTTTTATGCCATCTGGATCACGATTCAGCATTTCGTTCGATCGTACCTTTCTACGCGGCATTAAGTGCCAAACAGGCCACAAATTTTTCCAACAGCCCAATGCGTAATATACCTTCCTTTCGCGGAACGTCTTATAACTCCAAAACTAATGACAGTTCCATCCACTACGTTCGCTACGACCTTTCTACTTGTTTCCACGAGTACTACACGCTCCTAACGTTTGGTAGGCAACTTTCATAAACACCCTGTAGAGTATGAGATTCATATGGAGCAATGGCGAAGTTTAATCAAGTGGATACAGATGGTCCTAATTGCGTACTTACTCCGATTTCTCCGTAATCCGGACGATCGGGCGCAGCCGGCAATCGATGTCCACTCCTGTGACCTCCTAGGGCCCCGGTGCCACCTACGCCCACGCCACGCCTCTCGTCGATCAGGAATATCTCCGTAAAGACGATCAAACCGAACACGGCGAAGAACATGACCACCAGCATGAACGACATGCTGGCTCGTTCCTTCAGAACGCCAGCGTTCGCCCGGCTCCCGCTGGAACCGCTCCTTCGGGAACCCATCCTCCAAAGCTTCTGTCGACATCATCAGAGAAATTGTCAGGTCGTTTAGGTCAGTGTGTAGATCGATGGAGTGAAGGGACGAATTCGAGCGATTTGTAGGTCAGTGGTGTTCTCGAATTCGAGGATTCGTTCAGGTGCATCATAAATTAAGGAAATGTTGCAAACAAGTTACATATATATATTAGGTTGTCCAAAAAGTTTCTTTCGTTCTACGAGGAAATAATAGACGTACAACGTTTTCTGTTTTATATTATTTTGTCGAATCATGCACGATCAATTTTGTTCTGTTGAGATAAACGCCGCGACATTTCACAGATTTGGTTTCTATGAAGGTTCACTGTTGTAAGAAACACGTTTGTGAAAGAAAAACACTTTTCGAACAATCTAATATATATTCGTGTATATATGTACATATGGTAGATATGTACATGTTGGTATAGATATGATTTTGTATACAGTGGCTACAAGATGTATTTGCACGTTATTGTAGCACTATTGTAACATTTGCATAGTAATTAATTAGATTAGGCTTCGTATCATTCAGTAGCGCTATAACATATACAATATACGTATAACATATACAAAAATTATTGTCATATAACATGCAAGAAATATATATTTTGCCTGCTAGTTGAATGTTCTAAATTTCAAAACGAAAGACAACAACACAGCGTCCCAAGTAACATCAAGACGACCCTGAATAAGAAGGAAGAAATAAAGCAACTCTTAGAGTTTCTAAAAGGAACACAAACATTTTTCAATTAATCTAGCCGGAGAGAAGTAGCTGCATTTATTTTTTAGGTATTTAGCTATGCTCACTGATACAATTTAAATATCGTACATATTTATGACCAAACAATAGTATAATAGTAATTTAATATAATATTATATAAACCTATGGAAATGTAATAGTATACGACCGTAGTTCTTATTGATCCTTAGAGGTAGATGCGTTTCTAAGTAAATGAACTAAAAGTATGCCTTTACACACTAATTGATTAGGCGAAATTTCATATCATTTAGTAATACTTTCATACGACGTATACTAAAGTTTAATACTACGAAAATGAAACGTATGGATCTTGGTGAAAATGTGCCTCGTTAGAGAATAAAAGTGTGTGCAGGTATTTCTCCCAGCCATTGTGTATTTAAGCGTTGCTCAGATTAGTCGAGTTACATGAACCCAAATGATTTGAAGCGAAGCGAATTGACTAATGGCAAAAAGGATAGAAACCTGAAATAATATTTCAAGTTAAATAAATAACCGGTTAAAACTGTTGAAATGCTCTCAAGCTGTTTGAATTTGAAAAGCTTGAATGAGGTTTTAGCGAGACTTTCATTATGTGTTTTCTTTTATAAGAGATTTGAGTGTGACGAAAAAATATGCATATCTTTAACTATATTTTATGGAGATTATATGTACGCTGTTGCTTATGTATAATCTTAGAAATATAGAAAAACATTTACAACTTTAAAGAATTATTTATGCAGAGTGTTTCTATGATTGAAACCTATTGTTATATATTGTATATTGATTCAGTTGCACTCTTCATGTATACACAGTTTATATATATGTATACGTATATACGAATATATTCATTGTTTATGGTAATTGACCGTATGCAATAAGACAGCTTTCAACATCTTGAGGAATTCAATTAATTTACATGTTACTTGAAGCGCATAGCGTATGGTAAAATTCATTGAGTAGTTATACGTTAAATAAATCCATATTTTATGAATTTCCAAGCTACCTCGATTTTTTTAAGGGAAAGAAACAAATAAAAAGATTTATTCTCAGTCCCCAATTTATTTTTTTCGTAAAGTTTTCATCTGAAACTACTTCGACATTTTTCGTTCCAGCGTTGCCTCGAGAAAATAAGATATCGATATTATAACAGAAGTGTCATAATAAAAATACAATTTACATAAACTTTTGAACGGCAATATACATTTTTTAATAACAATTTCAATTTCAATTAGTTTATACATTATATTATGACAGTGGAAATTCCAAACCTGAAATAAAACGAAAATAGCATCATAAAATCGCGTGATTCTATTATACGTGTATATTGAATAAATTATTTAATAATTTAATATTCATCCTTTATTTCTGTTCTCTACATATTGAAATTTAAAAAGTTTCCCCGGAGTCGTGGTAAATCCTTTAAAAAAGGAAGACAGTATTACATGATCACAGGCTCGAACGTGTGAAGTTTTAAAACTCACTTTCCTCAGTAATGTTATACATAAGTGATATCGGTCTGAAAAGCGAAGTTTCAAGCGAAAGTTTAGTCGTTGAAAAAGATTCAGGGCAAATTCGATCGAATATTGAACAAACGCCTGTTTTGCGGCACGAAAATAAATAGCTTAGAAGAAACGTTTCAGAAAATTTAGGTCTCATTCGAAAGTACATGGAAAATTTAATCTTTTTGTTACTACGAATACATATTACGAAAGTTTTAATTTTCGAATTATTATAAACTTCGAGGGTTTATAAAGTTCATATAAAGTTTATATAAAGTCTATATGTACTTATAGCTCTATTTAAGAATAATAGACTTGAAGCTAATGTAGCGAATAGAAAAATTAGTATCTAGAAATAAAGGAAAAAAGGAATTTAATTTTGAAGAAGGTCCATTAATCTTTAAAAAAGGAAACTCGTTTAAGGCAGATACTTGCTATAGAAAGAGGTAATTTCTAAATATTTAACAGAATACATTTTTTGGGATTGTTCCAATTGAATAACTCAAATCCTCATTTACGGTAGTTTTAATCCAATAGTTCAAGTTCTAATTTAGAATAATTCTAAATGCACACAATAAATGGAATCATTTATCAGAATGTTATTTATTTTTTATGTTTAGTAAAGTCATTGTTGAGAATTTTGTACACAATATGCAGTTACCTTTTTAACGTCACAATGTAACAACAGTAGATGCAACAATAGTATATTTATTGATCTACTTTCAATCACTGATATATTGAACATTATCTTTAAGAAACCATTTGTTTCCTGTGTAACGTCTTCGCCCTTTTATTAAATAGTATCTTATTTTTCATATTAAAAATTGGTTTACATCACATGACAAATAATTTATAACGGCATATAACAAATAGAGAAAATAATAATTTATTACTATTGTTTTCATCTATAAAATTTTTATCCTCTCCTTTTACCTATATTATTCTATTAAGACAAAAATTCAGCAATTATATGATATAGAAACAGATAGATTATAAAATCACATTAAATGCACATATATATCACATTTGACCTAGTTTTTAAAATAATATCACTTTCATGTTTCAATAGTTTTCCTCTTTTTTACAAGCTAAGCTAGAATTATTGATTTTACTGGTAGAACGTGTCGAGAATCTTCAGATACTCCATCACTATATGAAACATGGTTGCATGTTCAATGTAAAAAAAAATCAATATCTGCATACGTAATCAATATCGAATGTTTGCAGACAGGCTTGATATTAAGTTGAAAAATTATTATTTTAATTGACTCACAATGAAATATTCGATATCGATAAAATCTTTCCAGTTATTAATCAACTAATATACGCACACGCTATCTATGTATTTACATATCATTTTAATTTATCCTGAATACTTTCTTTTTCTACAAGTCTTATAACTGCAACCCTAACAGTTACACATACTTTTAATAATTAAAATTAATAGCTCTTATTTCTGATTTATATCCAATATTATAAAAATTATAATATATCAAACATTCAAAGAAACTAAACGCAATATCGGATTTTATGCAAATTTAGAATTCTTTCGTTGTATGTTCAACGATAACAAACATTTTTATTAACTTATTATTTCTTCAATTGTCAAGTTTTCCACGTTGAACAGAAGAGTTGAACGCAAAATGTTGGACTTTATGCAGATTTTATGTCGAAATTTCTTATACTGATGATAATTAAACATATTATATTTCCAACGTTCTTAGCAAAGAACGAAATACTCTGATTCTGACCTATTTGCTTTAGTAAATCAATTGACTACTACACAGTATAATTGATAAACGTTGAAAATGACGGACGCAGATCATCATTTCATTAAGGACTCGTAAGCTTCACACTCAGGTTCTAATTGACTCGTGAGTGCTGGTCAATAACAGCTACAGAGACAGATGACAGACAGTTTTTAGATCGTTCCTGGTAACTAGGTCACGATTTGCGCACCTGCTTTTGATCTCGTAATGATCAATTTCCTAACGCTAATTCAATTCGCAGATTCAGACCAACAATGTTACATTATGAAAGCTCTCAGAAAGCGTTTCGTCACTGTAATTCTTCGACTTTCCAAACACGGTTCTAATTCTAATTTAAACGTTGAACGAGAAATATCGAAGAACTGTAATTAGACGTATATTAAATTCGATTTGCGTATATTTTTATTCGTATTATAATGGACTGTCATTTTTTAATTAACCACGTAATATCAATAAAACGCTCGATTATTACATGATATACTTCTATTAATAAACACCGAAGAGTGTATATCATTAAAAAGCATTAATTATTAATTCTTACTACGGTGGCTCACTGTAATTAAATTGTAATCCACTAAATAGAAGATACATTAAAGACTGTAGAAATTTAAAGAGACGAATTTAATAAATAAGCAAGAAGCTTCTTGAAAACTAAATATACATACAGTAAAAATACAGTAAATATGAGTATACAAAGTATTTCGTTCATTCTTGAATACATTAATATTTATGTCATTCTAATTTTTCATGCAATATTTTCTACAAAATTAGAGATAAAATAATATCTTTTAAGTTAATCATTTTCAAACGCAAGTATTTTAATTTTTGTATATGGCGTAATTAAAGGTATACCTATAGGCTCATTTTTAAAAAAATTCAATAACAATATTCATCGTTCTCCGAAACGTCCTGGAAACAATTTTTTGCATCGCCAAAGTAACTATATAATTGTAAAATATTAACGAAACCAGGATAATCGAAACATAGTTAAATTATCGTACAATTTTTACTTATTTCATAAATATAAAAAGAACAAAATTGTTTAGTAATCATATTTATCAATTCAAACGTAGCTAATATCGGAGAACTGAAACTAAGACTTCCAACATATTTTATTCATTCCCCGTTTTATTTTATAGACTGGAAAATTTCTCAACTTAATAAAAAATAATTCTAAGATTTGTAAAGACGCCTATACCAAAAATCGAAGCAACCATATCACGTAAAATAATAAATTTAGAAGATAAAAGTCTTATTTCTAAGACTAGTTTAAAGAATCAACAAGTACATATTAAGGATACGTATTAAGGAATTATAATTTATAACAAATTTTTAATTTATAAAGAAAATTAAATTTTAGTTAATATAAAATATGCATCTTTTTATTTTATTAATGATTCCTGCATTTATATTCTTCCAAATTTAAAATGACAAACGCACGAGGAAATGCATATTTTGAAATGCATAAAAATTCTCACATCAAATCTTATATCAAAAATTAGAGCGGTTATTTCAAATATTATTTTATATATGAATAGTAATTTTTTAAATATAAAATTTATTATTTCTTACTGTAAATAACAGAAACCAATAAAAATGTAATTGTATATGTCTCGGTTAAAATTTTAAAATGAAAAACTTTTAATTGTTTTCAATAATTTCCAAAAAAATATCACAATTTGTCCTGGCCGTTAAACCGAGAAATGTTTCATATTTAATAAATAAATAATAATTTATTCAATAAACAAATAAAAATTTATTCAATAATTGTTCCGTGATATACATCTGCTGGTTCCATCAACCAATCAATTGGTTTTGTTTCACTGTTTTTTTCAATAACGTCATCTAATTGATTATTTAATGAGAAGGAAAACTCAGGAGATATTTGAGAGATGTTAAAATTTAACGTTAAAGAGATGTTAAAACGAATATTAAAGTGAAAGGTATTTCGAATTAGAAAGCGATGGAATTATTCTGGAATTCCATCCGAACATTTGCCGGACCGCATAAGCGACATACTCAGACTTCGTAATAGAATGCACGTGGTCTTTAAACTTGCTTCGGACTTTATGTGAAACGTATTCAAATTCACCACATATTTCGGAGTAACACGAGAATTAACATTCCCACATTAAATTTATTGTTATACATATTACCGTGATAGTATATTTTAGATAATACGTAGCAGTGTTGTATTAAATTATAACAACATACAAAACGAACTACATAGCTTTAAACTGTTTCTTAATACGAAAACCGTACGTGAACAACGTATCTTACACTTTTTGTGATTTTAAATTCAACACACAATGATATCATGGAAATATTTCAATATTTGAGAGTATAAATACATACATATCTTCCATAGGAACAAGGTAATAAATAATTAACTTCTTTCAAATAATTTAAAAAAAAATAAAAGCCATGTTTTGGTAAAAATAACAAATATTTCATTTTCTTCCATTAAACTACAGAGATTGACTAAACTTTAGTGTAGTCGTACGTTTTGATTTTTACTTATATTACTTCTACTTTCTCAAACAACCAACTAACATTTCAATAATGTATAAATTAAATTCAACGTTATTCAATCGCCCGTTTAACGATATATTTTATTTCTTAATGAAGTCTCGCCTTCTGCCGATTTAATACCATCCAATTAACACCGATATCAATCAATTTTTCGATAAAACAACTTTTCACACGTAACGTCGTTCTAACTAACGAACGGGAATAAAGTGACTGCAGTGATTCACGAAGGTATTTGAACATTCATCATAGAAAATATTTGTGAATATATGTATTACGTGCGTTATAGAAAACTTTTTGATATTTCATGAACGTTCAAATGAGATACGATTACTGTAACTGGTAAACTGATAAACTGGCAAAATATGGAAATGATCCGAAAATGTGCATAGAGGATACACGTATTTATTGCAAATGTACATTTAGTAAAAAAACTATCCGTTATCCGATTTATTCTTCATACTTGTTGTAGAAAAATTAATAGTGCATAATAACTTCTTTTTCCTTGATTCTATAATATTTCAAACTATTAACCTTTAAACTGTAAATGTGAGTATTTCATGCCCGAGCTATTTCAACCGGATTGAATTTCACGCAAGGTAATAGGCGGCGAACCTCCCGCTCCCCTACTTTCCAAAAAGAAGCTATTTGGTAAAAATATTATAACCTTAAGTTAGAACGTTTGAACGTGTTATATGAATTTTAATGGATTTTTTCAACAAGTATTACCTACTGAAAAATGTATCATCTGCGCATAAAAGATTCACATTTACCGTAAGTTACCGTAAAAACGTTTACAGTTTAAGGGTTAAATAACTTTGTAATTTAACAAGTATTGAGTACGATTTAATACACTGAATTATTGTTATTGTGTAAAAAATTGATAATTGAGGTAATATATTTATCTGTTTATTTATTTATATACTTATTTATCTTTATTTTCCACAGTTCAATATAACGAAATATTTTTATTGTATAAAAAAAAAATTAACGTTGCATACCACGTCCGTAATATTCCCCACTTACTAATTAAATATAATAGAACATCCCTATATTTAAGAAAAGATAAATTACTCTGAGTATTTAAGCAGAGACGAAGCTGAAAGGACGATATAACTTAATAGTACATTAACTTAACTTTTTTTTTTTAGATTTAAATTATAACTTAGTAGTAATTTAAAAAGCATACCGGAAATTAGCGGAGATTCGGTAAAATTTATTATAGTCAGGATTACACGCGTGCTGTGAGAACTGAAAAAGCATCTTAAAATTGGTATTAACGCGTGAAATGTTACTGGAAAGTTGCAGGATCTTATGGGAAGTTAGAAGGGTAAATGAACAGTAGCAGGAATTCGGTAATTTGGTAGAAAACGGAAAGGGGCGGCGAGCCTGAGGTTCGCAACGAACCTTACTATCCATTACGCAATACATTCCAACAGCCGCCGACTATGAACTTTCGAACAATTAAAGATGCTAGTTTCCTTAACAAAACTACTAATCACTACTTTAACCTTCTCAAAGGCTACGCTTTATAGTATCGCCATTAAGCTACTTCTAAATCTAATTTACCGATCCGTTCGTAAATTTCGATTTTGTTCAAAGTGTATTGTAGAAATGTGTAATTCTGGAAACGTTTGGATCAATGCTTTATTAGAGCCGGATTTTATTACAGTTGTATTATCTTTAAAAATATAACATTTATCGATTTGTTTTCAAATTTCTATCTTATTCGTGTCATTCTGTAAATCTATAAAAGTCTGTAACTCTAGACATTTTTAAGTTAATCGCCCATTAAACAGACAGATTCTTTATTATCACAGATATGTTGCTTACAAATCGAATTTATCTTATTTCTAGATTTCTATTTTGCTTACGTCATACTGTAAATTTATTGAGATTTATAAGTTGAGAAATTTTTCTTCTATTGAACAGATGAGTGTATTCTCGAATCTACATAAAAGAGACGCATAAATCTTTCTAATAATAATACCATATTCCGAAATCTATTTTATGAAAGATGTAAAAGAAACTGACCAGGAGAATCGGATAAAAATTCGGCAATCTAAGGCAATTCGTCAAATTTATGAAATATAGTAACTGTTATTAACTCAAGCATAAAATGTGAAAAAATCAATTTTTACCAAAATCTAACGTTTATCGGCTGAAATTTGTAAATTCAGTATAAATTACAAATAGAATATTTACCACGAAAAAATAATATATAAAGTTGAAAATAATTCCCATGCGGAGTTAACAATACACGATAAAAATGCGGATTATTACAAATTAAACTCGCAATCTACGCGTACTGGTTCGACGGAAATCAATTAAGGTAAGGGGAAAATGAAAGCCTCGTGCGACACTTAACTAAACGCAGCGAAAGCAGAAATCAGTGTTGAATTGGCCATGAAATCCCGCATTAATCGTCAAGCGGTGCTGTTGACATCGTAATTAGTCGAATCGGCGTTCTACCTTCGCTTCTTGCACAACATCGAAAAATTGTTTTCCGATAGCAGTGCAGTATCAGAGCAACGAGTTCCTCGCTGACATTACGATATGACTTCGACGTGAGGTTATCAGAAGCTCTTCGATTTTCCCCTACGTTTAAACTGTATTTTAATATTCAATTTTATCTCGATCGATACTGGTTAGAATTGCTTTTTTTTTCTTTTATAAAATGTCATTCAAGACGTAATTAAAGTAATTTAACGTAACCTGATAAAATAATTTCAAATATATGATGCGATAATTATTATAATAATGTAGTATACCGGGTGGTGCATATAAATATAATTCACCTCGTAATTATTTCGGGACTTTAGCAAGAATTATAATAAACGAATGTTACGCAATTAAAAACGGACTGTTCTATGCGATCTTCTCGTATCTCTTTCCTTGTTATCATTTTCCATTTCCGAGTCATTTTCAATTACGATAAGGAGCAGCCAAATTTTGTTCATAACGGAACTTATGGAGTTAACATACTTAATGAATTGATGCTTCAAATTACAAGCACATATTTTAAGATTTAGAATAGATACTTCTCTCTATTTAACTCCTTTCAAATTTCTTCTTTCTACGGAATCATGTAAAACGTGCAGCTTATAAAGTGCAAACCTGGTTAGTCGTGAGAATATGCGTCAAAGACTCATTAGTGCTTGTGATTAAGGCAGAGGCATTTGCTTTTTACAAAATGTGATATAGAAAAGAACATTTCTCAAGAAGAAATTAGAGAATCAATTAACGTTCAAAGAAAACATTTTGGATATTTTTTATAAAATATTACAATATGAATAAGCGAATATATTACAGACATCGTTGATAGAAAATAGAAATAGAAAACAATACTTTTCTGTTTTTACTGTTAGAGAATGAATTCCCTAAACAATAATTATATATATATCTGCAGTATAACTTAGATTTCGGTGCGTTGACGTGTTCACCGTGTAAAAATCATAATTCAAAATCATAAAACAAAATCATAAAACATTAAACGAAACTTTCGTTACAATTCATACAAGGTTTATACGTACATAAAATTTTACAACATAGATTTTGCGTGAAAAGTTACGTCATTAACGTATACCAGAAATAATGAAAATTCGAGCGACAGTAATCATATTAATTAATAGAACTTCTTTCGAGATCGTTTATTATGCTTATCGTACATATATTATAACGCATAATCACA
Source organism: Bombus breviceps (assembly GCA_014825925.1). NCBI lineage: Eukaryota > Metazoa > Arthropoda > Insecta > Hymenoptera > Apidae > Bombus > Bombus breviceps. The sequence goes on from CM026185.1 coordinate 3,038,276, forward strand.
TTCATTGTCAGACGAACTAATAAAATTATCAAATTTCGATGGAAGACAGATTCATTTACTAAAACGAAATGCATCATGTCTACATTAAATCAATCACAAACTTCGAATTTTCATATCCTAAATATGAAATTCATATTCACTTTCGTTCCAACAAACGAAAAGAGACAAACATTTGATATATCGTTATTGGTTAATATAGCATATTGGTATATACACACCCCTATGGACCGCATAATAGTCAACTGAGATCAAAGGCGAAGGTGATTTTGATCAGTGACAGAGTTTATTTCTGACGACGAGGAGACGCTAGTGTGATCAAAAGATCACACCAAAATCTGAAATTTGTTTATGTTAGATTAGAAGATAATTAAAAATTATTTTTATATCCATCCAAGGCTCCAATTTGTGGCTTTTAGTCTGCGAATAATCAGAACATGCATTTTAACAGCTTTTCCTGATTTTTTAAAAACTTCACTTAAGGCTCCTATCCGCTTATTTTCGTCCGATGATTAATTTTTCTCAGCACTTATCCTCTTTATATAAGTCTCTGTAAAACGTGTATGTTTATGCTGATATATCAAACAAGTCTCCGAAAAAAGTTTTCAATGTCTTAGGAAAAACAAATACGATAGAATTGAAAATGATCAAATTTGTGGTCTTCAATGGAGAACATTGTTATCGAAGTTGCCCAATGAATTCTAATCCTTCGATCGTTTGTAAATTTCGAGAGCTTCAATCCCACGTCAATCGAAGTCATACACCAGCTACAATAGAATTAATGTTTGTTTATAGAGATAATGTAAATAGTACTTCTATAATCAACGAGATATTTATTTTAACAGATGTAATTTGAACGTTTCTGGACACAGAAGACTATTAATGGAATTCAATGTATACGTAATCAGAGATAATGCAAATGTAAACTAATTGAAAATCGAATAATAAAACAACAAAATAAATACAAGAAGAGATTCTAAAATCATGATAATCGATAAAAGAAAGAACTTTCTCATTTTCAGGAGATTCTTGCTATAAATAAAAGAAAAATTCTTAATATTTTCTTATTCTCTTAATAGTATCTCACTTATGCTTAACAAATTAATTAAAAGCATTATCCTCCCTTTTATTACACAACTCTCTTTTGATTCTTTACATTAATAAACTTTGAAATTTTACTAGCTCAATATAGCCAATATATTATAATATATAATACAAAATTATCTGGTAATAACTTTATACAAGAAAAGAATTATTATAACAATAATAATTAATCTTTGTTATACTCGGAATAAGCGAAAATATGAACAATGCAATTCGTGTTATGTGAATAAATGTTTAAAAACATCTCGTTGGAAGGAAAATTAGTTGGGAGGAAGGAAAGCTTTCTTTTGCTAATATCCCGATTCAACGTTGTTACAAGGTCATTACGAAGATATTAGCTATCAATTCAACTTTAAGTGTAAGATTTTTTCCAAGATAAGAATTCTGTTACACGTACATTTATCAGCATGAAGACTTTCTTATACCAAACAGTGTTTACAAACGATAGAAAATCGTGTAATAAGAAGGAAAAGGGAATTAAAAAGATTCGTATACGTATCTACAATTTTATAAAACAACTATAATCTTTCTTTATCAAAAAGATTTATACAGTCCTTGCCTATACAAATATGCATTCTTTCCTTGTTATAAACGTCGTATGTCGAAATGTATACTGTATACGGTTCTTGTGGACAGATTTCCTTGCGTAAATTTAAATAAAAACAATATCCACTTTATAATTCAGACTTATCATCATACGATTTTCATGTTTGCCCGAATAATGCAAAGCATGGCTGAGAATTATTCCAATACGGGTAATAAAGTGAAAGATTCCATGTCAAAATGACGTTAGGAAATCGGATGCAAATTTTCCGAAAGCGTAATTCACAAATTAGCTTCTTGTTACGATAAACGTTAACATATTCTGAGGAACTATGTTAGTTACTTAAAAATGTAACGATCGAATGTAAGATTACTGTTATACCGCTGTATTAGGGTCGAGAAAGGTGAAGATTGCTCGCAAGAAATCGACGATATTTTCTAGGAAAGTGGTCCGAGATCCGAATACAGCGGGTCAGGGTAACGAAGACAAAAATCGAAAACACGGTTTCACATGTACATTTTGAACAACTCAACGAACTCGGTGCTTGACGAACAAGTTATACGCTGCACGTGTCTGATAAATATGAGTTACACGATGTTCGATGATTTATGAATGACGAACTCTTTCCAGCGGTCACGCGATGGTTTTCATATTGGTCTTTGATGTGTGTTTTGGGACAGCGGCTAGCAACGCTGGTAAAGTTTTACTAGCCTTGCGAAATGTTATTTAAGGCAACGCTTTAAAGCGAGGCTAGAAACGTGCAAATGCTGATATTACGATATGAAGTGTTCCTAAGTCAATGATATTTCTAAGCCGCGCATATCATTACGTTAACGATAAGAAACACTTTTTTTTCGCTATTCATAAGTTTTTTAGAGGAAAGCAGTAACTTACTTATTCATTGACCTATGTACTACGTGGCTCGTGGAAATATCTTGGAAACTTTTACATATATAATTGTGTGTGTTATACGCAATATTTTGAAATTTCATTAGCATCGTAAGAAGACGCAGATATTGTGATTATATCGATAAAATTTGAAACTAATCTGAGAATATATGTGACAGTTACAAGATATTTATTGCAAATACAGGATGTAACAGAACATGTGGCACCCACTCAGGGAACTGATTGCACACCAATGAAAACAACGAAAGAATTTTATATAAACATAGAGTCTATTGTGTACGGAATACCTATTAAAAATGTTGATATATTCAGAATGGAACAAGTTTTTCAACAAACTTGGGAAATACCAGGAATCATTCAAAGTTTAAACGGATTCGTGATAAGACAGTTTGAATCTTCTTTTAAGGTAATTGCATGGCACAAGATCAAAACGTAAAATTCATTGTATCTCACAAACGAAGATAGATAGAACAGGTTTCTAGCAACTTTCTTCCTTTTTTTCAGGCGTAAAATGGGTCCCGCATGTTCTGTCACGTCCTGCGTATATTTAATAAAAACTTAGTTTGCAACACGAATAGTCGCTTTAAACGTATAATTAGTGTTAAAAATCAGCCCATTGAATACTGAGTGTTATTAACTAGAACATTAAATACTTCATTTCTTTTGCGACGTATGCGAAGCATGTACTCGCACCAAATATTTTGTAATTTCAATGTACATATTTAAATTTGTTTCAAATTTTATGAGTATAATTATGATGGTGGAGTCTCATTACAGTGATAATAAAATTTTGAAATATTTCATATAACACACGTGATCTCTTCATTAAAAGGTTCTACAGGCGTGTTTAAATACTTTAGTGAGCAACAGTAAATACATATGGGATATTTATCAACTCACAGGTGAAACGAATTAATAAACAAAAGTTTTATTTAACAAAGTTCTGTTTTTACCTGGTATACATATGTATCTAAGTCAAGCACGAGCCGATGAAAAGAACTTCTGATACCAACTACCGAACAAATACACCTACTTACGTATGTGCATACAGTGTGGAGGAAGTTCAGTCTGGGATTTAGATCAAATCGTCGATCTCTAAGGAAGTTGGAATTAAATTCCGGAAAGTCACAAGTCTCGTACGTTTTCCTCTTATCTACGCTAGATCTGTCTACCACTGAAAAGTATAACACAAGGTAAGAAGTTTCTTTTATCGAATCATCCGCTGTCTGGCACAAACGTTCCAGAGAGGGAAGGCGATAACTGTTCTCAGAGAGAACTTCCCTTTTATCAAACATTCGCAAGCGTACTTTTATCCGTTGCTCTGAATATTCCTGTGTCAACTTAGAGATATCTCTCTTACGAACAAAGAGTAGGTACAGACGTGGCAAAAAAGTAAGAAACTGTCTTCCGCTTCTGTTCGGAGGAAGATTTTCATACGGATGTAAAATAAATTGCTATTCGGCTTGAATTGACACGAGAACTTTTTGTATTCTTATTTCAGATGTCTTCGAGCTTTATCTCAAACATTCCCTACGTACTTTCATACGTTTGGATATTCGAACATTGGCTTAGAAATATCTGTTTCGAAGAAGGAAAATAAACGCAAAAGATAGTAAATGTCCTTCTGGTTCTATTTACAGTCGTTACATTACGATGCGAAAGTCTACGTACTATACATGTATAACGATATAAATTATTATAATGAAAATGTCAACTCTGCGAATTTTGTGAAGACGTTACGACAAAAATAACAGAGAAGTAAAAAAAATATAAAATACAGAAATTACATACACCTGTTAACATATACATGAGATGATAAGAAGAATAGGTTTAATATTACAGTAATATGTAATGTTAATTATATTTGATGAAATATTAACGCAATATATTTCATTACAATTAATATAATTAGAGCACTTACATAACTGTAAGTACTGCGTAAGTATCTCCTTGGTGTTGGAGAAATTAAGTTTGCAATTACAGATGTAATTTTTTACAAGTTTTTTTACAAGTTTAGTTCGTCTTAGAAATATATCAATAATAATTGTATTGATGGGCAGGTGATAAATAATTTTCTAACAAAGTATGTTTCTTGTTTCTATGATAAGTCAGATACAGAAAATTCGACAGATGTACGTGTAGACTTTCGTGACTAACTGTATACATGGTAAAATTCTGAAGAACCTGTGCAATTATTTATGATTCACGTAAAATAGACACGAGGTCTTTTTCTATTGATATATCAGCGAACTAATGCTACACTGGCCGACATAGATTACATTTGTTTACTCGATACGAAACTTGGACTTCCTTACACTCTATGAAGGATGAAAAAGAATTTTCGCTCGGCTATCGAGCTCTTTAGAGTCTCCACCCCTCCCGGACTATCGATTTCTCTTTAAAATGCAAGAGTACTCTGTATCGGTCGATAATAAACGCGAGTGGAGTGCTTTGAATCACACCAGGGATGGGAAAGCGCGGAAGATGGAATGCAAACAATCTTATTGCCTGAAATTTTAATAGAGAAATTTCCATTACTGCAACGCCCGACTCACCTAAAGTGGTCCCAGGAAAGGCACTGCCAAGCATGGGGACGGTAGTTCGTTCTGAAAGCAAATAAAAAGAAAATGTCTAGTAATAATTAATTCTTCTAGTTCTCTGCTATGAGAAACAACACGCTTCTGTTAATACGTGAATTCTTCGAAATTATTTATCTTCGCCCTCGCATTAACGCCTGGAAAATATCGCTTCTCATTGTAAAATACATTTGCTTTCCTCTTTAGTTTTTATTGCTTTTTTCTTTTGCGCTGTCGACCGTGCTTATGGTTTTTGCGCATTTAGAGACAAATAAAGGAGATCGGTTGGTTCGAGTGTCATATTTAATTTACGATACGAAATGAAAGATAAATGTAGCATCCTCTTTAAATACAGCAGCCATGAAAATGACTTGCATGTGTGTTTTGCTATCTAAGGATACTGCGAATCAAAATTTGCAACAATTTCTCATTGCCAGTTTTATTTGTATCGCACCTTCTGTTAGTTTTGTTATTAATTCGTAAATTATTATTATTTACCATCATAAATAGTTATTTTCTCATAATTTATTTGTTTATTTAGGGATATTAACAGTAGTTAGATAGTAAGTTTTCTAATGTACGAGAAACCTAAAAGGACGTATTTCTTAAATTTTGATTTCGATGGAGCACATAGTGATTTCGAACTTTTGACCAGTAGTATACATATTATTAAAAACTAAAAAAAATTATTAATTATTTATATATATACATATTACATTGTATAAGACTTAGTATTTGTCAAAGATATACGATTATGTAAATACCTAACTATGAAAATAATTAATTACAACACATATAAATATGCAACTATTTTTCGTATTCACTATAGCTATATGTAACAAATACATAAAAACATAGCGAGTTTTAAACATTAATCAAAATTCACGCTTCTATATTCTCTTATGATTCTCCAAATGAATAACTAAATAAGGCATCAAAAATTATGATCGTTGAACTTACCATTGATACAAATTTTAGAATGTTCTTTCGTCTTTGTTATAGAAAAAAAAAAAATATTTTGAGTAATTTCTAAAATATATGCTAATAAAGTTACTGGATCACTGGTATTGGAATCACGTATGAATATGCAAAAGTTTCTTCAACAAACACGATACATAACATATATATTTTTTATCGAACAGTAGAGTAGTAGTGTTCGATTCGAAAGTCATTTGAATACTTCAATCGAATGTGTGCTCAAGAGATTTCAAAAACTAACTTTCTGTAAGGAAAGAGATACTTTGCTTGCTTTATAATTTATTTCTCGCATAAAAATATCTCCTTCGTTTGTTTAAATTATGTTTCTTTAAGCTATGTTTCGAATAAGATATAACGGTCAACATGAAATACATTTTGCTATATTTTTATATTTTCATAGAATACAATTACAAATATTTCTGAAATCATTATGCCAAAAAAAGAGAAAATTTCATTAGTATTTTTTATCTAAGACTTACTGTAACATTATCTTAATTCTAAGGTAATCTACTCCTACTTAATCCTTCTCTTGAAGGGATAAAATGGAGAGATTTCTTCCATTTCCTTACAGGAAATGACACACAAACGTTTGCCTTTTTAAGTGGATTTTACCCAACCAATTATTGATTAATGGATTACATACATCCAGGGAAAGCTCTCTTTCCATTCTATATAATTAATTTTCAAACTACTTTTTAAAAGGTATTGTTTAAATTTTATACGCATTTTTCAAACCTCTTTCATACTTTAGAGAATAAAATTAGTGTATGTAATATACCATCTTTTACATATTTCTAAATATTATTTTATTTTAATTTACTTTCAGAAGAATTAAATCAATTTGTACAATAGAAATGTTTTAGAGTCTGAAAATTTTTCGGATCTTTCTTCAAAACTCATAGCAGTAATAAAAATTGAACGCGAACGTAAGCGATCCAGTTTGTTTACGAAGTACACACGCAGATATATATTAGCTTGCAGAAAGATACTTTTCGTTATGTAAGGAAAATATTCCATAAACGTATTATGTCGCTATAATGCTATTTCGGGTCAAAATCACTTATGTAGGCTGTGAAGATGTATGAAAATTCAGATTTTTATGACTAAAGTTAAATACAAAGTACAAAGCACGAGCTACGAATAAAATTAAAGAAATGGAAGCCAAAGACAAATTCATTATCCCTATAGATATTACGACAAATACATCGAACATCTTGTATATTGTAAAATATCGTATACATTCTACATATTCTTCAACACTACTCTAGTAACTCGAATAAATACTCTGAACACTCGAACCGTAGTCTAATAACAAATCTTGATTCAAAACCTGCATGAAGCAACTTTTCATGTAATGACCTAAACGTGACGCAGAATTTTCACAAATTTCCCTTCTCTTTTTCTCCGTTCGGTTTTCAATATCCGACATAATGTTTCGTCGTAAACAATGCGTAGCAATTATTCGCAATTAACGGGGATTTTCAAACTGCAGCTCTAGCCTCGATCACACACACTGGCGCGATATATATCTAGTAATTGCATGCATTTTCAAAAGCACGTATTATTAAAATCGGTTATTCTTATGGAACAGAAACACGATTTGTACGAGCACGGGCTGCGTGTATAAAGTGCAAAGCACAATAACGCGGTCGCGTAGAACGAAAATGAAAAACGCGGTAACGAGCACGAGGCAGAAATGAAAAAAAAACGAGGGAAACGCGAATAAATTCCTTCGGTAAAGCGTTTCACGTAATGGCATTAACTATTTCATGTTTTATGGAGATTTTTATAATTCATCGGCGGGTACAATGCGCGACATCAACAGCTGCGATATTTCGAGCATTAAAACTTCACGCTGCGTGCATCGATTCACGTTTCCGCGAATCGGCCGCGCAAGGGAAAATCGGATTGCGATTCACGTTCAAGCTTGAAAGCACTTGCACGATTATTATACCGTTGACCGAGTTTTCCTTTACTGCCTGTCTTTTTGGTATTCGTGCGACGACACAAAATATAATTATTAGATTGGGCATGTTTATATAAATTCATATTTTTATCAATACAACTAAAGAGACAGTATATAAACAGAGACCTATTTCATCCACTAAATATTGCAGCGAGTACATTTGTATATTTTTATTGGTTATATTTATTGGTTATTTGGTTATTTTTATCGTTATATTTTTTGATCTATGTTACTTTTGTTTTTCATTTTTTATATTTTTTAGTTCGTGTACATTTTATATATTTATGCAACTTTAAATTTCCTATGTAAGCATGAACATCAGCAGTTTGAAAATTTACATTTTTATTGGATGAGTTAAAGGAAGAATGAAAGAATAAAATGGTTGTATACTACTGTTTATACGAAAATTTCACATACGGATCTTTTTTGTTCTACGTATATTTTTAATAAATAACACCGTTAGCACTGTTCTCTTAAATTATATTTCCTATTGATAATTCATATTCAACAAACTCTATTAATAATCTTTAACCCTTAAATAGTATTACTTGTTTTAACCCTCATGTTCTATATTTAAGGCTTCGTATTTTCTCTTTATATTTCTACACTTCTTTTAACGATCTTGCCATGTTCTTGTTAAAACATGAAAAAATTGCTCCAGATGAATATTCTTGAAAAGTGTGTACGTTTATAACATTCATAGAATCAAATATTCAAGTATTCAAATTATACGCTTTTATTTGTTTGCTCGTACACTTTATATCAATAAACAATTATTAATTAAAAATCTATTAATCTTTTTTATTAATTTAAATAATTAGTATTAATTAAAGCTCTTGCTCTATGTAATTCTTTCGTAAAGCTCCTGTTTATAATTTACCTAACAACAACAATCTATGTACTCCATATGGTTATCCGGGTATTAAACGAGCGTATAAATTTAAAAACTGCAAAATTTTTTACTTTCCGCGTATATAAATGTTTTCAAAACGGAGATCGATATAAACGTACTAGCTTAAAAAAATGAGAATGATATTTTGATACTTTTATAACAGAAGATATTGTCAAATATAACACGTAAATAAAAATAAGTAAAATGCAAATTGTTAAATATAAATATAGAAGTTGATAGCTGATTGTGAGTACAAGATTTAATTTAAATTGGAAGAAAGGAATATTCAACTAGAATATTTTATTCATTATTTTCGAAAATCAACTTTTCCATTTATCAGTATTGCTACTGACGCGAACAATACAAATTGTTTTTTTATTATTTAATTTGTACTTTACAATTTGTCCAGCTGGATGTTTGATAAATTTTTCTAACTTAATAAATGACTACAATATCGAAGTCACGTAGTACTATAACATATCAACCATTTGGATCTTCAAAACTTTATCCAATGCGATACCATACAAACATAACTTAATTGTTTTTTTAAATTATCACGGAAATGATAACAATAATATTAACGCTATAGGGTAATCATTTATTGAGCACACTTTTTACAAATATACTGAATTTTATGTGTGCATTTTCCGCATACAATCTTTTTGCAATATATACAACAATTATTGCTTCTATTTTTTTTGCAGTAGTCCACTTGGCAACTTTTTCGCACTTCTGACGTTGAAAATGACAGAAATGAAGCGTCTGGTCTTTGGCAAAATATGAACTCCTTTCTGGATATTTTCGATCTGGTGCACTCATTACATAATATCCACGTGTCTATTGCTGCCAAATCTAAAATATTGAAAAAAACTTGAAGGGGCCATCGGAAACTCCCTGCTTTCACATTATATTTGCGTGCCAGCTGATCAACGACGTCCACACCAAACTTTGTTTTATTGTAAAAAACAATGGTTTCTGGAACACGTTTATAATTGTCTTCTACTTGTATACCTCTATGTTTGGTGCTTAGAAGGAGGACTTTTACGTTAGGTTTACTTTTATATGCAGTTTTCTGATTTATATAAATTTGAGAAAAACAACGTCATCTTGTCCTATTTTCCCTTGAGAATCGAGTATCATCTTTCCCCATATAAGGGAAACCATCCAAAATATATTTTGTTTGGACGTCAAATGCCAAATTTATGAGGCTTAATCGGCATATATTGCGTAAACTTGCATCAGACTTTCGTTGGAAATAATTGTTCATCTATTGAGATATTTTCATATGGCTGATAACAAGCCTGGCTATTACTTATAAATCTGTTCCATATTTCGGATATCAGCGCACGTAGAAAACTACGTAACTCAGCAACTGTGAGTGTCCGTCTTTTTTCAAAACTCGATGCGCCTCGGTTTCAGTGCAATCTTTTATGTGTTCCATTATGTGTCTGTCAATTATCAATTCGAAAGCATTAGTCACACAACCCGACATAATATTTCTCTTAGCATAGTCAGTAGGCCCTGCGATATCCTTGAATATCATACGAACGGGCGTCCTACCTCTAGATCCGCCTGCTTTCAGTTTTATTTGCTGTGTTCTGTCAATTGCAATTTCAATTTCACCCATTACATTTTGGAATGTGTTTGGAATGCTCGTCCTTTCATCCTTTTCTTGTTACGACACACTTTCAAGAAATTTTCCTCTTCACTATCCGAAGGTCCTTCTATCTCTCCACTTTCAGTGTATTCAGAACTTTCACTGTCAGCTTCGCTTTGGCCTGATTCATATTGACCTTCTTCGGAGGTATCTTCAGAACAAATTTCATTGATGTTGACAATTTTGTTCAATATCTTATTATATCTGCTGGATTTACTCATGATTGCTAGAAAAGAGGGATTGGTCAAAAAAAAAGAAAATACTGTGCTCAAATTCAATTATTCTATTATAAATACTTACAATACGCGGAGACAATAATGGGAAATGTCTATAATAAATGAAACTTTTGCACACTGTCTTTGAAAAACGGTTTGTTTATGAAATCAGCTAGCCCGTCAATTTGACAGGTTTCGTAGAGATAGGTATACTACATACAGATTTCAAAAATTAGAAAGCCTAGGAAAAAATAATTTTGTGTATAAATTCTTTAGATAAAATGATTAATTTACGATGCAAAATGGTTAGAATTGGTGTTATAGTTTTTGAGATATTTCATTTCGAAGTTCGAAATCCGTCAAATTGACGGATCCCGTAAACCTAGTGTTAACAATCAATTTCACTTCATCGGATGCTACGCTGTGCGTTCATGACTAACATAAACCTCTTATGTATGTTGTATGGTTCCAAGAATAAAGGTAGAAGTAGAAAAATAGAAAAATCATGTTAGCTCCGTTGATCTCTTTCTGGCCGTTATAACAATGACACCTGGGTAAGAACAAAGTCGTATCAGTCAGAACTGTCCAAACTTTACTCGCGAGTTAAATGCTTTTCTTTCATCCCCACGAGTGACTTTCTATTTCAGAATGGAAATGGAGAAAAAGCGGGAAAGGGTTGATCGTGTTATTCTTTTCAGATCTGTACGAGCAAAATATTATATCTGAATAGGTATTATTAACATGCACAGAATTTTTAATTATTAAGTTGTCTCAAAATTGTTTTTTTTCAAAATCACATTTGTTACGTCAAAATTGCTTTTATAAACAGATACACAGATGCATTGTTCCAATAGAACAAAATGGATCATACGTAATTTAATAAAATAATATAAAACAAAAAATGTTGCGCATCTATTATTTCCTTATAAAACGAAAGAAACTTTTGGGACGATCTAATTATCTGAATACTTTTAGTAACGTACTGTGAATATGTTATGGGTGTTACTGGAAACATTTTGAAATTTCGAGAAGAGCAACGATGGCAATACGAAATGTGAGGTACATAGAGACAAATAGGTTTGGAGAGGAACAGTTTCGAACAAAAGATTGTATAATACCAATTTCTTTATGAAACGAATGAAACTTTTGCAACAGCCTAATATTTAGCTTTAGTGTTCGATATATACTGGCTCACGATATTTTTTATTCGCACACTTACCATAGAAAACATTTACGTCCTTATTGTGTGTGCTATATAGAACACTTTCAATTTTCATTAACACTGCAATAAGACACGACTGTCATTATGATATATTTGTATAATATTGTACTATATTTAATTGACAAAATTTGAAAACAATGTAAAAATGTATATAGAAGTTACAAAATATTTATTACAAATAGATATCTAGTAAAAAGTTAGTAATGATCCCACTGAATACTAAGGCTTATTTGTGTAATGGATAATTGACTGTTTAAGTACTGTTGTGTTCTCTGCGAAATATAAACTTGTACTAAATATCTCGTGATTTCCATATATGTATATCAATTATAATACACATATATCACAGAGTTCAGCTTGATTTCAAACTTCACTCATATAATCACGATGATCGAAGTCTTATAACAGAGTTGATGAAATTTGAAACTCTTTCGTATAACGCACACAATGTATTCGTGACAGCTATCTATAAGTATTCGAATACTTTCGCGATTCTGTGTATTTAAATCTTACCATTCTTTTTATATTCTATACCTGTTATGAATAAAGAACAGTAGAATTCCATATAACACCATGTTCGTATCAAAAAATTCTACTATCCTCGTATGGAAGAGAATACCAGATAAACGAAACATCTGCGAATAAGGAACATACAACTACTGAGAGTGAAGAAAATTCAGCCCACGAGCAAAATGTAACAGCATGCGAGAAACGATATCGACGAAACTTATTTCTAAATATTTATAATAAATATTTCAGTGGGAAAATATTAATTTTACGTGCTTCAAGTCATTCTATGCTTATAAAAAAGAAAATCTTGAGTTTCTATTATTTAAAAATAAAATAGACGATACGTTATTTTCTGTCATATTAAAACGAACTTTTTATTTAATGCCGACTGTGTCTTGGATCCCATGCAACACGAAATTCGTATAACGCAGCATGTACCTTCCGTATCATAGGAAGTCTTATTGCATTATAAAATTTGAAGAGAAGAGGGAACACAAGGAGGAATGGAAGAACAGCAGGGCTAAATCTCTTAACTTTCTCTAAACTTTCCTTTTTTTTTTTTTAAGAAGAAAAAAAGAACAAGATTAAAAACACTGGAAAATATTGGAAAATCGAACGCCTAGCGAAATGCCATACAATGGAAAACAAGATAGAGATATGTGAAACTGAGTGAGACTGGACGAAAACATGGAAAAAGTTACTTCGCGTTCGCAGTTGTGAAGCCGAATGCGTGTTGTGTTCACGTATCGAATCACACGGATTTATTTCCTCCTCGAAATTGTAATTCCTGATCCTGTTTCTGTTTCCTCATTCAGTTAACCTCGATGGTGCTCTGTTCGTGAGCCTTGCACGCTAATTTAATCGTGAGCAACTAGTGTAATCGATAAACTGGTTATCAACAATTGAATTCCGCTGACTTATTCGTATCGTGCTGTACGCGTTTTGACCAGAATCGTTCCTCTGCAATGAAAAAGGATTTGACGAAGAATGAATTACTTTTTACTCGTTTTTGACAAACGTACAGTTACAGCAACGTCAAATATCAATTTTATCGAAGAAACAAACTTTTCGCGTATATTTACTCAAAGGCAAATTTAAGGGGAAATTCAAAGAATTTTGTATATTAGAGTTTCCTAGAGTATATCGTTCTTGCCAACATTTTCTGTTTAGTAAATTAGTTTTTGCAAGCTTTCAGTTTCTCGATTTCCCTGAAAAGTTTGTATTCAATAATTCAATTCAATTATGTATGTATTCAATAGCTAAAGAATCGATCAATCTGCTATTATTAAAAAAACAAACGCAAGAAGACACTCATTTCCCTTTCGAGTCAACAATTTTCAAACTGTTACATTGTTTCGTAAAATTGACAATTTTTGTCAATCTTTTAGCGAATCTAAATATTCCTAATAAACTTTCCAGTATCGAACAGAATCGTTCAACGAATAAAGTTAATATCCCGTCTCTGAATTCCATTTCTATCCACGCGAAGAGAAGAAGAGAAATCAGCATATACAATGTTTCGTTAATGAATTCAGAAGATTACGCGTACGCAACAGAAACAATGCGTAAGATAGGAAGATCGGTGCGGTATTCGAAGCGAGTGCGCGGAATTACGAGTACGTTTCCTTCGACCCAGCGAAATTCATCAAATGCACGTGATTCAGCACAAATTAACGCGAATTAGACTCCGATACAGAGGATACTAGGTCGATGCGACGCAGCCGCTGACGTTCTGCGATTCGGCAAGTTTATATTTCTAGTAGCGGAATCGCGCGCTTATATGTATGCATTTCACCATTGCCAGATCACAAGTGCATCGCGTTGTTTGTATGCAACCGGCCTTGCCATTCCAGCTAACTGTGTTACAGCTGAAACTCGTACGACGCTGCGCAGAATGTTGGATCAACGTTGGACAGCGCTGTGCACAACGCTAGTTTACATCTGCTACGATGTTGGCAATTTTGATCTTGATTTCGCCAGACCATTGCATATTACGTAACTAGCGTCTTTTATAAGTCTGAAGGAATCTGAAGTTAATTAACTTTCGGAAAACTTAATTTTAAATACTCGGCTTGAGATGACGTGTCTCATTCACGATTGAAATTTTTGGCAAAAAACGTTGCTGGGAAATAAAGCGTAATTTTTATCGATATTTTCTAGGGTATACGAGTTACTGGGATTAGGATACTCATGGAAAACGAGATACATCCGAAGAATCATTAGAAATGTACCGAAGCTTTTATTTAAAAGCTTTACGATAATTATTTGATTTAGAACTGTGGACTACGAAGAGATAAAAGAATTTATAGTAAGAATCTCATTAAGAATAAAAATAAATCTCTTATTTTCTTGGTCGTGTGTCTTTTTCTCAATAGTTGTTCCAACTAATTTTTCAACCTGTGTTACTACCAGAACATGGATTTTTATGCATTTATAAAAAATTAAAAATGCAGAAATATACAAATTGCGCATAATGTACAAAAATATTGCTAGCGATCGTCATAGGATTTAGTAAATGAGATAAATTTCAATTTAGGATCTATTTCTTTAAAATTATGTTGTTCAGGTCGTGTAAGGTATATTGAAAATGGAAAAAGAAATGCGAGATTATTTGGGGAAGAGAGAAACAGGTGTATCTTTATTCTCGTGTCAGTGTCATGGAATTCTATAAGGATCATTTTTCGAGATGACTTATGGCCTTAGTAAACGTCAATCGATATCTCAAGAGGTCATAAGAAATCTTTATGCCTCAATCTATGTAACATTACTCTGACCATAATGAAATATAGGCTCGTGTCTACACATTCCACCCTTTCAACGTCAACAATATCATAAAAGATATTAAATTACAACAAGCTTTCCTTTATTAGATCACGTGTCACCGGAACGTTCTGTTATCTTCTCTTGGCTGAACGTTTCGTTATTCGAATAGGATATTTTCTACTAAAATATTATAAGTAAGCACACACACGCACGATTGATTTCAGTTCATTTTCTTCTATAAAACAAAATCCGCCAATAACGATTCAATATAATTAGTACAATTAACTGAACATTATGCCTTCATTGCGATAATGGTAGTATCGATTGTGATACAAATAATAATTATATTGTTTGTTACACGTAGGCTGATCTCAAATTATAACGTTATTCCACAAAATTTGCAACATTCATATAACGTAGTCTACGTTACAATTATATTGCAATCGATCTATGTGGTAAAAGATACATTCATATTCAAAGTCATATAACAAGACATTTCAAGGAACCATCAGGAAGCAGATTAATCCAATAATGGTCTGACAATAATATCTGACGATGAAGATGTCACAGAGCCATAAATTAGCGATAGAAAAAGCAAGTGGGTCTAACGAACATCCCGCACACCATCGAAACAACAACGTAGGGAGTGTTCCAGTGTCAGAAAACAGTAACAGCACGACCATCTCTGACCTGGGCTACAGAGACACCCCCGGCGACACTCCTTTCATAGGAGCCAAACCCATAATATATAAACCTTCCTAAAATCAGCTCTCCACATTCTCTGTTGTAACACTCTGAACCGTCACTATGTTGGAAATAAATTTTACTACTATATCTAAAGTTCAATTCTTTACCTTATTTGTGAAACGTTCAAACTGCGACGCGAGGAGATCACCGGTGATGTGTCAATTTCGTGATTTCTTGTGTCTCCTACGTGACAAAGGCGTACTGGTTTATTAAGATCATTACGAGATCCAAAAAGGGATATAATATCGTAGAATTAACACAAGAACTATCGATTTTTAATATTTATTTAAATATATTGCGATTTACAGCAGTATGACAAAGAGAGATAAGTATAATACTATATCTACTATATGATAGATATTAAATTTCATTTGACATTTAACTAGAACGTGGAAGAAGATTATACAGCGTAATTTATAAAAGTTGGTGCCAAACTTTAGCTGTCATCAAAACAAGCAAAAAGATCTTAATAAATGTGGGTTGGAAAACCACTAGTTTCGGAGTTACGAGATGTTTTTGTTACTAGGACATTACCTCTGCAACACATGTTCGATATGTCCTCGTTCATTTCAACACAGATCGGTTCGTTTTCTCATAAAAGCACGCACATGTTGAAAGGTCCCCTTTATTTCTCTTACCTTTTGGCAACAATTTTCGATTCGTTGTATAAATTCAATTAAGGAAGCAACTGCTTTACTATACGCTACTTTTATACACTGAACATCTCCTAACTCCGAAACTAATGGTTTTTCAACCTATGTTTATTGATCAATTAACTGGGAAACATAATTTTAGAAATTAGTTTAGTTTAGGAAATAAATGAAATCAAGCGATGACGAGTATACACATCAAAAGCAGGGCAAATGCTGCTATTACAAATTTCACAACAAAATTAAAGCAAAATGGTTGATGGCTTACATTTTTATTCGAGAGAATTACCGATTCATTGTCGACAAAATTATTGTTGTACGAAATTTCAAAATTGCAACGAAATGATAAAATTCATAAACAAAAAGAATTAAAAAGACGATGTAAGAGATTCAGTTGACCTTTCCAATGTGGTATTTTTCGAAACAGGATACCACATAAAATGGCACTTCACATGTTTCCTTACGAATTCCATTTCTTGAACAGACAGCAAATTTTCGAAATGAATTTACTTTTGATGATACAGCTGGTATAAAATTAAGAAAATTCTTTCCGATGAAACGTGTAGGTTTTGCAACTGAGCTCGTAATTTGTCGACTAACTTTCGAAGTTTCTGTTTGTTGAATTGCATATTCCTCAAAAATTTGTTCAACACATTCCATCAAAAAATTTAATCGACTTTCCTGTTTTTTTTTCTTTTTATATAATACGTATGATTTTATAAGATAGAGAAATATTTTCTTGTAGTATTTCTATTACAATATACAATATACAATTCGGGAATACCCGATATAACGGGAAAAATAATCAACTGAGTTTGGAAAAAGAAATACATTATACGGAAAATAACCAATATACCGAAGAAAATAATCTAATTTTTCTTCATAAAGCAATAAAAAATGAATAAAAGAGACAATAAGAACGACATAAAGTAAACATACCACTAAATGATACTTTTATTTCTCCTAACTAGAATTTAGACTTTTTATAGTAAATGATAATTTTTTATTTTACACGACCAGTATACATGTCAAACGCACAGAAAAATAATTTTTCTTCAACGCGTATACTCATCAAACGTGATTAACTGGTTAACACTTTTCTGTTTGTTTTGATGAGTACTACAGTATCAGAGCTGTTGAAGTTTGACACTAAGTTTTACGGACACCCTGTATGTCATGAATTTCTCATAAACATTAAGATGTCTTGACTTAGACTGCTGTAATTTTTAGTCTGCTAAATACTGCACTTAAACACTTTCTTTTATCACGCGTGAGATTCTTTTGTTGGAAGAATTTCACGCGCATATTTGCTGCGATAACGGTCGTTTACCGCGCCCTACGACACATTTTGTAATTCTTTCGTATATTGCAGAGCCAAATAGCGTTGACGACACGTGTTTTCATCAGAGCAATGCGAAAAACGCGGCCACGTGGAAAGAATGCGAGGAGAAATCACCCAAGTTGCACGATATTGGGAGAGTTCCCAGCACAATACCGTTTAACAAGTTCGGTTTATCCGTCCGGAGGAAACTTTTGTACACTTAATTTTCGTAGCCAGTGCCTTAAAGACAGAAAACTTTAAATTGGAGCAAAATAGTGGTCCCGCGCGTTCCTTCCTAGGGATATATTGCTATTGTGTCGGAGCTAGAAAAGTTTTCCGATACGAACAGGACAACGTTTGCAAATTGAAGTTTAATAACTTTGAAAAGATACCGGTAAACAAACCAGCCAACTTAGTTGAACCTTCGTTCCTCTATTTGTTAATTATTTCATTGTATTCGCAATGATTACATTGACAACTGTTTGTTTCAAGGAACAGTTCAGTACGATAAATTCAACGTAAGCGATTCGAAGTCCTTTCACTATCAAATTATTTAATACCTTACATTTATTTGTAAATTATATTATGTTTTAATTTCCTTACTGACATCGATGCATATGAGATATTATTTTCCTGGAGTTTCAATTGGACAAACCAATACCAGCTATATTATATGTTTTCCCATTATCAATTATCAATTACAACGAAGAAGAAGAAATCTGTTACGTATATATTCGATATAAAGAAGATTTGTTAGAAAAATATCAAAATTCATCCTTATTATTTCATACGTATACACCAGTTTAACTTATGCCATTCATATAAATATTTTGATATTTTTTCAATATATAGATGTATTTTACAATTGTGAATAATTTTTAACTTATAACTTCCTGAATATGTATACATTCATACTTTAGTAACGAGAGGCATATTTATTAACTATTGAAATTTTTTGCTTAAATGTATAAAAAGAATTGAATTTTTATTTATAAAATATGTCTGTAGAGGATCTCTCTTAAATACAAGAAATTGACAAAATTGAAGTTCTAGAAGGAAGCATAGTGTGATAATAGTCACGTAATTGACGATAATCAAATTTTAAAATTCTATAAAATTGTAGCTTTCGTAACAAACGAGTAAAATATGTTATTAAGTCTAACCAGAAGATTGAAATTGGAATTTCCACATACACGCAAACTAATTTCTTATGTTAAAGAAAATATTACTACTAAAGTCCATTGTTTTATTGCAACTGCTATTAAGATGTAATAATGAACTTTCAGAATCGGACAAAGAATAATCGATTAAGAATGAAATATTAAAAGATACGTTCTCCGTTTAATTTAGGGAATGCTTTCAGTTGATACGATTTCTGTAATGTGCTCCAGGCTAACATTTCCGTAATACTATCCGAAATACGCAGGAAATTCTGTAATATTCACGAGACACTTCACGAAATTCAGATTCTGGCGCAACTATTTCAATTTACAAATGCTATTATTCCATCAGTATTGTTATACCGTTCCTAGAAAGAGATGAAAATGGATGACTAATATGAAACTCCTGCGGACCTAATGCATCTATCATCTCATCCTTAAACCTCTAAACGTACGAACGATGACCATTCAAGTTTTCGTATATAAATCTCTTTGAAGGGATTATCGAATTATATCGAAAGCAGTTTCTACGTATATTTGTACGTGTAGCATATTTATATTCATATGGTTTATAACATACAAAAATAATTTTTTGTACATCTTTTTTAAAGTTTTAGATTCCATTGTACTATAACGAAGATAACGAACTACGTATTGATTGGAAAGGGGATGCAATGCAAACGATAGAAACGAAATATAAGTTGTTCGTCACCATATACGTGTAGAAACGAAAACAACAATTATATTTATTTATTTTGAGATATCATTTGAGATGTCACGCGAGATTTATCTCAATTCTACGATTTACAATTTTTCTGACAATAAATTTAAAAACTCTATTTACGATCTTTATATAGAAAAAAGATACATAACTATGGCAGAGTGCAATATTTATAGACGAAGATTAACTGAACAACCCCAAAAAAGTAAACTTCATTTCTCCAAAGAATATCGCTAAATTTTTCAAACTCATAGCGCAGCCAAAGATATTCGACACGTATTTCTTTTGTCACAAAATACAAAATTCATCCATTGACACAATTCCATCGCCTCTGATAGTTCTCGAAGTATTCTAGCAGATAGATTTTCTTCCACCAATATTAAAGGCTACGCTCATCCCTTGATTGTAATCGATTGCCGATAAAAAGGATACTTGTCGAGCATTTTTGACTGAGCTGATCTGCAAATCTTCGTTAAAATCAGTATGACAAATTCACGTATTGTCTCTTGTAGGTATAAGGATGATGATCAAAGTAAAAATGATAATCAGTAACCAAATATATTGACATTCATATATCATACTTACAACTTCTCAGAAAAATTATTTTAATCAAGAAAGATAAAAAAAATTCTTGTAAAAAAATAAATATTCTCTAACCCTGTTTTTCTCTTCGGGTCTATATGATTCGAAATAAAAACTATATTTCCATAAATACTATTAAAATATAGATAGTGTTTAAGTATTTACTTTCAATAGTGGATATATCTAAATTTTGCTGGTTTTTCTGTATTCTATACTTTTAAGGACCAAAATATTTCAAAATTTGGAAAGGAAATATCTGAAAGAATATGGTGAACAAGATTGCACCCTCGAATAATTCATACATATTATTTAATAAATCAGAATGATATTAAACTATGGAATCTGGTTACCACGATCCAATAATTGTTAAATAAAAGTTGAACGTAGTTTACCTTCCTGGCACCACAACAGCGCAATCAACAAAGTTAGCAAAATTAACCGCAAATCGTAACAAGAAACAGTAACCAAAAATACAAAACTCGGGTAAATATCGTTAGAAAGGGCCACTTGGTTGGACCAGTCAGTTATTCAATTTCCAGCGCAGTTTTATGTTAGCCTAATCAGAAGAACGTCTAAGCGCCGCGTCGTCAGATGAATGACTAAAAAGAGGCGTTTCGACGAGGGTTTGAATTTTTGATCAAATTAATTACGCGATCCCCGCCAGTGTAGCGGGCTTAAACCACGAAAGGATAAATTATTGACCATTTGCCCGCGGTAGTAGGTAAGGACCGAATGGACTAGAATTTTCCCGTCAACTTGAAACAGTGAATAAATCCTTGCATGGTCAGCCATGCACGACTGGTTCGTGTAACTTCTGGTCCGTACTTTTTGCCACGGCGTTTTGTCTGTCTTCCCCTTTTGCACGCGCTGAAAGACCAAAAGAACAAACCGTCGCTTCATCCGTGTCGTGCATACTTCATGTGGAAACAGGTTGAATTGAGGGTGAAACACGAATGAAGACTCTATTGACAGAGACTCGTAGACGACTCGTTGATCGGCTTCCATACGGGTAAATACAGGCACATGTATATAAATGAAGTCACTTCATAAGTAATACGATCGTTTCTCGTATATTAAATGAAAAAGAAGAAAGTGAATTATGTGTTGATAATTAATCAATGATGAATTTGTCCTTATTTTTTAACTCTTTATCTTCTTCCATAAAGTTATGTATTGTATATACAAATTTATGTACTAGATTACGTACTGTATACCAATTCTATAAAACTTCGATTGTAATAATTTTTGTGATTTCAAACTCAGCATTCAAGTCACGCTATTTATGAGATGATTTAACAGTTTAATACGTATTGGGTTGGCAACTAAGTGATTGCAGATTTTGTCAATACCACCTAATAACAAAATCCACAATCACTTAGTTGCCAACCCAATAGATGTTTAATATCGCTCGAACATTTCCAAATACTTGTTTTTAACATGATATGATTTAATTATACAATTAGAGGTAAAAATTATACATTGACAAATCCTGAACGCTTTCTGTCTTATTATTTTTTATTATTGTAACGTGATAAAAGTGATTTAAAGATTAATAGATATGTAATTGAGTATTGGCATCTGATAAAGTGGAATAAGTTATGGTAAGATTTGTCAATAAAATTGACAGCAAAACATTCCAATAAAGACTATCTAGTTTCTAAAATACAGATTACTTTACTGTGTTTAAGTTTAAACAATAATCAGACCGTGAATACATTTTAAATGAATCAAAATATACGTATAAAATATAATATTAACCCTTTAGTAATATCAATAAAGTAACAAAGAACTCGATATGAATTAGAAGATAATTATTTCCTTATTGTTGAGATTTTTTCCATTTCTGTTATCCGATACAAGTAATACGTATTTCCAACTTTTTATAAATAGAAAATAGATATTAATAATTGTATGACGTAATTGCCTTTAAGATATGAAGTTAAACCGTAAGATTGGGTTATGCTATAAAAAGATGAAGTTTATTGAAAAATTGGCGTCGGATTTTGCCTTCATTTACAATCGTATTTTGAAATTCCTGCAAATTCCACATTGTTTAAAATAGCTTTGTTGAATGAAGACAAACAACTTCTTGAAATTACAAGTAGTTGAATTATACATACGTATATATGTATGTTTTACCGTCGAAACAAAAAGTACAAAAGGACAGTATAATATTGCTGGAAAAATTATACGTTGTCGGAAATTTGATAAACAGATTGCTCTATTAGAAGGTGCATCTTAATTACATATCGCATTTTATTCGGTTGGCAACTAAGTGATTGCGGATTTTGTCATTGCCATCTAAGGACAAAATCCGCAATCGTAGTTGCCAATCCAATATACAGATGAAAAATTTGTAAAAGGGGGAGATTTCGATTCTTTTCTAGAGAGGTTGTTAGATTGTTCAGATCTTTATAAAACTTTGCCATAGTAGTAATATTTCACCTTAATATTCGAGGGTTTGCATCTTCAAATTTATAAGAGTATTAATTGAACAGCAAATAACTGTTTGATTTCTAACGTTCTGATAACGAATATGGCTCTGTTTAGACGTTTGTGTTGCGAGCAACTCTCAGAAAGAAAAATTTAGTAATTAAAAAGTATTACTTGTCTTTTACCTTTTTAAATTTATTTCAGCAACGTTAAAATTAGGCTGAGTTCAAATCAAGTGTTTTAGTATCGCGACAAATGTACAAAAGTATACGTGTTACATACATACGTACAATTTGTGAATAATATTGCTTCATTTTGTAAATTGAAATTTAAGTAAATTACACATGGAACTCTTGTTTGTTACATTTGGAGTACAAGCTGTATTTCTGCGCGTATGATTAAATATTATAACGGAAGGGGTTAAAGGCATTTCATGTAAGTATACTTGATAACATCGATATATTTGCATGTTTCCTTGGTGTTATCGTATCGGACGTATAATAACATAGAAACAAAGTTTATTTTTAGGATACCCTGAAACTAGCAATTAGAAAGTCAAATCAGGCGTAAACATATGCGAAAATTCACACGATAAAATTGGATAATAATCGAACTGACGACATATCAAATATATGTAAATATAAACGTACGAAATTTTTAAGAATATACAGAACAAGGAAACGAGGATAAATAATAAAGTAAATCAAAATTTTAATCTGGTCACATTTTTTTCACAAAACCATCCAACGAAGCTTTAATATTTTATATTAATTTTATATTAATAATTAATAAAGAAATATAACCTTTTTCACGGGATAAGGAAATTCGGTCCTGAAAAAATCCTAAAGTCTCGTTTCTTTATAAATCACGGTTGACGATTTAAAGTCAGATTTTTTGGATAGAAACGTAGTTTAAAAAGTGAACCGCATTTAAAATCAACGATAAGAAAAATTCTCGATCGGTTAACAACACGTAGATAAAATAGGATAAATTAAGAAACTGATAATAACTAAAACAGTAACATAGTCGATGTATTCTGATTAATCAGAAATTGAAAATACGGACAGGATATTCTTATCCAAGTTGTACTTTACCAGTGTCAATTATTTAGGAGCTGATGAAACGTTTACAGTATATTAAATTAAATAATTTATTTTTAACCAAGAATCACGCATAGTAAGGAATAAAAATGGAAAAAAGATGGAAAACAGAGGGAATGTGAAATCGTATCGTATGCATCTATTAACGTAAAAAGCCCGGAGCGAGCTCTCTATACGAAAGAAGTTGAATTATTCATAAATGTTTCTGGTACGTAACGGCATCGATAAAAGGAGAGGAAAGCTGATAAAACAGAAAAGACGTCGACATTTTTCCCCTATTTTCATATCTTATCAACCGACTGTGCCCAACGTAGCTTTGAATACATTTCATCGACTTCGGCTAAGAAGAATGCAACGAGCTTCTGTAATTTGCAAGCTATTCGAATTTTATCATCCCTGCCTTACGCTTACTGCAAACCTTCGACTAGCTATTGAATATGTATATCGTCTATCTTTTCTACCCATTAGCCAATGCGTCTCTCGAAAATCAAACGATTTCCATCGAATCCCAACGACGAAAAAGTGATATTAACGATTCACATAGCTTAGAAGCATGACAATTTTAGGATCGGACAAGCAAAATTCGAATATTAGTTTGGAAGCCTGATTTCATTAGACATTGTTTTAATTAAGTAGGTAATTAATTTGTTTATTAATGTCGCATCAATCTCTAAGGATATTAGCAACACGTGACATAATTTACACGAGTGTCACAATGTTTTACATTTTATAACAAAATTACATTGTATATATTTACATTGTATATATTTTTATTATAAAAAGCTAATTGTATTATTAACACTAGAACTACCTATAGTTAACACGACGCTATTTCTACTAAAACCAGTCAAAATGACTGGTTTTTAAAAAATACGTAATAATAGAATATTTGTATATTTATTGATTTATTACTTTCTCACAGAAGGAATTCCATATCATGTGGTACATTTTTAGTATTATTAATCCATCTGGGACCATGAGTCGTAAATAAGGGTTGATACATTTGTAAAATTATAGAACCAGTCATTTTGACTGGTATGGTATTTCCACTGTTAGCATCTAGCAATCGATTCGGAGTTTTCCTGATAACTGATATCGTCATATCAAATGATACGCGGTAAAAATTGTAAAAACGCGTGGGAAGTTGTACAAAACGAGGAAACCGGTTAATTGGGGTTTGATAAACAGATTGCAGGACCCTTTTACACTTTGACAAGTACCGGTCATTTTTAATGGTATTGGTATAAGTAGCCTTGATACAAAATTATTTTGAGTTTGGATACATAAAAAACAAAATAAAATTCATTATATTATTCTTTTAGTTATCGTTGCGAAAGTCATTACATCATTACGGAAAAAGATATAACATGAAGTAGGAAAAATAAAATTGTAAAGCCAGTCAATTTGACTAATGTGGTAGTTCTAGCGTTAAATAAAAACACGCTTATATTAGATCTTAGAGTACAACGAATTTTTCTTCGAACAGTCAATTAAATGCTGCGTGTGTGTTGGTTTTATCAACGTTTCCCGAATATCAATATCTGTTGCATACCTCGAGTTATCCAATTGCGTAATAAATGTCGTAATTGGGATACTGCATTCTTCGCGTACTTTTGGTGATTTATCCGTTAGGAGTCTATGCGTTACGGTCTAATTCATTCTAAGTCCAGTCATAATCATTTGATCTTCTGTATTTAGTTTATTGCCTTCAATTTTATAATTACAGTAACGAATTAGTTCGTGCATGTCCGAAGTTTTGGTTTCCCAAATGGAGTTCCATTGAAAATTAATAATTCTGTTCATATCATTTTAATTAAATGATCCATAATTATTACTAAATTGCGAATGTTTACGTAAACTTGTTTTTTTCCTGGATATAATTAATCTTTAAATACATACAGTGCTTATCAACATATAAATACGTATTTGATTCACAATTTATTATTACGATAAATTATACATTCCTGCATAGATGTATCGTACCTACATTTATTACTATAAACTACAATTCATGCTATTAAATATGAAGCATCGCCATTCTATATTTGCGTTATAATCTTTGCATGCTAATCCGAAAATCTCACAGTTAATCGTAGCTGTTACTTACTCTTGTATTTCAAACATGATTACAGTACACTAAAATGTAGTGAGAATTGTATACAACTAACAAGGTGAACAATTTATTCTATTTCCAGAAGAATTAATTTTCGATTTGCTCGTACGCTCTACATATACACATATAGTCATCTGGTAACAAACTATTTGTACAAATAAAAAGATATAAAGCGAGAATACAAATTTTTGAAATTATTCTTTTATTACTTTATAACGCATAAATTGGCAAATTGAAAGGAAGATGTTAAGAAATGGGCATTTTTGAAAAATGTCTGCAGGACATTTAAGAGCATCTCTCAAGTAACAAAGAATGTTCTTAGCGTTTATCCGAAATGTGATGGGAAAGTTGAGAAGAACGAGTGCAAAGATGAAAAAGTGGCAGCCGTTAACCTTATCCATACGTTACACTTAATCTTCGTTCTCTTCAAATTCTGATCCAGCTACAGAATAATTGTCCATCTGTATCGACATACTAATTCTTCGGAAATCCCGCTGATAAATCACTTGAAGTTCGAAATCGAGTAGATTTGAAGTATCGCCGGATTGTTGCTACGTGAGAACAATAGCCAACAACGATCTTGTGGTACTTGGAATTTGTTCGATTCTAAACTTTCAATCGATTTACCAGCAGAATTTCTAAGAATTATTTCATAGATGGATCAATATCTGAAGAAAATGGGGATTAAGTGTAACGTGTGGGTAAGTTTGTCCGCTGCCACTTTTTCATCCTGGCACTCACTTTTTTCACCATTCCCATCTCATCTCGGATAAATGCCAGTAACATTTTTTGTTCCTTGGGAGACGTTGTTAAATGCGTGAATTTTTCGCTCGCAAGCAGACCCAAAAGTGGCCATTTTTTAACATCCTCCTTTCATAATGTACGTGAGAAAATCATACATTTAAAAGTTGAGTATGTGAAAGATTTCTTCCCAGATGAAGATCTTTTCCGTCCTTTAAAATTAGAAATCTCTCAATGTTACAGCTCACAGTAAGAAGTAAAATTGAGTATACGTGCTTTATTAAAACGAAATAATTTTCTTAAGACGACCAAACTTACTTGATCTCTTTCAGAAGTTATAAGAACTGGCTGAAACATGTGACAAACATTTTGAAGAAAGTGAAATTTGTCGAAATCACGAAAAAACAAAAAAATATTACTTTTTTTGCAACATTTTGAAAAATTAGGACAACGAATTGGCACCAGTTATGTGCCTATGTTGTGAAAATTTTATCGAAATCAGTTAATGTTGCTACGAACTGCAAACGGTTAAAAACGGATGAAAATTACAGTTTTCGCAACTTCCGGTCTAAAATCTAAAGATTATTATGTCTTTCGTTGCCTGTTTCCGTATTAGCCGATTTCGACAAAACCCTCAGCATATACATAATTGGCATATAAATCAGCAAAATGTGTTGTTTGAATTTTCACTACGGGCCCAGACAAAAATGTTGCGAAAAACAATTGCAATTCCTTCAACACTTTTCTCGCATATCATCTAGCAAACTAATCCTTGAAATTTCTCAGAACGAATCAAGTAATTGATTTTGATTGAATTTGAAAAAAAGTTATACTGTCTTGAAGAACGTGTTGTTCACTTTGGCTCGCTGTGAATATTATAATGGACATTTTGTTCTGAATATGGCGAATATTTTTCCATATTAATGCATTCTAAACCCTTCAACGCATTTAATATTCTCATAAATGCGTAAATATCTGCGATTTAATTATGTCACAGTTTGTGCGAGATCAGCAAGTGTCTTAATGCTTATGAATGAAGGTACTTCACAAAGAAAGTTTATCGCATAGATCATCTGGTTAGCAGATATAAATCTTTCCTCGCAGAGCATCGATCAAGCCCGGGACAGAATTTATATCCTAACGATTACACGTGAAGGCGCAAGCTGAACGAATTTATTCTTCGGTTCCCCTGGCTCAAAGATATGCCTCTGAAGCATTTTTCAGGAGAAGTGACATAAGTTAGCAATGAAGTCGGTCATTTTTTCCACTTTAATTAATAACCAACGTTAGCTTTTTGGCACAGGTAATTCGTCAAATTTGTTATATCTTTTATATCCAAATTAGAGACTCTGGCATCTTGTGCGTTTATATTGGATTATATTTGCCACATAAATTAAACTTTTTTTTTAGTACGAATTAGAAACTCTTTTTTTCAAGCACCTTGCAGTAATACAATTAATCGAAATATTCTGTTCAATAATCTTCTAGCGTGTACGAGCTGGTGACATTATTCTATCAGTATATAATTTCTGTTATTTCTGAGTAAAAACGTGATCCCGGAAAGGTTAAGGCTTGACCGATAAAACAATATTTACATATTTATTCAATTATTCAATATTCTTTCGATAAGTGAAGAAATTTTTAAATACGAATATACGGTAAGTTCCTTCATTCTTATGCATTTAGTTTTACTATTATGGGACCTTCAAATGCTAAATATTCTAGATTTAAGTGTTTTATACAAAGCATCATCGAATTTGTTGCAAATGCAATATATATGTTTATTCTGCGTATTTTACCAAATATCAATTAATCATATTAAGCAGAATAGAATTTCAGAAAGTCGAATGCACTGTTCCTATAATTGGATTTTTTAGAAAGTCGAACGCGCTATTCTAATAATCGAATTTTTCAAATAACCGAATAACTTCGTTTTCAGGTCAGAGTAGATCATTTACTTCGAACTATTTCGTAAATATAATCATTAAAATAAAAATACACGTAATAACGCCTTTCAGCTTTTCTCACAACGACATCATGCTCTAGTCTCTTATTAATTAATGTTCCGATACGCTCGATAATAATTAATATTTTCATAATTGAATTGGCCTGTGCACCTAAACTACTGCCTTAACCATTGTGTTCATTTCATGAAAGCAAAAATGGATGAAGCGTAATTTTTGTATCAGTCATCTCCATATTTCACACTAATATCCATCTATAGCACATTAACGTTGAAAGTGCACGTGGTACATCTTACACGGCGGCTTCTACACAGATAAAATTTAAATCAATTTCTGTGTACCAAAGAAAATATAAGATTCCAGCAGTATTGTTCTTTAAAAAAAAGTATTCGATATTTACGTAATAATTCATGTGAAACCGTGACATAACTACGCCAAGGAAAAAAAAAACAGTTATCATAGTAATTAAATGAACTTTTGTCAGCCAAGTTCATTTAACGACGAAATTAAGAAACTTTCGACAGGGTTGGTTATTAACCGAGTAATTAGCTAAATTAGCCGGCTGATGTTATGCTTCTACAATCAGCCTTCTATTGAGAATATGTAGATTTAGATCTTCTGAATTGCAGAACTAATTTCCTAATTAAAGACTGTGAGTTTCAGAAATAGAAAACTAAGAAATCCCAGACTTTGCGAAATTAGCTTAAACGTGAATTGGTTCTGATTTATGGTGAATAATATCGCTGAAAGCTTTTGTATAAAATATTCGAAAGAAAAATTATGAAGTAAAATACTAGGCATAGAACAGATACGGAAAATAAGACAAAAATATATGCGCGCACAACACGCTTTACATTTCTATTAATAATATATAATATATGTATAATATACTATATAGGATATATAACGTATGTATAATATACGATAATAAATTAGCATGTTAAAAAATATTTATAATCTTGCTAGTTTTGAAAAGAATGAAACAACATAATTAACAGAGAATCAAAGCATAATTATAGCACGCGTAGGAAATTCAATATAAACTAATTATTTCAATTAATTGAATTAATTAATTTAAGTGCATAATATACGTACATTAATTTATTATCTATCTTTCGACGATGCAAAATTATTTAATAACTTATAAACAACGTGAAAGTTTCTTATTATAATTTATAATATATTTTTATTTCCTCTAGAATAATTTTGAACCAGTCTATTAATAATATAATTTTATAGTGACTTTTATCTTAATAAATAAGTTTCAATTCATCATATTTCACATTGCATACATCTTTAAAAATGTAGAAATAACTTAATTTCGACTACGCAATCGCTTCTAAATATATTTACAAAATTGAAAATTTGCAATCGTACGAAAAATATCTTGTTAGACAGACTTTTTACTCCTTTTCTTTTAACAGCAAAGAGACTAAGAATTTTGAGCGCTATTCAATGAAAATCTACATCCAAAACAAATAAGTAAAATGAATGAACATCCCAGTCTTCTTCTTGTCACTATCATACAAAGATTACCACATAGAAAAAAAAAAAAAAGAAAATAAAGTAATTCGTATCGGACCGCATAAAGCAAGCAAAATCAATCCCCAAAACATCTCAAACTGCAAACCCAAACGTGAATATGAAAAAACGCAGCCTCTTCGCATCTCCTAACATCCAACGATAACACGTTTTGGCAACAAGTTCCTCCGGAAAGCAATATCCCTCTCGCGTGTGCTGGCAGATCGAACGATCGCCACGTTGATCGAATTATCATGAAACAAGTGGAATCCCGGCGGAGAACATCATTGAATTACATTAAATTGCTTAGCGAAAAAATCCTCCGACGATCGAACTGGGTGCGCATTTAGCAGCTTGCGACTCCTTCGATCGATCGAGAAAGGAGAAAGCAACGCACTTACACAGATAGCAGTGACACAATGCCATTCGTTATTCAGAGTGCTGCTCCCTTCAGCTTATATTAATTTAAAACGCTCGTTTAAGGTCGTAAGGGATGGCAAATTTACTCTCTGTTTTTTTTTTCTCTTTCTTTTTTAGCTCGGTCGACTCCGCTAATAGAGCTGCCTTTCTACACGAGGTACCTAGTGGCTAGAGTCGTATCCAACGTTCGAGTTTCTCTCTGTTGCACAGCCACAGACAGAAGAGAAAAGGAAACGCGGCGAAAAATCTGAATGCGCGGCCTCACCAAGCCAGAACCAAGGCATAATTACGAAAACGCATTTATGAGCCGATGCGTATGAACGTTATAGAAATACGGGACCAGGGAAAAAACGTTAAAACCTGGCATCGACATCGGAAAATTATTTTCTCAGCGACATTCCAATACATCGAGCATCGACTGTCTCAAAAGCCTCTGGCTGCGCGCGTGAATTCGTATTTCCTAGCGCGAGCAATATTTGATAAAAAATGGAAAATGAAATATGGTTTTTTAGAAGTAATGCTAGT
Organism: Bombus breviceps; assembly: GCA_014825925.1. Lineage (NCBI taxonomy): Eukaryota > Metazoa > Arthropoda > Insecta > Hymenoptera > Apidae > Bombus > Bombus breviceps. The sequence continues at coordinate 3,069,607 of CM026185.1, forward strand.
TTGCTCGGGGAAACGGTGTTTATGATAAACTATTTAAGCGTGCAAATATTGTATATTTATTTAAATATAATATGTCTACGTAAGAATATTAATGAAAGATGAAACGCATATTTTTATATTAAGATTGGAAGTATTCGTATTTGGATAAATGGTGCTTATATTAAAATATATACATATGTGAGGATTATATATATATTTAATAACACAGGACACTTTTTTGTTGACTTCGTTCTCACTTTTATCAAATATTTCTCTTTTATCACTTTTATCAAAATATTTGTCTATCATGTTACTCGTCAAAGTTTTGCTTCTAACTTATGTTGATTCCATCATCACGTTCATTTAAACTGAGTGTATCTATTTAATAACATATTAGTAACATAAAATGGCATCTATGATAAACGAATTATATTTACTTCTATATGTATATAAATTATTATTTCATTTGATTAGCTGCAATCACCCTTCATACTTTCAAATTGTTCTCTTTTCCCACTTCCAGCCAATGTACCCTTGTAAAATATTTCAATAAACAAATTATCATTCGTTCAATTACCATGGTCAAACAGGATTTAATTAATTTCAGTAATCAATAATTAAATACAAAAACATGCAATTATTTCTACATAAGTATACATGTATTGAAGAAAAAATATATTGTAATGAATTTATGCATTGAAAATGTCAAACATTAATTCCACATACGCTTCTTTATCGTCATCTTTTTATGGCTAGTCCATGCATTTCATTTTGAACGAATGAACGTGAAATTATGTTTCCTCGATATATTTCTATTCCTTTCAAATATTATTAAAATTGTAATATTAAAAACCAATGATATAATTATTATATATAGAGTTTCAATAAACAAATATAAGTATCATTGATTCCTCTACACAACATAATACGAAAGATAACATAGAATGTGTAATATAATAACATGAAATGTTTAAATATCACTTGATATTTGTGAATATGAAGATTTGCAGAATTTACTTCAATAAACCAGAATTTGATAAAATTATGTTAAATATAAATACAGTCCATGAGATAATTCGATAATGAAAAAACCGAAAAAATAGTATCCTCAAGTAAGGTAATCAATATTTTAAAAATTTTCGAATCGTATAGGCTAAATATTCGGCGAACGTTTTTTTCATCTTTGGTTTGGTTTCTTTTGCAGAATTATTTGATGAATGTTTTGCAGAAATATTGTTATTTGATTAATACTGCAGAAAAGAGATACACTGATTATTTTAGACATTATACGTAGATTAATGCTTCATAATGAACTTGCACGAGTTTTGCGAATATTATAAAAGATATATACATATAGCACAATGAACATTAATTACAGTAGCATAAATCGTTGTCCATATCACAAGATATAATAACTGATATTTTCTATCTCCAACAGTAAAATAGAATTATTAATAGCTGCTAAATATAAATCATGGTCGTCTGTTGACACTTGATATATAATTAATGTAGTTAGATCAATTAAAAAATATTCGTGGAAATAAAATTAAATCGAAATTAATCTCGATAATATTACTCCAGTCGCGGTCTGGAAATGTCAAGTCAATGTTTAACGCGATATATTCTTACAACATTCATAAATTTTCGTTAACCAGATTTTATGAGTCGCAGGAATTATAATACCATAATGAAAATATTCGAATGTTACAGTTTGCATGTATGAAATCCGTGGATTTCCAATTTAGCACGAATATTTGTATGATATACGAAACCAGTATAAAATAAAATATAATAAAAATATAACAAGATTCCTGTAATAAATGATATCAAATATATCAAATATATTCGTGTAAACTTCAAACTCAAACGTTATTTCACGAATAAATTGAATAAGAAATTATTGGTTTTCCTATAAAAATACTTTTGTTCGCCGTCGTATAATGAAATGTTCGTATTTAAATTATGAAATGGTTTTAAAAAACGAAAAAATATGAAACTTCGAGTACAAAATTTACGTAGAGGAGTGAATTTGTATTTTTTACTTCAAACCTCTACGTATTCAGTTTCATATATAAAAATTTCCATGATATATTTACGTAACATATTTTTGGTTTTAATTTATTGCTAGACAATTTCAGAATCAACAACATCGAGGTTTACAAAGGAATAAAATTGATGGGAAGCGTATGTTTGTTCGATTCATCTTATTTATTTTATCTGATCCAACTTATCGATGAAGTCAATATTAACCTGGTGCACACAGTCGTGATATATTACAATGACTTCTGATGGAATCTATTACGTTATGAATGTACGGCGTATATACGTGTTCACGATCGCATTTCAATGTTTGTTTCTTCGGAAAATAACGATTCGATGAAATATGAAATATGAAATAGCTTTTACCTATACGTATTTGCAAAATTTGCGAAAGTTCAAGTCGTATTGGTAGATCAGTTGGTAAGCATCGATGTCGGCAAGATTTGTTACGCACAGGTATACTTCTTAATGATTCTTAAATAAAATTGTACACGTCAAAGACATATCAAAGTTTGAGAAATTTGTCATAATATATTTAATATTTTTTAAACCTTAACAGTCACGTGCATTAATATCAGTTTCTATTACGTTTATGAATTTCATACTCTTCGTGGCAATATCTTTATTTTTATTTGTTACACCGTATTGCATATCATTGTATATCTCGTGCAGTTTCTTATCTTGTTCTCTGTGCTAAATTCAAATATTGATTAGAGTCTAGACTTCTAATAATACGATAGTTTCATGATAGGATGACAAGGTAACTAGATAAAATGCTACATACATTTCTATTTCTGTATTTCCTTCTGTAACGTAAGTTCACAATTTCCGTTGAATTGAATCTGATGTTTCTTATAAATTCAGACCAATTTCAAAACTAGTCATTTTTATAAATTCGTCACATATTTAAATAAAACTATAAGTTTAAATGCATATGCGGTATGAATAATTTATATGCTTTTATCATTTCAAGAAACAAAGAAATTATAACATACGTACAAAAAATCTGTAAAGTATTGTCCTTTTTCAACTATTCCCCTTGTTATTCTTTCTCCGACTGCGATCACAAAACAAGGACATCAAGTTGTGGACAAAAATCGCTATATCCTTTTTGTACAGCAATAAAACACAGAAACACAAATATACCAAGGTATATCGAAATTCAGTTGAACTTTTAACAGTCTTCACTTGCTTCCAATACTCATGGATTGCGAAAGCAAATAACATAAAACAAGATAGTTCATTATCTTTACTTCTTACAATCAGCGATTTCAATATCAGTCGTAACAAGACTGCGAATATTTATGCAAATTCATATTTTTCCGAATACAATTGAAAAACTGAAACTTGGATAACAAGTTATTTCATACGTTAAATACTACAGAAACTACTATACTTTGGATATTTTATATATTTTTACATATTCCGTGGATTTTTTGTATTTCTGCATCTCTAAATTATTGAGATATGCATAATTTTGTGTGCTAAATTAGATTACCCGCGTAATAGCGACATACGTATGTGAGTATGAGCGCATAGAAGTATGTGTGTGCACAGTATCTCGAAAAATAGATGAATGCAACTGTTCCGTTAGTAGTTTGGTGAGACAGAAGATGGTGAGACAAACAGAGTGCTGAGACGCGTCCAAATCTATATCGACGAAGATCCTGTAAATCATTTATTAAATAAATCTAAAACTATTTTAATATAAATTCTAAGTGTAATCTAAGTGTAATCCATTCCTTTACTTTTATTTCGGCGATTAAGATCAACAATTCTTAACACAAATTTCCTACAGACGTAAAAAAATCCACGGTCTTAGTCATAAAACTACATTTTATAAGATTACAATGTTTTCTCGTACCGCTCGTCGTTTGGAGAACAAGTACATGAACTTATAAAAGCTCTTGGAAAATAAGAATTCTGCTGAATTTTTCACGGGCAGCGTACACAGAGAAACTACTGTACGTAGAATTCCCCAGCTACGCCAACAGGAAACCGTATAAAACAGTACAAAACTCGTGGTCCCAGGAAGCTCATAAATTCAGCCTAGACCAGAATCCAAAAACGAATAGCTCAAAAAGAATCGAACCGCGTATCGTGGCAAAACAAAACGACGTAGCTTCTCCTATCCTTCTATGCTGGGTTCCACGGTTGCTACGCGATATCTCCGAAAACTGGTCTACACAGACGACCGTGTGTACCGTGAAAAGGTGCATAAATCCAGCTGGGCGGATGTGTCACGCATAAAACTCTAAACTCGATTGCCAGCGTCGGTGCGTGAATCAATAAAACGTCGCTTTATTCGAAAACGATAAGCCTTCACGGCGACAGGTAATCTGTCCAAGTGTCAGCCCGTGTTATTTCCATTTGAAAACATACCCAATTCCACTATTTATATATATATATATATATATATATATATATATATATATATATTTCGCTCCTTTTCCTTTTGTTACAGCCCCTTTTAGTTTCTTCACTGACACGAAGCAAGCAGACTTCAAGCATTGATTTTCCACGGCCCCGGAGGGACCGATTTCCCAGTAGTGTGCACGTCGTGTCACGAAGTTATACATGGTCCTGAGAAGAAGAGAAGTCGTGCGGCAGAAACGTGTGCGATGCGGTTTACCCTCGCGCTGGTTATTACTTCCTTCCGCTTGTTGCACTGAATCGATTCTGACTTAGACCGCCGAACATCTCCCAGGGATTATCGTTGACTCTTCAACGACCACGGATCTCCGCTAATTTATCAACGAAAACAACGTGGCTGTATAAACTACAGGGTTCGATTGTTTGCTTTTCACGGCCGGCCACGAATCCTGGACCACGATGATACAATAATACGATGTTGTTCGTAGCTATGCTTTCAGTCATTTCAGGTTAAGGTTCGATCCATTAACCGATTCATTAACCCATCAGAAACAACATTTAATCTGTAATTTTCTCAGTTACATTACATTGTCGAATTTTGCGTTTTAACATTACGGTTATAGAATCGCAAGTTATAGGATCGCAAAAATTTTCTGAATCTTTTAGCTAAAGCTTTTCTAGTCGCCATTTCTTCTTCCACTTGTTCCCTACAATTTAACAAGGTATGAAGAAATTACAAAGATGTACAACATTACGATATTAATTTTCTTTAAATCATCGAATATCTTCGTTATAGCGTAGAATATTTCTGATTTATGCGATGGACTTCTGTGTAGTATCCACTACTTTAATACATTTTTTATGACATTCAATTCTTTTATAATAATAAGTCGCTCTATATGCGTGCTGGCGACGACGTATTTTTAAGAGTCGTTGGTGTCAGTTACACTGGCGTTATTCAGCCTTGTGTATGGCCAGTGAAAATGCAGGAGGAAATAAGCAGATATCCAACGATAGCATATACCATATCTCGAAGTCACGTAACCATCGGGTATCGAGAATGAATGTTTAGATTGAGAGGATTTAGAAAGGCTCTCCTTTAACCGACCTCTCAGTAGCTACAAAAAACTTTCGCAAGTATCTTTATTTTCCAATTAAGCATTTTTTTTATTTACGTTCTAAGTTTCACTTTCATAATATCAAATTCTTATAATCATATTGTATTGAGTTGGCAACTAAGTGATTGCGGATTTTGTCAATACCACCTAATAACCAATAGTATCGTGGACAGATTGCCTAAAAAATATCGGGTAAACAAATATAAACAATGTTGCGAGAAAGTCTAAGTGCCGACAGGCCAAGAGGGTCGGGAAACTTCAATGGGCCAAGCAGTCAATCAATGCGTCGTCGGTCCTTCAGTCGAATAGTTACGTGCAAGAAGGCTTACATGATCATGATCGCGGACGGTTACGGAACGCGTACGGGGTGGGGGTATGAGAAAAGAAAAAGGGATGTTCAAGGGAAAAAGACGAATTAATAGTCAGTCGTTAACTAAGAGTCGAGAGTTGAGTTGTCGAGTTGTTATGAGTTGTAAGCTATTAGTTGTGAGTTGTGAATTACCCATTTAGTCGCCTTAGTTATAGCACATTACTGCATTTAGTTCACGTTAAATAACCATCGTTTCCTGTTTAATTCATTGTAAATAAATCCATCTATCAATAAACTTATTATTCGGGATAGAAATCATTGGAAACCCTAATTTCTAGTATTTCTGAATAAATAAAATCCTATAATTCGAAAGCACTACTGAATGATCCGAAATTTACTACACTCGTACTTAGACCTAATTCATTGCTATCTTCGCAAATACTGTAATAAATGCAATGGTGTACAAATACCTTTTGTATATTTTGTGTATCCGATCCATCAAACGAACTCTAATCTCATTTCTTTCTCTTTAAATGTTCCATACTCTCGCCAAATCTCCAAGTAAGTATACGAGGAACGTCTTATCAGGTCCTTATCAAGGCGGAAATATTTACATTACCCGCGCTGATTTATCGCCTCTGTCCTTCCCAAGACAGTAGACCAGAACATTCCCCAATATAAAAATTCTGGTATAAATATAGGACCCCAAAGAAAAGGACAGGACACAGAAAAAGTAGAACGTCAAGCTAATATCGGAACTCTGCAGGATTATTGTATCGTTCCTTGATAAAAGTTTGTACAAAAGAACTTGCAATTTATATTTCCACGATCCTTCGAACCACCTCGACGACGATGACAGGCGATCGTTAGAGGCACGCGTGTAAAATGTTGGATCGTGAGCCGAACTGTGCATGTGCGTGCGTGCAATGTAAAGACGCTTCACAGTGGATATCTGAATGCGAGTGCGGTTATTGGGTTATCTATTCGGAGCGTGCAATAGTCCTTTTTCTCTCTTTTTTTTTTTTTTTTTTTCATTACTTAATTTGATTTTATAATTTGTCCAGTTGGACATTCGGTAAATCTTTCTAGCTTAATTGCTAAATAACATGTGGATGGCTACCCCCAGTGGGATACCATCTTCGAGTTTGACTATTTTATTTCTTTAGTAAGGTCAGTGGGATGTTTTCCTTTTAGTCTTCTTTCCTTGTATTTTTCTGCGTACCTGTCAATTTCTTCTTTGACCATTGATATTTTTAAGTCTTACAGCTGCTAACAGAAGTCTACCAAATGAATGGGAAATAGATCAAGTGTTTTATAATTTTGTCCAACTACAGTCAGTTTATATTTGAATTTCTTCGCCCAGCTTCTCTGTTCTAATAACTTGATATTTATGTGTTCGCTCTGAAAAAGCTATGCGATATATAGGACGTATAAAGTGTGCATTTTTTTTAAACATATGATGAATTATATAAATATAATTTTGTTCGGCATTATAGCCGTGTAACAAGATCAGCGCTAATTATAGAAAATAAAAAAGTGACAATATAGAACCGCGTTTTTTATTACCATCAAATCACCTATATTTTACATTTATTTATTTTACATTTTACTTACAAGTAAATATTTTTGAATTTCTTCGAATAATTTGAATTTAACAGGCTTCTTGGTCGAGTAGCCTTAAAAAGTAGGAATATTATTCCTGAAAGAGAGAAATGGTCGCGGAGTGAAGAAAGTAAGGACGCGTTCCGGTAAAAGAACTGCGAAGAATAAGAAATTTACTTCAGGACTTTGAAAAAGAACACGTGCCTGAATGATTCGGTCGAGCAATACTTCGTATCGATCCATATAAAAATATAAAAATTCCTAACTTGAATCTTCCAACAGTGTCGCAAAGCTTCCTTGTTCCTCGTTGAAGGATCAAACATTTGTATGAAATAATGAAACCAAGTTGCGTAAGTGCAACAGTATCGAAAAACATAAATGAGGCACAAAAGAACGTATTAAAACAATAGATACTTTCCAGAAGTCCACTATACAAAAGCAGATACAAATTGACCGTTCACGATTTAAAGAGTTAATATAAATACTTGCTATAAATATTTGAGTTTCTTTAAATTTCATATAATAGTGGGATTCCGATGAAAGAAGTAACGATAAAGAAAATATTAAACACATTTTTGGAATTTTCTTTCATAAGTACGATATTAAAAAACACACGGTAATATAAATAAAATGGAAACAGATTAGAAATGAAATGTTGCTGTGTTTGCTACAATGTTAGCTATTTATTATCGTAACAGCATGTTTGGTACGGCAAGTATTGAAACTTATAAAGTATTTCGTGAAATTATTTGACCTTCGTAGGGATTTAACTTGAATATATTATATTATGTGTGTTGTAGAAAATATTTTGTATGGCATACGACTGCATGCTAATGTTTGAAACAGATCCGAAAACATAAAAATTACAAAATAATAAAACACGAAGCTCATAAAACTATTTAGACAATCAATTATTCATTACTAACAATAAGTCTTAATATTTAATCAGAATATTTAATCAAATTTGGCGCTAATTATATATTCACAGCTACTCGTACTGTATACTATTATAGTTTCTTGTTATTATTCTACATATCATTCTACGTGTGAAAGCAGGTAAAAAATGTAAAATGAAATACTATATAAATATAAATTTTCGAAAATTTATTACGTCATGTTGAAATTCTACCTTCTTGAAAACAAAGCACAAAACGAACAATTGTATTTTACATTTTTCACTTACTTTCACGCTGGTTCTTCATTCACAGCTAATCCATAATTAATCAAGTTTAAGTAAACGTGACGAACTCGATCTTCTCACAAATGAACCCTCACATGAACAAATTTTATGTATATTTTCCACTTGCCTTTTTCACGTAGATCCACCCTATTGACTTTGGGAATCGCCCTATTGTTTTCACATTTAAATTATAAACTCTTCATAAATAAACAGTTCACGTTAAGGCATATGTGAATTTTCCGGTTTCTTAATTTTTTCAAAAAATGAACCGTTGATGAACCGAAAAAAAATTTTCGTTTGAGGCTTTGTTTTCGAGAAAATCGACTTTGAATTTTCGCTCGGTACGCGTGCATTTTATCGCGTCTCGTTATAAAGTGGATATTATCGCAGTTTAAGTTTGTTTTTGTCGTAACGGAAAATTAGGAATACATAATAAAATAATATGAAGTAATCATAAAGTTTATTATTACAAAAATTACTGAAAAAAAACAAAACATTTTTATTCTATATTTTCGACTTATTTTTTCGCGTAGAATCACCCCCTTTCCGCTTGTACCACCAGTTACCAACCACCCTGTATATATAGATATTAAAAAGAGAGAAAGCAGTGTGGGAATAAGCTGAGGACGATAAACTGATTTATGAGGATAACAAGGTATTTAGATTTCACTAATTTCAAGATTGGATTAGTTTACGGCTTTGAAATAACTAACTGTTGACTTCATAAAGGACAATTATGCGACGATTATTTTGATTTCATTCGTCAAAGGAGATAATTAAGGCAGTGACTTGCCTGTGATGGAAGATCGAAATTTAATATTCGTTATTGAATGTTTTGTTGACGGTTCATAAATCTCCGGGATATTAAATTTCCGTTGAGCTTGCAAGGACTAAATTAACTTTCGACAACTTTAACAGGTATTCGACGGATGCAATTACCGACAAACTAATTCTGCAGGATCGTCGTGTTAATTACGAATATAATTTACATTTAAGAAATATAAAGTTAGTTTGGATAAATTTAAAAATTACGAAACAGATTACATCTATAGGAAGTTATCAACGCAGTTTATGAAGTAGAAAATTGAGTTTGAAAGTGTCGATAATAACTTACAAACGAACGATCCCCAAGAATTCTGAAGACATTTCTGTATACTCATAAATTCGGAAATAGAGTGTAGAAACATTTCATTGAAATTATTATAACTCTATCGTTATTAGTACACTGTATCTAGATAAATAAACAAATTCTAATTTCTCCAAATGATATCATCTGTTTGTTAAAAGAGCGATGCAACAGAAAGAAGCAAATTCAGGAAATTTGAAGCAGGTAGTTTAGGATATGGAAAATTATCAATGAGAAAATAAAAATATTTCATTAAAATTAAAATTATTATATTATCTGTGCAACTAAGAACAGTGCTAGTTTTCTTAAATAATATCATCAGTTTGAAATAGATCTTTTAAAAAATCGATTGGAAATAAGGAGTTTGAAGTAGGAAAATATTCATAATTCAATAATTTAACGATAAAGACTTTGTTGATTTTTAAGGATTATATTTTAAGGATTTCGAATGAAATATCCTTTACGTGTAATAATTTCAATCGATTATCATAATCTTTGTGTATAATATTACTTTACAATTTAAAAGGGGGCTAATGTTTTTGGAATTGTAATATATTATTCTTATTAAATAGTATAATTTTATCAGATAAAATAATGACAGGTATTTCCAAATTTACAATTTTTATTACGACATTACGACAATAATATGCACTGAAAATGTAATATATTCACAATTAAAAGTGGAAGTATAATGTATTTCTGTTTACTTGCTCCCTTTCCACCAATAATATGAAATTATAATTTATTATCATCAATATTTACCTACACGCTTTCCTCGTACATTATGCGACATATGGAGGATATTATCAACAGACATCTATTATTTTTTCTTAACATAATACGCACACGAAATACATAACATATTATCAATTAATAATAGTAAACGTTTCTTATGTAATTCAGTATGATTTATTTCATATTTATGACACAATCTTATATTTCATTATTTATATACCACATATCGATATCATATATATGTATCACAAAGGATATAACCTAATAAACACGATGATGGAACCCCACTGGGGGTAACCATCCACATGCTATATTTTATTCACTAAGTTAAAATATTTTACCAAATATCCTACTGGACAAATTGTAAAATTTTAAAATAAAAATAAAAAAAAAACGTAAAAAAAATATATATGTAGTATCGCGGACACAAGGCCTAGGAGTTAGAGGGTAAACCACATATAATGTCGCGAGAGCCGAGGCGGCGTCGGGCCCATCAATGTGTCGTCGGTCCGTCAATCGATCAGTTTCGTAAAAAAGGCCTACGTGACCTTGGCCACGAGCGGTTGCGAAACACGTGCGTGGTAGGTCTAAGAAAAGACAAAAGGGATGCGAAAGCAGTCAGTGTTAGTTGAGAAGTCGGAGAGTGTGAATCGAGAAGTCATTGTCGAGAGAGTGTGGTACGCGTGAGAGAGAATGTTGGATCCGTTGTGGCGAGAGTTGCAAGTTTTTTTTTTATTTATTGGTTTATTTACAATCAATTCTCATTGATAATTATAAGTAACTTCATTTGGCGTGGTACAGTAACTTGGATTATAATATATAATATATATTATAATATATAATAGATGAATCTAGTTGAATTTAATGCTTAATCTAAAGGGTATTTTCTTTTTAGTCTGCGGGTCTGATCCGTCGTGTCAAGTAATTGGGTGACTAATGGATTGTGGTGGTTATTGACTCTTATGTTGTATCTGCTTTTGAACTTGTATATTTCTTCTTTGATTGTAGGTATCTTAAGGTCTCGATGTATTACTTCGTTGGTGATATACCAGGATGCGTTAATAAGGGATCTTAGTGTTTTTGATTGGAAGCGTTGGAGAATTTCGATGTTGGAATTGCTTGCTGTACCCCGTAGTTGCATTCCGTAGGTTCAGACGTAGGTCTTGTATAGGGTGATTTTGTTCTGTGTGCTTAGGTTGGAGCGTTGGCCAGTGAGCCAATAAAATTTTTTATGTTTCTCTTTGAGTTGTTTCGTTTTGTCTGTGATGTGCTTTTTCCAAGTTAATCTCCTGTCTAGGGTTATGCCCAGGTACCTGACTGTGTCCTTTCTAGGAATTGTTGTATTGTTAATGGTAACCTGTTTTCGCAGCGTGAAGGTTACATGTGTGGATTTTTTTTCATTAATTTTGAAGCCCCCGAGAATTGCAAGTGAACCACTGAATTATCTAGATTATAGCGCGTTATTGTGACTAGTTCATGTTAAACAACCATCGTTTTTCTGTCTAATCAACACCTGTACAATCCATTCATCGCAAATAAATCATCATTAAATCACAAATATCAGAATATATAATTATAATATATTCCTTTCGATATTACATATATTTAAATGTATTCAGAGTTTCTAATAAATCTTAATAAACGAGTCATGTGATTTAAATAAATGATTCTTTGAAATTCAACAGACAGTGATACAATTCATAGGAAGTTTTACGATGATATTTAGAAAGATAAATTTTCCTTCATAGAAATCACTTTGTTCACAATTAACATTCTACTTGTTCCGGACAAACAAATTTCATCCTATTACATCCCGTTGAAGCGATTGTTAACAAAAATGAAAAACGACGTACACTCGGAACAAGCGATTTTTTACATCCAACAATTACATTTCATTTTTTCTAATGTTCCTCTGTCAAACGAGCTTTTTGTACACGACCATTCGACTAATTAAAAGGCGCATTAAATGCAAATGCAGGTTACGTTCCCGTTCTACAGCAAGAAAGACTTGAATTTAAAGAGCAATCTTTTCCACATCAACTTTACAACAATGCAGTAACAACGGTTTGTTCTGACGAAATAAATTTCACTCGAGCAAAAGCCGGCACAAATGAAATACTAATAACTAGTCCGCGAAACGTATCGTTCATTTCCTGCAACAACCAAATAACTCAAGAATCATAATTTTAGAAAAAACGAGTTTAGATGTTTCGAATTGTTGTGATTCTCTGCGAACATCAAACTAGCAAAATGCTACGATAAGATGTCGCACTTGTAAAACTCTCGCAACATTGTCGTTTAGATTAATAAATTTGCGATTCAATATTCATTTAACGTTTTTTAAAAAATTATTTTAAAGAGTAGCTAAAGCTATACGTGTTATTTAGTCGAGAAAATTACATTAATAAAAATATTTAATAAAATAAAATCAACAAATAAGAGATGATATTTCTATGTTATTTTTATGTTATTAGGTAGGTGAAATTAAACTGAGAATAATTATATAATTATATAATTATTTAATTAACACCAATAACTCATAAAGCGTTAAAAGATGGATTTGTGTTGTTTCGGAATCGACGACGTCAATCGAAAGGCTTAAGTCCCATAAAACTTTTAGTGCCGCGAAATTAAACAAGTTAGAGGCTTGCGAACACATCATGTGGAAATTTATTATTTAATTTTTATGATTTTATAATTATTTTCTAAAAAATAATCCTGAATCTGTACAGATAGAGTAGTAGAGAGTGAAAGTTCCTCAAATTTGTCAATAGACGATATAAGATTCTAATTCCACGAAAATACATGAATTACAAATTTTTTTTTTTGTAAAGTTCTTTTTTATTTATTTTATTTAAAATTTTACAATTTGTCTATTAGGACATTTGGTAAAATATTATATCATATAGAATAAAATATAGCATATGGATGGTTACCCCCAGTGGGGTTCCATCTTCCAGGTTGTCTATTGTACTTCTATTGTGAGGTCTGCGGGATGCTTCTTCTTCAGTCTTCTTTCTGTTATTGTTTTGTTCGTTTCAGCAACCAGCTGGTTTGGGTGTGTTACAAGTCCGTCTTTATACTTTTTTGCATATCTGACGATTTCTCATACCTGCTCGGGCAACCGAGGGGAACGGACGTGTGTGGTCGGTAGTGTGCTCCAGTGAAGTGATTCAGAGAAGTGTTTCAAAGTGGAATAAAATTAACGAATAGTGTTAGTGAGGGGAAGTCCAACAATGCAGCGGCAAATACCAACAATCAAAATTACAACTAAAACAGAAATGTGTTACATAAACAAGTCGGTAGATTTACCAGCCCTAAAGCAACAACAGCAAGATAATAATAAACAAAATGACGTGCTATAGAAGAAATGGAAGAACAGATGAGACAGGAGGAGTGCAGACACGATAACGAGAGATGTTACCAGGACGAAAACTGGAAGTTAGCAAAGACTAACAAAAAACGTAAAATAAATCCAGATACAGAAAAGCAGCGATGGCTGCAAGAATTACCATTAAGAAACTCCTTCAGCTCACTAACGGAAGAAATAGACGCTGAACCGATAAGTAAAACCACAACTCATCCAGCTCACATTACAAAACCACCAATATATACAAATAATAGACCCAATAATAGACCAAATAATAGGCCAAAATAATAGACCCGCTTATTGATCTACTAAACAATATGGTCGGGGAAGATAAATACACAATAAAACAAACAAAAATAGAACAAGTAAAAATTCAAACAAACACCCCAGAAATTTACAGGAAAGTGATAAAAGCGTTAAATGAAAAAAATGCTATCATCACACGTATCAGCCCAAAACGGATAGGAGCTATAAAATAGTTATAAGAGGATTGCATCCAAAAAGTAACACAAAAAAATTAAGCGATGAATTAGCAAAAATTGACCATCAAACAAGACCAATAAACAATATAACGAGATATGATACGAAGCAACCATTACCATTATTCTTAATAGAACTTGAACCCAGAACCAATAACAAGGAAATTTATGAAATCAATAAAATTCTAAACACAATAGTAACAGTGGAACCACCACGCTACAAAAAAGATATACCACAATGCATGCGGTGCCAACAGTACGGTCACACAAAAAACTATTGTAACAGAAGCCCGGCATGTGTTAAATGTGCAAAAAATCATTTAACAATAAACTGCCCATACACAGAAAAAATAGAAGTTAGATGCTATAACTGTAACGGAAAACACCCGGTCATCTATAAAGGATGTGAAATCAGAAAACAATTACAACGTAAACTGTTCCCACCACTTCGCAATAGATCATTCAATAACTACCAACCACAACAAAGTATAACGGATAATGATAAAGCATTGCAAGCACAATATGAACCAAACACTATAAATAGAAACATTAACCCTCAAGGTAACCGAAGCTATGCGCAAGTAACCCAAAATATTAGCCAAGCAACGATCACAAACAATCAAAATCAAAACAACAACATCCAAGACGCTACAGAAATCAAAGAAATGCTCAAACAATCCACCAAAAGTAGGAGACGTTAGGAAAAATGGTAAGTGAGCTAAAGACAATACTAAGACAACAAGTACAACAAACAACACTCATGTTGCAACTACTTACTAACTTGCTAAGTAAAAAATAGAGATGGACATATTGAAAATAGCAGCCTGGAACTCCAATGGCTTGCAACAGCGAGCCCCCGAAACTAAAACATTTTTGTATAAAAATAATATTGATATACTACTTGTCTCAGAAACACATTTCACTCCAAAAAGTTACATGAAAATACAGTACTACACCATCTATGACACCAAACACCCCTCAGGTAAAGCACATGGAGGAACGGCAGTAATAATAAAAAATGACATCAAGCATTACCTACATAGTCAAACAAATCAAGAACACATACAAGCAACCATTGTCACAATACAAACCAACGACAATTACTTCCAGATTTCACCAGTATATGTACCTCCGAGACATAAAACGACATTCAAAAAATGGGAAGAGTACTTCCAATCCTTAGGCGACAAATATATCGCAGCAGGAGACTTTAATGCAAAGCACACGTTATGGGGCTCGAGAATTAGCACATCGAGAGGCAGAACACTTGAAAAATACATTAGCAACAGTAACCTCAACGTACTATCTACAGGAAGACCAACGTACTGGCCGACAGACCTTAATAAAACACCTGACCTGCTGGACTTCGCAGTAATAAAAGGAATAAACTTAAACAAATTAAAAATAGCAACCAGCCTTGAGCTTAACTCCATCAATTAAATTACACCAATTATATTAGAATATACAAGCAAACCTCTACTCTATAACAAGTCAGAGTCGCTTTGCAATAAAACTATCAATTGGCGAACTTTTAAAGAACTAATCGAAAACAAAATCAACTGCAATATCCCATTGAAAACACCTGAACACATTGAGCAGGCAGTAGCAACTCTGACAGAAATAATACAGGAAGCAGCGTGGGCAACCACCATCTATGAACCAAATAGCAAGCAATCAAAAAAAAGTATTCCAAAGGACATCCTAGACAAAATCAGGGAGAAAAGAAAAGCCAAAGCAAAATGGCAAAAACGGAGAACAGGTGAAAACAAGAAAAACCTAAATAAACTTACAAAGGAATTAAAGAACAAAATAAGGGAACATCATAATAACGAATTCTCAAAATTCATCCAATCACTATCCGTGCACGAGAATACTAACTACTCCCTATGGAAGGTCACTGACAAAATTAAGAAAACAATAAAATCAATCCCAGCAATCAGAAAAATGGACGACACATGGGCCAGAAGCAACGAAGAGCAGGCAGAAGAATTTTCGAAACACCTATGTAACACATTTACACCATATAATATTAACAACAGCAACCTCAATTGTCATACGGACGAGGATGCGCTAACCACTAGTATCTCAACTGACAAGCAGTCAGTTGTCAAGTAGTCACACCATACCTAAAACAACAGCACAAGAAATTAGAAACATAATTGAAAAAACAAAAAACAGCAAAGCACCAGGAATCGACCTAATCAATGGAAAAATCTTAAAAAACCTTCCCTCAAAGGCAATAAGACTAACAACGATAATATTCAATGCAATTCTAAGAATACAGTACTTTTCTACACTATGGAAAATAGCATAGATCGTAATGTTACCCAAACCAAACAAAAACCCACATCTAACTGCATCCTACAGGCTAATATCATTGCTACCTGCGTTTTCCAAATTACTAGAAAAAATAATATATAACCGTCTAAAACCAACAATAGAAAAAGAAATAATCAACGATTATCTGTTGGAATTTTTAAATCTTTTCGTAATTTCTAACGTACCATGGAACGTGTGGTATATAGCATTTTTTTCCTTTAACGCTTTTCTATTCGTCAAAATATGCATTTGCACGAACACAGTAGTCCAACGATACTCAATGAAACAAGAACGATTCCAAAAATTCTTGACGATTGCTAAGAAACACAAATCTCACATATTTTTTGGACCCGAAAGTCATTCAAATCATCGAGCACCATCCGACCTTTCGAACGAAAGAAAGAGGGTAGCAATAAAGTGACGATGAGGAGTCAAATATTTCCTGGGAACACGAACTTTCCATGTTATTTCTGGAATATTATGCGCTCTGAAAAGATGAAAAGGAAAACGATTCGAGGCAATATGACGAGACTGACCATCACGGATATTATTTTCTTCCGCTTGTTGCATCTAATCGATCTCAAGCTCGTTCATAATATCGTCGATCTTTCAAGGTTTCTGCCGCTTTTTGAAGACGTGACCTGGACATAATTCAACCACCAAAGACGGCTCTCTTTTCTTTTTCAGGAGTGGGACATCGTGCTGTCTTGTACAAGGCGAGCTATTATTTCGCAGAAGTCTACAGGCGGTAAGAAAGAAGGATATTTTATGGGTCAAGTATCGAAACAAAATGCACTTCGTATGGAAGAATATTAAACGATAAGAGCAGAATATTTCTTATGATCTTTCTTTCCTTCCCCTTTTTTCTCCTCTTCATATTTTTAGAAGCAAAACTGGCGACATAGATCCTAAAGGAAGCTTATATATCACCTACCAGGTATTGTAACGAGTACTGCCTTTTGAATATTTTATATATTTTTGCATATTACATATATACACTTCGCACGCATTTTTGAATTTTTAAATTTCCATAAATACGCGCTATTAGTAGACTGCAGATTTTTATGCAATTTCATACATCCACTAACTACACATATAATTAAGGAAGTGGAACCTACGTAAAAATTTTGAATGTTATAACAATTATTGAGTTGACAAGTAAGTGATTGCCAGTTTTGTCATTACCACCTAATGATAAAACCGGCGATCACTTAGTTGTTAACCCAATACTTTGCTTCGAATATTTCTTTATATTTCCGTATATTGCGCGTGCTTTTACATTTCTGCACTTTTAAATTTCCCATAAATGTATAAAAATTCGCAGTTTTTTGCGAAATTATATGGTATTACAGACATAAGGTGTCCCAAATTCTCAAATTCTTCTGCAACACGATGGTAGCGTATTTTGTGACTAAAACGAACAAAATATAGGATCATAAACTCCTTGCTAATTACTATTAATTAGTACTTAATGACAATGGATACGTAATCGCTTTTAAAATATCATCACACCAGTGAATAACGATGGATTGAAATTTTCTGATCCGATATTTCGATATTTACGATTCAATATTTTATCACTGTATTTTCGCGCGACTGAAACAAGATTTCATCGGGAAGCAATATTTACTAAGCAATTATGTTTTGCAGAAATTAACTTCGCGAGCGATAACAAACATGAGTTTGTTGTTCTTAAACAGAATGAGATGATTTTCATGGAAAAAAGAAATATTTATTATTGGGAACATGCGTATCTGAAGTTTTATTTCGGTACTAAATATATACGATTACGTGAACATCGTATTTCTAAAAATTATGTTGTTTGGATATATTTTAATCGTTGTTCCTTGCTATTATTTAATTATACTGTCGAAGAGATTTAAAACGAAGTAATTAAATGTAGAAACGCAGCTGTTTTTAATAATTACGTTGTATCTAATTAAATGATCGAAACTGAACAAGATTACGTGCAAAAATTCAAATGGAAAGTAATATATACAATTTTCCTGGCCCTCTAAGGCCAAAAAATCGGAAAATTATATTATTGCTAATGTTCCTTCTATTGTTAATTATTAGATCATTACGTGGAAATGTATTCACAGTTTTTATACATATAAACAAATAAATATGTACGTATTTGTATACAAAAAGAAAGGAAACAGGAAACGAAAATAATTACAAATGTGTTTTATTAATACATTTCCGCGATTGTTACATTTTCACAAATTATTCGTAAATTCTTTTCGCCTAGCACATTTAGATACATTTAATTGTATGTATAACAAGCATTAATCGAATATTAATCATTATGAAACGTTCATCACTGATTTGTCTCTAAATACCTATAATAATATTTGCTAACAAATAGACTTCACAGGAAATTTATTAAAAACTTCATTAAATTCAATTAAATCAAACTAATTTAATAATATTAATAAATTAATATATAATATAATATATTAATAAATTAATTAATTTAAACTTATTTAACTAAATGAAATTCTGGAAACTTTCTCAAATTTCCTGAATCTTAACTTACGCCTTATAAATTACAAACTATATAAATAGCCTGGCTCATATTGGGACGTAACCTGGTTTTATAAAAGATGCGACAATTAACCCAAACTACTAAAGCAACAATTAATCTAAGATCTTGTAAAAAGATTTATGAAAACTATAAGAAGAATATAACAAGTTAGGAATTACGTGAATACAAACGCACAGAGATTGTATGCAGTTAAAAGCCATGACATAGAAGAACAGCAAAACAATTTTGGTAAAACAAAATTGCTCTGCTTTGTATTGTATCCTAAAACCATGTACTCTTCCTCAGCAAAAATATGAGCTATCATATTGCGGTGTTGTGGCCTTCATATCGTATGTGCCAACTGAGACCCCAAACGTATGCACGTAGTAAATGTGTTAATAAACAAGAAGCTGCAATTACAGTTTAGCACAAAATTCGCCGCAAAATCAAGCACGCTTTTAATATACGTCACCACTGACACCATTCTACTGTCTGACACAGTCTCTCACTACACACGTGATTTTAGATTTAAAACACTCGGAACTGGGACTCTCAAAATCAATAGAATCCGATACCACGACAAAGTGAAATAAAATCTCGTGTACATCGTATGTGTAATTTCGAGAATACCCGTCTACTGTCAATCCGAAAGAATCACTGTGAAATTAAAAGGCTCGGAGTAAAAACGAGCATCGTTCGTGTTCATTGTTCTTCCCAAGAAAGCGAAAAGAATATCTTGAAATAATTACGTATTAGGCACTTTATTTAGACGAGCAAACGATCTTTCTTGAAACTGTTTTATTATTTGACTATCGAATGAAGTAATTTATTTCATTTACTGTTATGTATTCGTATTATATAATAATAATTATATTTTATGCAAGGAATTGTGTAAATTTGATAGACGCTTTCTAAAATAATCAATATTCCCACGTTACGTCACGTTAGAAGTATAGATTTCCTGACAAAGTTGAAATAATTGATTATCTCAAATGAAACTCAGGATTTTTAATATTCGTCTCAATTATCCAAGATAATAATCGGAATAGATTTCAGTAGAATATTTTATCCGTATGATAATTATTCAGGAATGGTAATTATACAGATAAAAAATTATTTTCCTTATTTGCCTCAACAATGCTCGAATAATAATAAGAATAACTATGGTCGCTAATGACTATTGGTCTACGTGACAATAAATAAATAATAATAAAACAATATTGTTTCCTTACTTAGTAATATTAAAATAGTTGTCTATTTCCACTTAATTTTGTGCAAGTTTACATGAATACATTCAGTCACATGCTCACGATCAGTACAACTTCCACTATGAATGTGCCAAATGATTAATTCATCGAAGAGCGACGAAGTTTTCGGATCTAACATTTGAAGAAGAATTAATTTCAGAAGTCAATGTTACAAGAGCTGAACGATGGATCTTGAAATTATACTTCACATTCAATACTTCGTTGATTCTCCAAATAAGATACAGTAGTTCACGAAAGTATTGTATTTCAACATTTATCATAGAGAATATTTATGTCCATATTGCATGTATTATATGAACCATTTTGAAATTTCATTAGCGCTGTAACGAGACGTGGCTATCATGATTGCATTAATAGCAGATGCAATTTGAAACCAATCTGGAAATATATACAGAAATTACACGATATGTATTGCAAACATATATTTAGTAAAAAAATAAGAAAGTACATAACAAATGGTAAATATGGTCCCAATGAATATTGAGGCTTATTAATTAGTATACATCTAATCAAGTATTTGCATCTCCACAGTACATATTCAGCTAGCCCGAGAACCCGTTATAAATCGTAAGATTTAGTTAACTAAAGTCCTTCAAACAGGCAAACAGGCTTTGTCCCAAATACGGGAAGATAGAGAAAACCTATTTTCTCACGAACGGCGCTTCCCGTTAGCAACTTTCCCTCAAGGGCGGCTAGCATCCTTTTCTAACCACCAATATGGAAATTGACCAATTAACAGCAACGTCAATTTCCCTCACTTTCCGAACGAAGGCATCGCTCCACGAATCCGATGATCTCGTGTCCTTAGACACACCCCAATATAGTTTTCCTCTGCAACATTATCGTGACGGAAAGTCATTCTCTCGCGAGGTCTCACTACCGAGTTACATAGCGCCCTTACGCTCGGTGGATATTCTACGTTTTAACAAAGAGTTAGTCCAGTAATACTTGTACTTTGGTACAGCTTGGACTTTGGAAGAAAGCGCATTTTGTTATCCCCTTGACCGCGGATTCGTTATTGAACCTAGGGTCATTGTTATTATCATCTCGAGTATCTAATTACCACAGTTATTTGTCAAATTCTATAATACTCGTATTTGCACTATTGAATATCTTCTCTATTGCATAACAACAATGCCAAATCCAAATGAAGATTCGTTTCACGCCCCTAACCCCAATCCTAATCATAACGCGAACCCGACATATACATACATACATACATTACGACGTATGCTAAATATATGTATACTTGTACTAATTATCTTGCAACTTCTATATATATTTCCAGATTTGTTTCGAATTTGATCAATATAAATCATTATAACGTCGTCTTATCACAACGCCAATGGAAAATGTCCAAAACACATAATATATTCATAAAAGAAGTTTACGCATGTTCTGATATTTTCGTTACCTTACAAGAATCAATTATTCGAATAAAGTTTTATCAAGGTCAGTTCACACACGAGTAATTTCTTACATGAATATGTTCTTCTTCGGATAAATTGAAGAGTTGGATACGAGAATCAGGCAGCTCCAATAATTTCCTTTCGCGCTATAGTGAGCAAGCAGTCACATGGATGTAGTATTCGTCGTAATTTTGATGCGAGAACTTTACAAAAAAGCGCTTGGAAAATCTCTTAATAGGAATATTATTGCTGTAAATAAAGAGCAGCTATCCATTTCGAAATATACGGAACTGCAAAATTGCGGGACGTAATGGTACTTGCCAAACGCTATGTACATACTAGTGACAAGTAGCATTACAACAACGTACCCAGACATTCAACTGAGAATGGAGTCACGAGTGGATAAACACAAAGGATATAACCTAATAAACACGATGATGGAACCCCACTGGAGGTAACCATCCACATGCTATACTTTATTCACTAAGTTAAAATATTTTACCAAATGTCCTACTGGACAAATTGTAAAATTTTAAAATAAAATAATAACAGTAGTAACAGCAGTGGACAGACAAACATTCGTACCTACTTAAAATTTCTGTAACCTACAATTGGAGTAATGTGATATTTGTAACGTCATATTCCTTGTGTAATACATTCGTTTAAAATATTAATAAATGTAGAATACATTGAAACACGGAATGCAAATAATTACAGAAAATCTGGTATTAATCAAATTTGCAAGAATCAACTGGCTCTACCTGAAGTCTACTGCTCTATGAGCACGAGAAATTGAAAATTTTCCTACAAAACGGAATACACTTATATAACGGATAAGCTACGATTAATATATTGACAGAAGATATCTTGTAATATAATTTTGTAACTTCTTAAACAATTTTCTCTAAAATACGTGTTCCTGTAAAATTAGTAAAAACGGGGGTAAATTGTTTTAACATCCAACCCTTCGATCCTTATTCGAATGAATGTGTTCATTATTGGATTGTTCGTTAGAATTGGCAAATAGAATGGCCAATAGAATTTTATTCCTTATTCTTATTCGCCCTCTGTTATCCGAATAAAAATATCGCTCAGCTCTGTCCTAAATGCGTTACTTACGAGTCCGCACGCGAGCTGCAAGGAGAACGAACGTTTAGCCGGAAATTATAACGGGGTTTCCCTAACGAATCACCCTCTTAAGTTGAAGGTAGTAGCGCGCCGGAGTCGCTTTCACGCCCCCATGAGAATCGCTGTTTTAACGTCGGTCTACCGAGAGAGCCGGTTTAAACATACGGTTATACGTCCATGGATTATTTTATCCGGCGTTGAGGGGTCCATTTAAGCCTGTGCAGACGGATATAAAACCCGCGATTCACTTTTTAAGCCCGCTGATCCCACTTTGCTCGGAAACAAGAGAGGGCTTCGCTGAGCCTGCGGTCCGTTGTTACTTCCTGAATTTACGATCCTATTACTGTACTATATCCTAATTCACAGGTTCATAATAAAAACAACCCGCGTCAATATTTCGTACTTTCAATATAAAAGTCACGTGCCTGTTAGTCAGAACCTTACAACATACTGAAATCTACGATATAAACAATGATCTACGATGAATTCACGAAAAAATTTGAACGTTGATCATAGAAAGCTTTTACGAATATGCTATGTGATATTGCACTAACTGTTAACTAGTTTGAAATTTTATTAGCTTTGTTGGGTGACAAAGCTATCGAGGACTTAGAAATAAAACTGAAAATGTACGTCATAGAGGAAGCCATACGATACGAGTTTAATGTAAATACCAGGTGTTCGCGGATTTACTGACCGACCAGTCTTAGTCGTAAACGATAAGTATGTACAGTGATGTGAAGAAGTTTACGTAGTTTCATTTTATCTTACAACAAATAAAGAAATAAGAAACATTTAGATATGTAGAGTGATTTTTCATGTATCTGTATCTCGGTGTTAGTCGCACTCCCTCGATATAGCGATCAGCTATTGATGGTTTCTAAAAGTGTCACATTGCAATATCGATAATTTAATAATAAGTTTAGAATTATGGAAAAATATTGAGATAACGGAAGTGACAATCCCTAAATACGTGTATGCGTCAACCGTGATAAGAACTGAGTTTATCTCAAGAGCGCGACTCCTTTGTGAACTGGGATTTAATGTCCTGCTTGGGATATCGCGCGATTCTTTATGGGCAATGAAAATTTCATATATCAAGAGATATAGTACACATACGTATGAATATTCGGAGCTTGAAATATCTTGCTGATATTTTGAAATAAAAAGATGTTGTTAGATTCAAACATATCTACAAAACGGGTAGATTTCTTAGATAATACACATTATTTCACAGTTTTCGTAATTTACAAGCGTGTACCAATTTTATATCTTTTACCATATTTTATGTTTATGAAGTTACTTAAAATTCTCAATGAGAATTGCTTGTAAATTGATTACCAAATAAAACAAAAATATTTTATGTTTGAAGAGAATTGTCTAAATGTTATTAAATAACATTCTAATATACCTACTACATAGTATCTATTTAAAATTTCACGTTCAATTTGATAATAAAAATTGAAATATTTTCTTTATGCATTAGCTTCGGAAGGTAAAACTTGAATTATTACTCTCAATAGTTAAAGACGAAAATTAATAGCAATACTCGTAATTATGCATAAGTTGCTTGAATGTAATGTAAATGTTAATTGATTACCATTAAACATTATCGCTTCGATTAATTCTTAATCGAGAAAAACGCAAATTAATTCGTCACTCGCGTTACCAATCTCTTGGACATAATAATTTCTTTATTTAGAAATCTCCTACATTTTTTATATTTCGTTTCATTTCCGTTAACAACAAATTATATCACATTTACGTTTGCAAGGATTAAAATCAATTTAACTAACATTGGTTGAATTCCATCGACTTTTAATTCGCTGATTATACAAATTTGGCAGTGCATTAAATTATTAGAAATTAAAATATACAAGCATTTCTTCGTGTTTCATACCTAATTTTATCTACCATTTCTATTGAACACACCTATTGAACATTTACATTTTCATCTGTCACTTTAATATATCAAATTAAACTTGACTGGCAGACATTATCATTAGCAACGTTAAAATATGAATTGCAATAACTCCATTATTTGAATACCCATTATCTAAACGTTCCATTATTGGAATACCGTACTACCTGAACGTTCTATTATATGAATGTCTGTACATGTATCTCTCCTTCGCCATTTTATTAGCATACGTATTTTAATTATATTATCGTTATTATAATTATTATGACTAATATTGTATATCGATATTATTATTAATATTCTACTATGTAAGTAGAATTTTTAGAAATACGTAAAACGTTAACATTTTAATGTCATTGTTTCGACATATGTCTTCAATTCACGTGTTTAGTCTGAAGGAATTACTCCTCCTAGAAATATTTTCGGTATATGGCTGGTACTTAGAATGGTCCTTAGGTTTATTACACGTTCGTACAAATTACGGAGAAAGCGGATAGTCACCTAACGGAAAAAGTGGATAAGTATCTAACGGAAAAGCCGGTTTTTCCTATGAACAAGGTCAACCCCGAGCCACGTCGGTCGGAGGCTTCCTCCTCCAATCGTCATTTATTAACGCTGGCTATAACCAATGGACATCGTAGATCGTTACCCTCACTTTCTAACGAAAATTATGAACAACAAATCTACGTCCTTAGTTCAAAAGACACACCCACACCGTGCATTCCTCCGTAATCACACAAGAACGAACTCTACTTCTTCTCGTACCTACAGAGCAGTCACTTCATCTCTAAATATCGTGTCCCCAAATATCGTCTACGTCCTTCATATTATATATAACGGTATAACTCGCAGTGTATTAATTGTTGAAAAATACAAAGTTTATAACCCTGTAAATCGCAGTGTTATACTCCCTCAATCACCTCTATTATCCTAACCGAAATAAGGGGACCGATCTATTCGTGGTGTCGATTCTTGCATTCGTAACGGGAATTTACGACTCCCGTTGACGCGTATTCTCGCGACCGCTTCTCCCCGCGATTGGTCGAAAATACACATAGAAATCAGTATTATAAAAATTTTAACACATTTTATATGTAAAATATATATAATGACATCAAAGAGGAGACGTATGATACTGTGAAAGCGAAGCAAGACATTTTAAGAGCTAGGAAACGATACAAAGGTCATAGAGGTTGTATAAATATACAACATTGAAATATACAAGCATTTTCACCTTCAATCATTTATGGTACCAAGGGACGATCATTTAGATGGTTTAAAGTGTAAATAAATGTATTAGATTCAGTAGAATATTTCACCAGAGATATGCAAATGTTCTCATGAAATATTCCTAAAGATAAATCTATAAAATTAAGTGAGGTAGATACATCAAAAGCTTTTCATCTTTCTTTATATGACATACACAAATATTATTTAGGACACCTGCTGGTTTCATATTGAACGTGACGTATAGTCGAACTAGATTACTTGAAAAATAATTAATAGTTATGAAAAGTATCTAGAGGATTTTTGCACACAGTTTTTAAAATTAAATAAATTTTTAATAATTGAACCAACGACTTGATCTTCTTTTTTTTTTTTTTTTTTGGAAGTTACAAAGATTATTTATTGGATAACGTATAAAATAATTTTGAAAAAGTTGCAATTGGTCGGAATAGCGAAGAAAAAAGTACATATACTGAAAATTCCACCGAAATCGGTTAACATTGCTACGAGTTACAAATATGAAAAAATGATAAAAGTCACAATTTTCAC
The DNA here is from genome assembly GCA_014825925.1 of Bombus breviceps. NCBI lineage: Eukaryota > Metazoa > Arthropoda > Insecta > Hymenoptera > Apidae > Bombus > Bombus breviceps. Next base: position 3,096,267 of record CM026185.1, read on the forward strand.
GACTTTCGGTCTAAAATCTACAAATTCTTACATCTTTCGACGCTTCTGACTCTTGAATTTTAAATTATTTGAAAATTTCCGAACAAAAATTATTATTTCTATAGCACGATTATCAAAGTCGGATTCGAAAAGTTAGAAAAAGCTTTCCCTCATTGCCCTTTTTTCAAAAAAATAAATTTCTTTTGTGATAACTTTTATTTATTAATAATTAATCAGAAAACAGAAGATTCAATAGATTTAGAATGTTAGAATAATCCCGTTGAACAGATAATATTTGACATATTAAACAACTTGTGGAAATCTAATGTTGCTGATATTATTGTCCCTACGGTATAAAATAATTATCATTAAAAAATGAATATTTTCCTATAATTCCCTATATGGAACGATCATCCCTATTATTCATATTCTAAACCCAGACAAGCTTCTTTTTCGTTTATTATTTTCAGTTTCAAATATTTCTAAAGTTGATGTTATTTATTAACATCGTCTATTCATGCAGATTTTATTATCCAGCACACGTTTTAGGCAAACACGTGCTGAATGAGAAAGAAAGTCTCGTTGACTTCAATCATTAAAACATAGTAAATCCTGTTTAGAAACGTTTTTAGCATTTCAATGTCTACACGCATTATTAGTACAATTGTTTCATTATAAAAATGAACAGGGTGGTAAGCAGTAAAACAAACGAATAAACGGTAGATGGAAGAGAAGCTTAGAAAACTTTCAAATTAGTTTGACGTTGTTACTATTGCTATCCTTTGCGCTCGTATGTTTTATGGCATTACGCAATAAACACAAAAAATTTTTCCTTCATTTTGCCATGCGCAGACCGTAAATTTTAACATGTATTTTTTAATAAAATTATTAATACGTTAGTAGCGTATACTTTTTTTAACACATCAAGTATCCAGTGAAGTGAATTATTAGAATATAATTCATTCGAAATTTTTTTCAATTTCGGAGCAAATGTAATAATCTTTGACCAAGGTCTTCGAACGGAGCTGTATATACGTATGCAGATTAGATTCTATTAGAAACGAGTTTCGGGTGGTTTGGAACACAAAGGGATAGTATGGGTGCTGCAATAATAACATTAAAGCAAATTGCCCAATGGCAGCTGAGAAAAATTGAGAGACAAAAACAGACACTGAAGAAAATTATTCAACTTTGACCGGAAAGCTTCTCTATTTGTGTACTGTAATACTAATGTACATGTACGTGTCTTTTTCTTATATAATTTGTAATTTATTGTAATGTGTAGGATTGTTCGAAAAGTGTATTTCTTTTACAGGCGCGTCTTTTACGACACATCTTTATACAAACATGAAACCTAATCTGTCGAACGTTGTGATCTTTATTTTAATAGAACAAAACGGATTCGATAAAATAATATAAAACGGAAAATGTTGTGCATCCATTATTTCCTTATAAAACGAAAGAAACTTTTCGGACGGCCTAATATCATCACACAATGATAATCGGCATAGACTGTGATTTGAGTCATCACTCAAATTGACATGAATGTGAGTACTCCTCGTGGTGTTTTTTATATGATTTAACTTATGTCGCTAAATCTGTAGATGTAAAGAGAGAACTGTTTAATTTTTCGCATTCTTCTGTGCCGTCCAGTAATTTTTTGGCCGGTTTGTTCAGATCTGTACGCATCTACGAAATATTTCACAGTATATTTTTGTGATATTCTCCTTTTAAACAAATTATACAGAATTATTCGATTATTCGAAAATCCGTATTTCGGTCCGGATAATCGAAGTTTTACTATACTTTTCATCAAAATATGTAAAAATATGTATTCTGACTTTCCTCAAATAAGTTTTATCAGACACCTTCTACGAAACGTATACACTCGTGACAGTCGAACGAATTTATTTACTATTATTATAAAAAAAGCAAAAATTTCTGCTCAAAAGTCTTCGGACATCTCTTACGTATCTCTCATAAGACTTCAATATTTAACTTAATAATATTAGATTATGCCATTTAAACAGTATGAATTGTTTGAATAAATTTTTAATATGTCAGTAGCGTACTCTTTCTTTAACATACAAAATATCGATTCGAATGAATTATTATATTAATCATTAATATAATTTATCTGTGACGTGAATCAATCTCGTTTCGTAACCGCAAGGCAACATTTAATGAAATACATATGCATATTAACATAATTGGTTTGTGTTAATAACAATTCGTTTATACAGAGATAAACAAACGTATTCGTATAATTGGGATCTAGAAATATATATTAATTTATTTATCTATATTATATCTACATTATTATTATAATTGCCTATATTATTAAATATGTTCAGGTTCACATACATAATTGTACATTATAACAAATACTATAGAAACTGTAGAAACATTCATATTACTGATAATTGAGTATACTTAACAATGCAGAAAATCTTTTATTTCCACAATTTCAAACTGTGCGAATACCTTCGCCCCTAGCTGTACACAATTTTGTACAATTTTTCAGCAAACATAGTAATCGTCCTAAGACTTTTGAGCGGTGATTATATCAATTCCAGACGAACAATTAGAAAATCTAAAAATATCACGTTGATAATACACTGTGTTCTATTTTGCGAGCTTGTCTCTTGAATTTGCACTGTAACGTCAATTCGTCGGACAGCAACGTGTAATTACAGTAAACTGCATGCAGGCGACAGAGCGCGCGGTTAATTCGAAAAATTCGGATTTCCCGTAAAACGCTTCGAATGCGCGACGTAAATCAGACGGACGCGACAGCGGAAGCAGAGAAAAGAGAAAGAAGAGAAAAGATGGGAAAGGGGCGAGAACGCACGCGTGAAAATCAGCATTAATAACCCGGAAATGCACGGGACGCAGGCTGCATTTCATAAATTCTTTCCCAAATATCATCTGTCACCATTTATTTACGCCTCGAGCGTGTTTCAAGAGAACCTTAACGTGGGCAAAACGCACGCGCGTGCATCCGCTTTGTTCCTGTATTACGTCCTTTAAAGCGCAAATTATACCACCAGCACCGGCCACGTACAATTTGCAATTAGCATCGAGGACGGGGGAACGACAGCTGGAAAATCCTCGTTTTCGTGAAATTTCGCGCGAGTAGGAAAATCAACGACCGCCCACTCGTTCGCGATAAAAACCGAAACATGTAAATTGTTGTAATGAAAAGAACCGCCTGGTAGTCTGGAAATTGTATTTCTCGTGCGGTGCACGAGGCGTGGCTGGTCTTATTTCGTTAAATGATGCTTGCATATTTTGCAAGTAAAAGTAGCAAGAGAATTTTGAAAAGAGTATAATAAAAGTACTATATATAACAATGGAATATAATGGATTGATTTTTCGTTCGATAAAGCGTAAAAATAGATCGGCTACATTTACCGGTATATCACATAGCTTTATTTTAAGATGTTACTTACATGTGGGCCTTCTTGCAAAATTTTCAACCGTATAATATTATTAAACAAATTTTGTACAAGTCTCGAGATACATTTTTATCGGCACACTATACATGTCCTTTATTATCTCATCAAATGTTCTAATTAAACTACTGAATACCTTTGCGTAATATTAACAAGTTTGGCAGCAACATTTGAACGATGAACATTTTTCAAACAGATTTTACACATTCCAAGCTACTTCGTTAAACCGACTATTTCCAAGTCAACTCGATCTAACATATCGCTCTCACCATTTGAACTTGCCATGGGAATAAAAAAGACAAAGATAATCGTTTTTCACGATTTGTTGTCTAATAAATTATTCAACGACCTCGATACAGAATTATTCATTGCACGACTCCATCTGCTTTAATGCGTTTATCTCGACAAAAATATCAACATTCATTATCTATCGTTCCACGTTCAGGTTGGCAGGTATTGATAGGTCTTATTTCGTTTTGTTCTCGAGGATCTGCCCCGACACAGGACGATGTTTAGTAAACCGAATGATAATGATGAATTAAGGAAGGCACTCGAGGATCATTTGTCACGGGACGAAAACAATAAAGCTCATGGCACAGCTGGAAATTTATCGTCCCCCTAATTGTTCTTCCACGCTACTTTCTGCGGATGCCCAACGTTTCGCCCCTGTGAAAACGAAAACGACAAAAGGGAGCACGAAAAGGACGCGAACCTAAGCGTCACACCGTGGTACGACCTTTCGTGGCCAAAATCCAATTTTTCAACGCATTGAAAACGCGAATTGTTCTTCTATAAGCTGACGAACCTCAAAAGCTTCGAAATTCACGCGTACTTCTCTTTTCGGACGATTATGCGACCAAATGTACGTAGTATTACGAAAACAAAGTCACGAAATTTTCATATTTTAATTATTCATTGCAGAACATCAGAATACAGGTTTTGTATTACACAGATTTAACGTTTGAATTTCAGTTTTATGAGTATAATTAAACGCAAAACATTTGTATAAACAGATCGTTTAAAGTTTCATGAAAATGTTCGAATAGGAACAGTAAGAACTTACGTTTACTATGCCAGATACACGACAAGTGTTCTTTTTTTGGTTCAATTCAACATAATCGTTAACAGAGACTTGTAACAAGTTCACAATCAACGTAACTACCAGCTGTTAATGTTCCATTTCAATAAAGAAAAAAAATGGTTTCGTTTCTGTAGGTAAGTTTATTTTGACATTGTTTCGTCTCGATGCACCGATTTACTCTTTGAATGAATTCATCGCACATTTTCACGGTATATGCATAATTTGACATCTTCCTTTCTCAAAATTCTGTGCATTTAAAACTCCAATGACACGAATTAAGGACGAGAGTGCAGCTTTTGTTCGCTTTTATTACAACTTTTTAACTCTTTCCAGCCTACATATGCGCGAGTACACTTGCTGTATACGAAAAAGTCGCCACTGTTTTTGCACATACAATGGGATATATATAGTCTTATAAAACAATTATCTAAGTGTTTAGTATCTTTTGTTTCCAAAGAAAACAAGCTAAGCTTAAACCTCTAAAAACAGATATATCAATCGCCGATTTCTTTCCAGTTCTCTCAATAGTCTGGAAAAGATCTTTTACTGTAATTGTTTTATAATACCTAAAAGATTGAGTGGCGCAGCGGGTTCGCAGAAGGAAGTGTAAAGAATTGATGAGATTTTAAGCGATACGAGTTCAAAGAGAAGACAGAATGGCTGAGCATGTCGAATTGAGGAAGAAAGAAGAGGCCAGAGATACTTGAGTCAGTTGCAGGCGATAGTTAGAATTAGAGCTGCTGTTATTGAGCTTGGGAAGGGAAGGAATAACGGGCAGGAGTAGGCAGGTGCAATGGGGCGGGATGGCAATAAATAAGCATTAGTTTTAGGCTCCATGTAATTTTCTCGTTGATTTAATTTTAGTTCCATGAGCCAAACCAACCAAGTTTCTTTTTCAAAGCCGTTGCACCGAAAAATAAAAATATAACAATAGTAATAAAAGATTGATGCTTTTATTTTTGTTAGAATACTCATTGCTACAGTGCTGCACGTAAGAAAATACGTAAAAACCGTTGTTCTAATATCTACATATGGAACAAAGTGTTAAAACTGTTATTGCGATTATGGTGCAAAATACCAAGTGTTAAGAAGGAAATTCCAGTTAACACTACAACTACCGATAGTTAACACGAAGCTATTTCTACCAAAATCAGTCAAAACGACTGATCTTTAAAAATTACGTAATAATAGAGTATTTGTATATTTATTGATTTATTGCTTTCTTACAGAAGGAATTCCATGTCATGTGGTACATTTTTGGTATTATTAATCCATCTAGGATTGTGATCCCTAAACGAGTGTTGACACATTTGTAAAATTGTAGAACCAGTCACTTTGATTGGTGTGGTATTTCTAGTGTTAGCATCTAGCGATCTAGCGATCGATCCGGAATTTTCCTGATAACTGATATCGTCATATCGAATGATACGCGGTAAAAATTGTAAAAACGCGTGGGAAATTGTACAAAACGAGGAAACCGGTTAATTGGGGTTCGATAAACAGATTGCGGGACCCTTTTACGCTTTAACAAGTACCAGTCATTTTTAATGGTATTGGTATAAGTAGCCTTGATACAAAATTATTTTCAGTTTAAATACATAAAAAGTAAAATAAAATGCGTTATATATTATTCTTTTAGTTATCGTTGCGAAAGTCATTACATCATTGCGGAAAAAAATATAACATGAAGTAGGAATTTTAAAATAAAATTGTAAAACCAGACAATTGTGGTGACCAGACTGGTGTAGTTGAAGCTTTAAATGACTTATGTATATATAACAGTTTCTTATTGAATTATTTGGCTGTTAAACCTCGAAACACTCTGCTGCATTGCAGGTACATTTCAGTTATTTACATATCATAAGTATTTTTTAATTCGTGTATAAAGTTTATAACGATATATATTCAAATTCGGAAGATTTATGGTTAAGAGTAAGAAAATGGTTAAGAGTAATATACAGGGTGTCCTATATGTAATTTGTGGTATAATCCGCTAAGGTGTGATTTAATTTATACGAAAGATCGATTGATTCGATTTATATCAATGTTTAACGACGAGAACGTGAATTTTACGTACAGCTTTCTCTAATATTTAACTCTATTGCAGATTCTTACGAACAGACGCCCGATTTTCATCATAAAACTCCTTTCTTTCATGAACAATAATCGTGCTGTTTTTAACGATTTACGGCAAACAGTCGGTACAAAAAAGCTTTTGTACCGAAGAAAAGAAAAGTCGATACATAGATGTTTTTAATTCTGAACAGAAAATGTTATTTCGTCGACAATCGCCAGGCTACTGAACGTTTGCGTTATTGTCCGAGGACAACTTTGTTATTTTCCATCCAACTATCTCCCATTGTGACGTTCACGACACAAACGCAAGGGAAAAAGCGACGAGATTCGTCCGCGAATGAAAGAAGGAAAGTTTTCAATAGGAATTCTATACGCATCGTTCGAAAGAAAAAGGAAATATAAGGTGGATGCCTGTCGCCTTTTGCGCTTCCAAGTTCCTCGAGGAATAGTTTGATAGAAAGTGAGACTTTCTCAAAGAGATTCTTGCACTCGAACTCGCTTTTTAAACGTTTAAGTGGAAGTACCATTATTTAACTTGTCTAACGTTCAGACTTCTCACACAGCGCTACTATGACTTTCGGTTAGCACAATTAATTCTCAATTACGACTGAATATCGGATCTCCAAGCAAATTTTATGGACACACCGGCTATATATTAGGTTGTCCGAAAAGTATCTTTCTTTTACAGACACGTCTTTTACAACGATGCATCTTTATACAAACATGAAACCTAATCTGTTGAACGTTGTGATCTTTATTTTGATAGAACAAAATGGATCATACGTAATTCGATAAAATAATATAAAACAGAAAATGTTGTGCATCTATTATTTTCTTATAAAACGAAAGAAATTTTTCGGACGATCTAATAGATTCAATAGATTTTGGAACGCAGAAACTTGTGATATTTTAGATACACTAGACTTTTGATAATTTAGATACTTTTACCTATTACGTGCGTTTCGTGCGTTCTTGCTGCTTTAAGTTCTCCATAAATGCATAAACATCCACTAATTATGACAAATATATTTTATTAAATATACTTGATGAAGTATAAATGAAATGTAAATGAATTAAATTTTATTAAATGAAATAAAATTAAATGAAAGTTAAAGTAGCTCACAAGAGTATTTGAGATCGGTCAAAGACGATAGTCAGCGAACATGTTTACCAATAAATGTGCATGAAGTGAACGCGACCACCGTACACTCGGTTAGACGAATTCGTTTTATTTATGAGGGTTTATGAAACTGTGGAGCCCATATGAATACATACAGTGGCTCAAGAAAGTATTCGAACGCTTACGCTTACAAATTTCAATTAATAAAATGAGGTGTACTAAACTAATTTGTTAAAACAATTTGGTATCCATAGTGACGGGAAAGTCTGAAGATTACATCAGTAAAATTTGAAAACGATTCAATAATATAGACAGGAGTTATGATACATTTATTAGAAACATTCATGATAAGTGTCTTACAAAAGTATTCGAACGTTGTAACACTGTTTATAGTTTTTCATCTCCTTTTGCACCGAATGTAAACATTATTGCTAAATGAAAATATTGGTACGTTCACTTGATGTTAGGATATCGTTTCAGTAACAGTAATGTGAAAGTGTGCGCATTAGTATTTGAAATGAATACCAAAAATTCTGAAACATAAGTGTGAAAGGGAAATAATATTCCGATTACATGAGGACTGGAAATCATATAACGAGATTGCCGGAATTGTAAACAGAAGTAAGTCGACGATACATTATATCATAAAAAAGTCAAAGAATGAGCGAACACTTGCAAACAAAGCTCGATCAGGTCGACCAAAGAAATTGACTGGAAGAGAGGAGAAAGTTATCATTTGCGAATTAAAAAAAAATCCTACTACATCCGCTCTTCAACTCGCAAGTATGGTAGCTGATATGTTTCATAAAGAAGCTCACCCGGAATTATGTCGACGAATCTTACGAAACAATGATTTTGATGGCAGAGTACCGCGAAACAAGCCATATATTAATGCGGTAAATCATAAAAAAAGATTGACTTTTGCAAAAACCTATATTAATAAAGATAATTCTTTTTGGGACAAAGTCATTTTTTCGGACGAATCAAAGTTTGACATTTTTGCCTCAGATGGTCAAAATTATGTGTGAAGAAAATCAAATACGGAATTGGAAATTCGATATTTACATGAATCATGGCTACCAGTGGCACCGGAAATTTGCTATTTATTGATGGAATACTTGATAAATAAAAATATTTAAATATTTAAAAAAAATAATCTTAGAGAAAGTGCCCGTAAATTAGAATTATTGGGAGATTTCCACTTCCAACATGATAATGATCCTAAGCATACTGCTAGAATTGCGAATTAATGGATCGTCTATAACACACCGCACATGTTAATTGCTCCACTACAAAGTCCAGACATAAATCCGATTGAAAATTTATGGGCTGAAATTGAAAAAAGATGAAATAAATTTCAGATAATCTCAAAGCAATTATTGAGATGTAAAATTACAGAAATATGGAACTCCGTTGAGTGTAGTTTTACAAAATCATTGGTTTACAGTATGGGACGTCGATTGAGACACACTATTGCTGCTAAAGGTGGTCCAACAAAATATTAATATTAAATAGTTTAATAATATATGTAGCGTTCAAATACTTTTGTCAGTCACTTACAATGCGTGTTTCTAATAAATGTTTCGTAACTCCTACCTACGTTGTCGAATCGTTTTCAAATTTTACTGACATAATCTTAAGACTTCCATCTTTCTATTGACATCTGCTTGTCTATGCAAATTACCTTAAGGTACATTATTTCGGCCATTCAAGTTTGCATATGTAAGTGTTCGAATACTTTCCTGAGCCACTGTATATAGCGAATATTAGTTAATTACAGCAATCTACGATCTTTTGACACAAGTTATCCCCTTCGGTTCACCAAAATGACCTCTGAATATGAAAATCATGTAGGTCAGTCTCGTCTGTGTCTAACACTGATAACACAGACGTGCCAAAAGAAACAGAAATCGCTACGGGGTGCAACGAGATAATTAAAAGTACGGATACTGAGATCTCGCGTAAGTCGATAAAACGCGTAAAATCGGAAATAACCGACGACTGAAGCCACAGCATAGGAGTAATCGAAGACCCAAGCTATATTATAGAAACCCGCTAGAAACTTAATTAGGCAAACCTTAATTAGAGAGCCGAGATATAAACGGAGAAATAAAAAAATTAAATTAATTTAAACAATTACTAAAGCACAACAAACAACGAAAGAGACATAGAATATGTACTACAAGCAGCTAAACATAGACCAGAAAAATCAGATAAAATGTTAAAAGTTTCCTTGCATAATTATGTGGATCTTCCAATGCCAAAAAGATTGCCACAAGGTATACGGAGGACGTAGAATGTCTAGCACTTCTCAATCTCCACCCCACAGGTCGTATCATCAAAAATAGAGAAAATTATTAAAAAATTTAAAGTAGCGAGAAATTACAAAGTTAAACTTATTAATGCTGATCTTCCAACGAGCTCTTCGGCTTCTTCAGAATACTCTGATAGTCGCCAGTGCTCAGCAAACGTACGAACTGAACATAAATACAGCACTGTTCTAAGTAATCTTTAAAGCGAAGCAGAATTTTACAGTGGACTATGAATAGCCTTAAAACACAGTTTGAATTCTTACGTAAATTACTCCAAGATCACTGACCATGTATACCATGTCTGCAAGATGTAAATTTCAAAACAAACGAATTCGTAAAAGTTTCAACGTAGCTCGAATAAATAGAACGAGTGCTCTGATTGCAAGCGACAGAATTGCAATCTGTTTGAAGCAAAAAATCAATTACACAGAAATTAAATTAAATCCGCTTAACACTGATATTGAAGCAATTAACGTTTCAGTTATCTCGCATCAACGAGAAATTTATATCTGCAATGCCCATATCCCCAACAATCATCAACTCGAAGAAGCTGAGCTAGTCGACCTGATACAGTAACTTTCTAAATCATTTTTATTAGTAAGAAATTTCAGCAGCCGTAATACGGTGCAGAGTTGTATAAACACAGATACTACTTATACTACTCATACTACTCAAATAAAAATTCAGCTTGTTAAACACTATCGAATACACTCATTTCGACATGCCAAATGGCTCTTTCAGCTCAATGAATTTAGTCTTTTGTAACCCCAGCCTTCTCAACATCATTGAATACACAACTTCAATCGATTTATACAATAGAAATCACTTTGCCAAATTTTATAATCCAGCCGAGAGGGAACTTTAAAAGAGCTGATTGATTACTATGCCGCTACGAATTACTCAAGATCTTTCAATGTTACAATACCCTGACTCTTCGAATTGTGGGAAAGTGAATCAAATATCGGAAGAGTTCGAGGAATTGGTAATCGATGTTGCAACAAAAATTTCTTTCTAAAGCGTCAAACAACTTGAAGAAAACAGCCTTCCATGGTGAAAAGGAGAATGTCAGGACGCGATAGAAGAAAAGAAACACACTTTCAACGTATGTAAAGAGCATAAGAGCGATACAAATTTAGCAGAGTTGAAACGGAGAAAAGCCATAAGCAAGGTAAAAGAAACTCGTGAATTAACAATATCTCTTCGTTAAGAGAAAACACTTCATGAGATGAAACGTGGAATGGATTAAAGAAAATCAACGACTAAAAAACGAGTTCTCAAATTCCCGTGATTAAAGGCCTCAATAAATAACTCAACTGTTACGGATTCCACAGAAATTGCCAACCTATTTTGCCAATAACCTTGCGAGTAATTCGAGTAATGAAAATTTCGATCCAAGATTTCTCCAAATCAAAGCAGGTGTAGAAGAAGTGTTCAAAAAACAAAGTTACGACACCCCCAGATGATAATCGCCGTTGATTTTGAGGAAAAGCCTAATTTACAGAAACCTTTAAACTTTCATAAACTATTTAAACCGGTAAAATAAAAAAAAGCTTCAAAATTGAAAATCCTACTGCACAAAGAAGACAATAGCAACTCGTATCATGAACAGTAAATATTCCTTAAAAAATCGATAGATTCCTAGAAATAGATAAAGATAACGATCCTAATGTTTCCAGAACTTTATACGCTGAACTATCTAACGAATATCCAAACCGCAAAGAAACTCAAAGCAATTGAACTGGTTACGCGGTATGAACTCCAGAAAATAAGCTGCTATCCCCACTTCCACAAACATTTACTGTTTCCATCACTGAAGCATTTGTCGTTTTACAAGTTTTCAAGTACGTAGAAAAATCGATAGACGACGAATTTATTGGGTTGAAAACTAAGTGATTGCGGATTTTGTCAATAGGTGGTATTGACCCACCCAATATTACTCCCTCTGATCGCAAAAGCATCGTTTTGGCTTTAACAAATTTGAAAACCAATAACACTATGATATGGAAGATAATTGAAATGGATATGCAATACTCAAGTGTGCCAAGAAAGATGTTTCATATTTTTGGATCCCACCACATGTTAATGTCACTGGTAACGAGGAAGCTGACTCAACTAGCTAACCTGGCTATCTCCAGTACATCTACGATAAATGATGAATCTACGTTCTAGAATGATTGTCAAAAATATCAGATTAATGTGAGAAATGAAAAATGGAAAAATTTAAGATCTACATTAGATCTAAACATGATCCAATTAATTCGTTCAACGTGCTGCAAAAGGAAGATTTCGGGAAGAAAGCTCTAGATTTCCTGAGAGACATTAATTTATACAACTCGCTATAGTTTCGTGTTGCCACGCTGATCATTCTTTAACGTGATCACTGATAACCTTGAAAGCTGCATGTGACCTTAAACAAATAATTAAGAAAAAAAAACATTTGAACATTTACCATTATATACGTATAGAAAACCTTTATATACGTATTGTAAGAATTATACAAAACATTTTGAAATTTCATTAGCACTGTAGTGAGATACGACTAGCTTGATGGTATTGGTAAAATTTAAAACAAATCTAAAGATTTGTATAGAAGTTACGAGATATTTGCTGTGTACATATATTCGGTAAAACAATAGTATACATTGATGTGAATCTTAAGGAAATACATCTTAAGCATATAATAAGTATATATGATCCCAATTAATATCGAGGATTATTAATGTAATGGCTAGCGGATTGTTTAAATGCTGTTGTAATCTCTGCGAAATATATATACACTTCCACTAAATATCTTGTAATTTCCGTGAACATTTTTAGATTTGTTTCAAACTTTAGCAGCAGTTGTAGTAATAAGCGAGTCTCGTGAAAGAGTTAATGAAATTTCAAGATATTTTGTATAACTCATGTAATATATTCATGAAAGCTTTTTGCAAGTGTTTCAACGTACTTACCTTCCTGAGTGACTGTATAAAGAGCGGATATGTAAATAGGTAGGTATGTAAATAGAAAAGTATAGAAAAGTATAGAAGTTGCTATCAATGTTTGAAAATGTTGTCACGTTTTTACAGTGACTAAACTTATAGAAATAAATACTTGTTTCTTGAGAATACTAAAGTGTAGTTATCTAATGAAATTGAGAAACTAAGAATAATATATAATTTGATCGTACAGTGGTCACCAACAATTTCCAGCCAGATATAGTAGTATCTCAGAGTAACCTATATGGTAGTAAATTTCTTTTTACTACATACAAACTTTTTACAAACATTTTTATAATATTGTACTTTAGAAGACGCATAAGATGGCCATACTTGTATTAGGTTGTTCGAAAAATGTCTTTCTTTTACAACGACGCATCTTTATACAAACATAAAACCTAATCTGTTGAACGTTGTGATCTTTATTTTGATAAAACAAGATGGATCATACGTAATTCGATAAAATAATATAAAACGAAAAATGTTGTGCATCCATTATTTTCTTATAAAACGAAAGAAACTTTTCAAACGACCTAATATGTCAGATTTTTATTTTTGGATATGCTTTTTCCATTTCAACGATATAGTAAAATTATACTTTGGACGAAAGCTTCTGACAACCACTGTATCCAATTGAATAGTACGTATAGTTTAAATAAATAATACGTACGTATAATAATAAATAAATAGTACGTATAGTTTATTTAAATTATGAGACGAACGTAAGAGTGTGAGTTTATTATTAATATCGAGCTAATAATTCGAAATTTAATGCAAATTCATTATTAATTTCATATTAAGACAGTTGAATCATTAAATGCAAGCATTTGAATGATATTTAAATTGTTTGATAAAAATATCTACGAAACTATGTATATGTATATCAACGAGAAGAAGAAGAAATCTTTTTGTAAAAATAAAAGTTTATAAAAGTAATAGTAAAAATGCATCTGAAAACAGAGATGTAATATTATCTTTTTCACTCTTCTTTACTCTTAAATGAAATTAAAACTCGCAACATAAAATGCGAAAATATTCATTTTGAATGAAACAAACCTAACTTGTGATATTAATATTAAAAGATTATGTTGCACTGAATATAAAATTAGCCTTGAAAATGTACCAAACATTTTCAAAAATGTACAAATACAATAACTACTGCCATATGCGATTATTTATGGTATAGAAACTATTCTCCGAAAATAATAGATAGTATAATTATAGGGTGTTTGATAAATTTCTTTAACTATATAAAATTTGAATTACTTCTATAAATATTTGATTGCACAACAAAATGAAACCTGTGTTTGTCCATTAAATGAAAAAAAAATGAATAAAAAATTTACCAAATTCTAAATTTCATTGGATTTGCGCGGAATTATAAATTAAAATTATTTTTATACAAAAATCACTCTTTCCACGAAACAACTTTCTTAAAGATTAAACTAACAAAAAAGCAGAACAAACGCCAATCGTTCAAACGCGAACTAATTTACTACAATGTTCGAAACGTTCGCTTCCGGCTCGTGTCACGGAATTAAAGTCTCGAACAAATTCGCAGCACTGTCCTACATGGCGCAAGTATTGCAGAATAGAAAGCAAAAAAGAAATAACAGAGCAGAATAATCCTCATGTTACAAATGAAATTCAAAAAAAGATTAAATACCGAATTTTTGTAAAACACTTGAAAATTATTTTTCCGAGTACAATTCTTATTGCTCAAATAAAAAACTACCTGTATTTGATTCGTTTGTTTGATAATAATAGAATTGATTAATAGCAATAGATGTGTAATAAATTTGATGATAAGCGATTTTCTAGACGTAATCTTTTAAAATTTGACTTGGCCGATGAAATAAAAATAATAACTTTTACCAACGATGCAAATTAATTTCAATTAACCTTCCTCTCTCATATTAATATAAACATCGTTGATATAAATATTAAATGCAGAAAAAATACGTAATGGAATCAAGAGAACATAAGTGTACTTTATGGTCAGCTGTTAGAAAGTTAAAATAAAAGATTAAAGCAATGAATTAGTCGACATAATATGCTCTTAACCATAAATTAATACAAGAATATTCAACAGGAAAGTTAGTGCAAGTTATTTAATTAGCATCTATCTCTCTTTAAGGGACCCTTTACCTAAAGCAATAGAATTCAGTAGCAAGAAGTTATAATACAAGTTCTAGGAACACTCTTTTAACCAAGTTTACATCATAATTGTATGCTGCTATTTAATCAATCTAATGAGTCATACACAAGGGTCAAACACATACGGGTACACGCGTGCAACGTACGATACTCCTAGAAAAACATATTCGAGAATGAAATAAAAAAGCTGTAAAATATTCATATTCCATGTTATTACATATATTGCAGCTGGCAGTGTATAGACTGAACTATTTCGTACGTTTTTTAACGTTAACTAATGGGCGTCTCTTAATTCTCTTATCTTCAAGGTTATCAGATATACACTTGCACATATACTCGATCGTTTCTCATTAAAATTAATATAGTTAAAGAAAAAAAAAGAAACGATTATCGAACGATCGAGCAACGATCGTCATTTGATTCATTTTTTTCTCTTTTCTAGCTTTGAGGGAATCAAATGGAAAAAAACGAAATGAGTCATAATCGTCAGTGATTGAATTACGCAGCAAGCATGTACGTAGGAATATTTTAAAAAATTATTAAATAACATTGTTTTAAAATTACTTTTTGAAGTTATTTGTAAGAAAATATATATATAGTGTCAAACAAAAGTATTGGTACTGGAGATCTTCGTATAGAATTCTTTGCAAATCTCTAAAGTATGTGATTCTCTATTTAAATCTTTAAGATATAATTTTAAAATTATATAAAATGTATTTATGTAAAATATAAAAATATATTTACGTAAAATATAATTTCTGTTTCACTAAAAATGCAGCTTCATGTGTAGTTCATTCTTTTTTCTTTGTTATAACTACTTTTAAAATTCATGGTATACTTACATTTTAGAGTTGACAATTATATTTTAAAAAATTAAATTAAATAGAAAAAAAATTAAATGGATAATGGAGAAAATAGAGAATACGTTTCTTACAGATTTGCAATGAATTTTACACGATGATCTTAGCTGTGCAAATACTCAGGACTCTACTTAGACACACAACTTACATGAAAACAACATACTAAATCAAGTATAGACAAAATACGGATAAAAAGAAGACAGATGTACTGGCTAACTAGTCGAAACTCTAAACTCAGCATAGAAAATAAACTAAAAACCTACAAAACGATAATAAAACCAATTTGGACGTACGGAATACCGCTATGGGGGACAGCAATAATGAGCCACATAAATAAACTAGAGTCGCTCCAATCAAAGACACTGAGAATAATAGTCAACGCCCCATGGTATGTCAGAAACGAGAATATACGCAAGAACTTAAAAATACCAACGGTCAAAGAAGAAATCGACAGGTACGCAGAAAAATACAAGAAAAGAAGACTAAAGAGAAATTACTAAAGAAATAAAATAGTCAAACTGGAAGATGGTATCCCGCTGGGGGTAGCCAACCACATGTTATTTAGCAATTAAGCTAGAAAAATTTACCCAATGTCCAACTGGATAAAGTGTAAAGTACAAATTAAATAATAAAAAAAAAATACTTTCATCTGGCACTATGTATTTTTAAAATATCATAAATGTTCCGTGTTATATTTTATTCGAAATTATTTGAAACTGATTTATTTGTCAGTCGATGAAATAAATTATTTACTATTTAAGAGTATGTGTATTTGTTAATCGATTTTGATGGAAATAATAGATTTACTATATACAGTGAGCTTGTTTCATATTAATATCATTATACGTTTATACACTACGTCTGTTACTGCGTTTCTTTCCATTAACGTACACTACTCCTTTTAGATGTCATCTGAAAAAAAAACTTTCGATTAACTAGTAAGCGTTATTTCATAAAATAATCGGCTTCTCAATTTATCCTTCTCGAAATTATTCGTCTAGTTTTAAATTTCTATCATTGACCGGATAAAAAACGTAGCATTAATCGAAAGATATGAACATAATATTTATCATATAGTAGTTTGAAACATTTATTATTAAGAAATTATTATTTCAAATACAGTTCTCCCGGGTTTATTCTGCACTATGAAACAAATATGAAAATCAGTATACAAAA
Source organism: Bombus breviceps (assembly GCA_014825925.1). Classification (NCBI taxonomy): domain Eukaryota; kingdom Metazoa; phylum Arthropoda; class Insecta; order Hymenoptera; family Apidae; genus Bombus; species Bombus breviceps. Next base: position 3,113,461 of record CM026185.1, read on the forward strand.
ATGTTCTAAATGAATATTATTATATTATGAACTTAAATATACGAAAACTGGAATATATATATATTTAAAGAATAGCTTTTTACGTAAAAATATGTCATATATGAACAAAAAATAATTAGAATTAAATTCTTAGATCTATCAGATCTAACTAATATTTGCAAAGTTTCTAACATTTTGTGAATATTTACGAGACAAAAATATAGTACTTTTAATCTTGAATCTAAAAGGAGATAAATTCGACTCAATTTATAATAAAAAAAAAAGAAAGATACGAAGGAAAGACAAAAAATGAGTGATAAATGAGACAGACAAGGTAAATAAAAAGCCATACTAAATCGAACCGAGAACGTTTGAAGTTTGCAATAACCACAAATTGAAAACTAAAAATTACAAATTACGGGCTTGAAACGCAAATTAATGATTAAAAACTGAAAAATCGAAGAACTGAGTCGGATGCAGCTAAAAAAGTGTTAATTTCCAACTGGTATCGTTGAATCGTAGATAACATACGAAAGTTTGAATTAAATCACTTAATTGTAAAATATTTAGTTCTGATTTGTGTCTTATATGATTTTGTATTTTATATGATGAAACACTGTCGATGATATTTTTGACATAAAATACAGAACTAAAGTTAAATGCCTGTTAAAGTTAGTCGCCTGTGATACCCAGTTGAAGGTTCAAATTAAAAATACGAAAATCACATACTAAGAGTTATTAAAACTTCAGGGTCGAAGTTCTATTGTACATTATGGCTTTTAATTATTGTAATTATAGATTTCAATTTCTCGTTTCGTTAAGAACACGAAGCACGATAGATGCACATTGATAAATGACATTGATAAATGATTTATCGTCATTTTTAAAACCTCGAGAGCGTAGGATAATCCACTCAAGTGGATTATTCACGCTGTGATTAACAGCGAAAGACTTTTCACCACCGACAGAATCATTAGCAGGCAGCGAAGATTCATAGCCAAAAAGTCATTCAAGCTACGTGATGTCTAATTCGAGAAAGCAATTCCCTTGTTGTATATCTAACAGTTCAACGATAAGCCGGTGATTTAATGCTTCTAATCATAGATGAACGTGGAAGATCTGTAAGAAGAAACAAATGTGTAGTCATTCATCGCGAAGGCTATTCTTATAGTACGAGCTCTTCATACATTAATTCATGTGCTTATGCATAGATACCTATTAATTAACGCGTACGTGAACATATAATTTGCGTTTGAAATTTATTAAGCCAGCAGATATTAAATATACCAGGCTATTAACTTATTTGTATTAAGCGAAGGTAAATTTGCTAGATTTGCATTAAGGTTAAATTTGCATTCCAGAGAGCATTGATCACTTCTGCAGTCAGTTTGTGATATTTTATCGGAATTGAAATATATCGTACTTGGCATAAAAATAGTGAGGGCATGAGCCAATATTTTACTACCATCGAAATTATCTAAAAAAGTACAGACCTTTAAACTTACCAATTTTTTACCATTTTTACGATTCTTTCGCAATATCATTTGTTTTTTTATTTCTTTACGAGCAAATTTTCATTCTCGCGACTACCGAATGTGCAAATTTTGCTTTCTCTTGGTTTTAATTGTAAAAAAAACTATCCATCTTAACTGTACTTTTCTCTTATTCGCAAAGTGGTTTCCGCAATATAAAAGTTATTAAAAATATCGTTATTTTGTAAATATTCGTTTGATTTGTTTTATTTTATTTCGGAAGGCATAAAGTACTGGGTTGAAAACTAAGTGATTGCGGATTTTGTCATTAGGTGGTATTGAGAATAGCCGCAATCACTTAATTTCCAACCCAATATAAAGAAATGTAAGCGGAGAACATTTCGGTATTTCAATATCTTAGAGATTCTTATAGCAATAAAATGTTTTTCTTTTACCTATGAATATTACTCGCTTATGACTAATTTGATATAACGAAGCAACGACAAATTTTTCCTTTCCAATTTCCTTGAATTTATCATGTTAGAATTTATAAGTAAAATTTGTAGATTAGATACATTAGAGAATTTTTTAAATAAAAGTATTATAATAGAGAAGAAGATAGGGTAATGGAGAATAAAAGCTGACGCGCTTAACCCCAATTTTAAATCATTTTTACGTTACATGCATAAGCACACGGCAAAAAATCATTTTTTATTTTCTGAAAAAGTGTAAACTATAAGTACGCGATAAGAAATACTTTTCCATTGGTATGCGAGGAAATAAAACGTTTGTCGTATAATAAAAGGTCGATCATGTTTAAAAGGTTTTTCTGAAACGAGTTTACTTTCCAGCAAATAAAATATCACGCGTTTCCAATAGTGAGAACAAAATGAAAAATTTTTCCCTATTTTTATACTCAATTTCGACATTTTCACGACTTTCACGCGAACATGCAACCTATATATGTAATTTATCAACCACGACGATTCGTCATTGGGATTGCTTCGAAAAAAAAAAGTGAAGGAAACTACGATTATTATTCATTGTTACCTAAAAAAAAAAAAAAGAAATTTAAACATATCTTCTCGAAAATTGATACTTTCTAAATTAATCCACTTTTATCGTACGTGATTAATATGCGAAACTACATGCTCCGAATAAACCATCGATCATTCTGAATAAATATCGAAGTCCAAATGGAATTAGAAACTAATACGCGATTATGATTAATGCCACTAAATATGATGCAATTCGAGGAAACCCATATTATCTAATTAAGTCACGCATAACTTTATGATGGATTACATTTGTAACTAATTTATATTTACTACGATCATTTTTAATTCTATTCAAACGTAGAACTGTGCAAAAGATTCACTTTATATTTTACAAGAATTTTCACCTTATATTCTACTATTTCAAAAGCGACATGTAACAGAATTTTGGCTAACGTCGGGTGTAAGGACATAGCAAGCAAACGAAAGCAGCACAATAAAAAAACATCGTTGTACATATAGTTACCATGTATATGGTATTACTTTAAATTCTTGAAAATATTTTTCGAACAGCAAGTGAAGAATTTCTCTGGATGGGAAGTTTCGCGCGACACTGTACCACAAGATTCCAATCGTATAAACATGCTACACCTTCGCACACTATTTCCAACAACACACAAATATTTGAGTTTAGGTATCGGTATTGGATTCTGTGATATCTATCAAGGAGAAATTTTCTTTATAAATAAAACGTATGTGTATGTGTTTGCACGTTTTAAATAGTTATTATACCTAAAAATATAAATAAAAGTAATAAAAGAAATCTAAAATACGCGGTAATTGAGGATACGTTGCAACGATAAAATTGCAATGACCTATAAACATTTTTCCTATATTAACCATAAGTAATTGATAATAAACCTTTACCAGTCAAAATAAATTTATAATCCCATGTTATATTTATAGTTTCATATCACATGATGGGAGCATATGCAAATTTGCTGCAGAACTACTGTTCCATTTTTTGTTAGTTTTTCAGTAACTTTGCTTTTAAAAAGCGGAATACCGTTACAAAATTACATTTAATTTTGGCTATATTCGTTAAATTCTTTTCGGCCAATGGCACTCTCGAAACGGCTAATAACATTTGCTTAATCTGATAATTTGTATATTTCAGTAAATTCAAACATGCAATACATATACTTTTGCATGATCTGTTAGAAAAATCATATGCGAAATATGCAAAACTATGTGAAATAAATAAGTGGTTAAAATATGCTAAGGGTAAAATTTCATCTTGTTACTAATCTTCCATAAAAGTATGGTTGTGCATGAATAAACGTACAAAATGTATTTGGAAACTTGCAGCAAGTAGTATGATTCATATAATGGTAATCTCTACATAACGAACCAGCTAGATGCAGCAATTAAAAACAAATTTATCGAATGAATCAACGTTGTTTCTCAACAAGACAAACACGCTACATCTCACGCATTGATGAAGAGCCAACAAGGATTTTCGATCTTTGGCTTCAACGAATCTATTCACTGAACGTGATACAGCTCGACTATCGTTCATCCTGGTTTTTGCTAAATTTCAGTAGCTACTGGATACTTACGATGTACACTAAATATCTCAAAAAACTATTTAGAAAAATGTACTACGAAAAAGCGGACCTCGAAGAGAGGGAATTTTGAAAAAAGTATTTATGGTATCTGACACAAAATGAAAAATCGCCGGAAATAAGATATTGATTATACCAAACGAATTCCTTAAGGATGTTTATTTAACACAGAAATTTCGTTATTATTATCACTTTTATTATACTTTACATAATCATCCACGAATATTAATTACATTTACGCAATAAAGACATCGGTTTACTTCGATATTTTACGATATTAAGCTACCAGTTACCAAAGAAGTAAAAAGCTTACACACATTAAAACGCCGAAATTGATCATTTCTTTAGCTTTTTATGCATACTATTGAGTTGGCAACTAAATGATCGCGGATTTTGTTATTAAGTGGTATTGACAAAATTTGCAATTATGTTATTAACCAATATATGTTAGGCAATTTCTTTAATAGCTTTCCGAACGCTCGAGAACAATCTTACGAAAGGAATTCACCTCATAATAAAGTTATAGAAGAATCATCGACAAGATAATGAGTGCGGGAATTCACTAAGGACAGAGAAACTGTACGCGATCGTAAGCATTCGGTTCGCCCGCCTCTCGTTACGGGGGAGTTGAAGAACGTGTCTGCGATTTCGTTGCAAATGATAAACGCATCGAATGAACCAGATTGCCATTTTTTGCAAAACTTGAGTTGCTTGGTTGATAACGCTTCGCAAGAAACGATGATTTAAGAAACTACGTAAGACAATGGTTGTATGAACTGGCGAGCGTATGACAAAGATATACATAAATTAGCATAATGTTAGAATGAGTGTTTAAATAGGGCTGATGATTGTATTGGAAAATAACTTACATATACTGAAGTTACAAAAAAAGAAAATGCATTTTTAAAATAGAAATTTACAGTCTTCTTATTTCAAAGCTGGTGCCATTTTCTGAAAGACCTTCGAGATACTAAAAATAGCTAATGAATTAAGAATTCTGCACGAGCATGTTATTTATATGATTGCCATAAATTTCGTTGAAAGTTTCCTAATAAACGCTCCGATATTACGTAACATATGAAGAAGGCATATATACCGGGTGTGATGACATAAAAGATAAAATTATGAACAACCATACATTTAATGAAGATGACTGCGCGAATAAACTGAACATTCTAATTCGCCCTATATAGAAAATTTAATCTTCCGCCTGTAATGGCGCAAATGCATCAACAATACATTTATAAGTTTGTATTTACACGTTTACCAGGGATATTTAACCCGAGCGGAAGCAAAATTGATAACAAAAGATTAGCCTCGATTAGCCGTACACATTATGAATCGTTAATTCCTCGATCATGGTCCGACAGTCATTAAAATGCGCGCAAAGTTACAACTAAAATATTAATAACACGTACTAAATATACAGCCGAGTGATTAAAACCTTTGGGTTTATTAATAATTCAACAGAGATACGTCATTAACGTAATAATTTCGTAATAGCGTTCATCCAAATCCTACGGTCGTGTGTGATTTCTCTTTTTGCGTTCAAGTATTATTATTATTAATTAGCATAATACAATAGGAAAAGAGCGCATCTAACAAGCTAACAGCACAATAAAGAAAGAGAATATAAAATCTTGTTAAAGAATTACACGTATCGTCATCGACAAATCAGTGTGATCAACGAAAATGTTCAAAAAACACACATGAACCAGCTTATTTTTTAGAAAACTAATTTCTCAACAATATTTATATTTCAGAATATATTTACATTATTTATTCGTTAATAAGTTGATAATATTAAATTTCTTTAAATCTAAACCCAGACTAGAAATACAATTGTCTTTTAGACGTGTTTGTCTGGAAGTAATTGTGATTTATCTGCCAGTAATTTACATTAATATTTCAATAATTTTTCTTGATATAGCAATAAACGCTTGAACTATGTTTGTAATCGATTTAAGCAGAAAGACACAAGTATCGATTGATTGACAAATTTGCAGTATAATAAGACTTTCTCAATATAATTTAAAAAACGAAGTCTAAGAAACAATATAGAATAAGAAATAATTACGATGTAAAATGATACAAGCTAATATAAAAATGATCGATCAAACCAATGAAACCAAAAAAAAAGATTAATAATTGACTAAAAAACTTAAGAATTAGATAATTCTCAATCGCTCAACAGGAATTCAAAATAAAACGACTACGTCATAATATTGGGTTGGCAACTAAGTGGTTGCGGATTTTGTCAATACCGCCTAATGACAAAATCCGCAATCACTTAGTTGCCAATTCAATATATTCGATTTGAATAAAAATGTATTTTCTATACGTATACGTTAAAAATTAATAGGTACTTTGTGCAAAGAGCTAAGAAACACAATGGTGCAGGTTAATCCACTGTTGTCTTTAATAAAGTAGCGTTCTGCGTTTGTTATCACAAAAATGTAATTATATCTTTCGACCATGGAAACGTATCCCGCCAAAGAATAGCGTTGTAACTTAATTAATTACGAAACTTTCATGATAAAATGGTGCCTGGTGAGATGATGATTTTACCAGTTGAAATACTAATTGACTAAAGTAACTAAATTAAAATGCTCGATATCTTGACCTATACCGCTATGATATTCGACCCGTGTTACGCACCCTAATACCTTGATTTAATTAGAAACAAATTTGTAAAATAATGCAAAATTTAAAATATTCAATGTTAGAAACTTTAATACCCAACCGAATAAGTATCTGATACCTAAACGAAAAAAAATTTCGTACGAGCAAATTTTAACCCGCGCTTTTAACCTGCGCTGGACAAATCAAATATTAATTGAACTTGAGTCGCAACGCGTGCATACTGGGCGAGCCCCGAATTAAATTCCGTGGAAAAAGGAAGCGAAGTACGGTGAAATTTTATCCCCACACACCTTCAACTTGTTTCCACTGTCCGAATCGTCCCGTTTACGAGTTGCATCGTGAATTCCACGTGCCAATCCGCATTCGTTTGAAATAGTGATACACTTTCGTGAATAATATATAACGGTGTGCTGCGCTGCAACACGCATGTTTGCGTAGCCAACGATAAGCATAAAAGCAAGTTTGATACGAGTAATGTCGATAATCAATCGGAGATTGCTAACAAAGTTTCAATGGGAATGTAAGGTGCGCCGAATCGAAACCGAAACATTTCTCTGCTCGTATCGGAACACGTTGAACGTTTCTAAGCAAAATGTTCTTCGCTTAACGACGCGAAAAATGATTAATTAAAACTAGTAATCAAAGTTATTAATTGAATGATTTCTCTGCAAGCGAAAACACGATAAATGAAATTTCCTATTTTTTGAAGGGGGCAATTTTAAAATCCACTACACTATCGATCTATCTCATATTAGCAAAATTATCTGTACGTTGTACTTCACTTTCGAGTTAAATATATGTTCCTTTCAGAGTTTTCAAAATATTGCTCGTTATAGTATTACGATATTAGGTATATCGAAATATTGTCTGCCTTAATCGCTAATCACACCTTTGGCTGCTATAAAATTTTTTCAGTTTGTCAACTATTTTTAAAAGACTTAGAATCTTGACTCTGACAGCCTATTTTAATTTTCTTTCAGGCTATTTTAACGATAAATAAATGATATGTATTCTATTACAAAGGAGTGGTACTATGAGTAAAATCTGAATAAGTGACACCTACTTACACAGCTTAATTTCATTTCTTTTTTTTTTTTTTGTATCGTGACAAATAAGAGAATAATTCAGAAAATAATTAGGTGAGACACTCTGTACAATACAATTGAATTAATAGGCTTTTTGAATACGATTTAAAAAATAAAAAATATTAACTAACTGCTGTATATAAACTATCGAGTACTAACATAATAACATGTGTATTGATTTATTAGGATAATAATGTAAAGTTGTAAGTGTGTTGAGATAAGTCGTATCAAATTAGGTATGTTCTGTACACCACAAATTTGGGCTACCATCTTTGCCGAGTTTTTAAAAATTATTTATGCAGAAAGAACGTTATTTCGTAAAAATCTAGAGATGCATAAATTTTCATCAATCAAAATCAAATCTATCTGTAAGTTATAATTTGTATATTATTATTTATTTATAATATTATTCTGTTATTATGTTTTAATATTTATTTAAATCGCAATCGAGAATTTAATTTTCTAATTGAAACGTTATTCTCCAAGGATACAACATAAATCACAAGTAACAATACGCAATTCCTTTTCATTTAACTTAACAAACCAATTACTATTTTAAATTACTTTCACGATGAAATTATACAAACATTTAATTTTCAACCTCTTCATAGACGATGGGAATTATTTTTTCCTGTCAATTAAATTCACATATATAAATAATACAAAAATATATTTCTATTTCTGCAGCTTGATCCAGTGAATACAGCCAGCGGAAATCGTAGCACCTACTACATACATCCTCCCATTCGTAAGGGATGATACAAAGAAGAAATACATTGATTTCTGTTTAAAAAAATGTCTACTAAAAGGATATTATGTAGTTGACTGTATTCTATTTAATATCTCGTGTACTGGAATTTTTGTTTACACAAAAAATATAAATTGTATTCGTAAAAGTTATACATACATATAAAAGTCACATAATATAAGTTACATAATATATAATATAAAGAACTGTGTTCTATTTAATATTTTGTGTACTGAAATTTTTGTTTTGACGCAAAAATATAAATTGTATTCATAAAAGTTAGATATATATATATATGATATGATTATATATATATTATGAATAGAATTTATATTTTTGTGACACAATAAAAATTCCAGTACACAAGATATTGAATAGAACACAATTACCTACATATATACTACATATGTATATTACTATATAATATTACTATATATAACTATATATAACGTATATAGTATTTAGCATATAAGTATATTTAATATATAATGTCTAGTATATACTATTTATTATAAATGATTAAATAAGATTAATTATATAACATGTATATAAATTGATCTTCTTCTTTTTCTGATTTTTAACTTTTCACAAGATCCATAAAAAACGCTACTACTTTCTTACCTATACGACACTGATAAAATACAACAGAGTATAGTAATGGCTGAAGGAAAAAAATGTTGAGAGACGTAGACACACAAATATATAGTTTTTAACACGGGGTTATAGAAAATTCAACAAAGCTCACTTAACTGTACGCAAGGAGCTGTGAATCAATATGAGAAGAGTTAGTGCGCGTGAAATTGGGAATCAAAATACGTATGTTCTATGTAATCTTTTAAATGAATCGGCGAAAATTTATTTTCCAACAAATAATAAAAGAAGCACAATTGTTTCGGATTATATATTTACGCGTGTAGAATAAATGTTTTGTAATAAATGCGCTTTCTTTCTTTTTTTATTTACAGGAAAATTTCCCAAAAACCTTAAAGCTCCTGTAAAATATCTTACGTTCTATGTATTTCTTTCGAAATTAGAACTTGGTGTTCAAAATATTATTACTCGTATATATAACTCTTATACACATAAATATTTTCCAACAAGTACAATTTTTAAAAAAATATGTAAAACGACTACTGAACATGAAATTTTTGTTACTTGGATTATTTGTTCGTTACTTCGTTACAAATTGGAATTCTGTTATTTTTGTTGCAAATGTAAACATTCGATATAAAGCATATGTTTTCTATAGTAAACGTATTTTTATACAAGTTTTCATAAAAACGCATTACAAAAATATTATTATCTACATAAATAAATGAATAATTTTTCATCGGACGTTTCTGATTCCTTAAAATATTTCAAACCAAACAAATTATTAGTATTACAAAATCTTCAAGATATTTACTTCAATTTGCAATTTATATAAGCTATAACTCTATTTATTTTAGATTAGTTTGAACTCGTTTCTGAATTTGTTAATTTTAAAACCTGCATAGTCTCACTATTACGTAGAAGCTATGACAAATTTAAATTGTCTATTTGTTTCAAGATATTGCTTGTACAAAATACTGAAAAAATATTAAAAAATCTATTCATGACATTGTGTATAAAAAATAGCTTATGAAAATATGAAATTCCTTTTTATCTTTGCTACAAACATTTATGATAAAAAATACTGAGAAGGTAGCATAACAATCTTTTATAATAAAATATATAAACAAATCAAACTAATATAGTTATTTATAATAACCTTTTGGTATTGAAACTATATATGACGTATTTATTGATACGTAGAAAATTTATCTACATTGAAATTATATCGAAGAGATATTAGCTATTAACATTAATATTCATAAAGAATATTGATATTATCAGTTAATAACATCTGAACTACTGCAAAATTATATTTGAATTATCGTAAATTAATATTTTAAATTAGATATTACTGTCCAATACTAATACATGAAAAAAACAACTATTCTATGTAATTCTTACAATTAAGGTTCTTTAGATTTTATAGTTACTGCAGGCTACTTGGCGTAACTAAAACAGGATAACTAAGATCCTGAAGACTGTTTCACATTGAACAAAATCTCTAGAGTGTTACTTTGAAGGATTTTTCAGGGACGAAACTCGAAACAGAAACTATCTATTCAAATTAGATCTATCTTTCAGCCAAGTACGTAATAAGATTTTATTTTTCCATATTTATTTAAAATTTTTTTTACAATAAACTATAGGAACTTTCGTATATCATATGTTCTCATAATAACCTAAAATTAACACGAATTTTTTTCTTACCATTGTATTCTCCCAATTATCGTCTAAATAGGTTTTAATTTTATTGTGTATAAACACTTATTTGTTACTTACCAAATATGGTATATAAAGAATAGAATAAACATAATGTAGCGGTTTCAGTTTATTTAAAAAGTAAAAGTAAGATAATAAATCTGTATTAATTATATCTACTAACATAACATAACATAATAAAACTTGCCACAAAAGTACTAAAAATTATACTGTTCTGTTCAACATATATATAGTAATGTGTATATGATATGATCTAATAAAATAGAAAACTGATTGTACAATAATTAGAATGATTCATCCAATTTCTCAATAATTTCCATTAAACTATTAAATGATGAATTTCACTCTGTTCAGTACCACCATATTAAATGCGGAGCATCAACCTCACTTCCAGCATTTAATCAATTCGCCAAAATTATCTAGAAATCTAATGAACTTCTAATTATAGGTATCCTAATTACGGCGCATTATTGTGCGTCATTTCTTTACGATATAATAAATGTTCGTCCATTACACTAAACATTAAATTGTCCATTATAGAAATTTCTATCTGACTTCAACTTTAAAATTAATATGTTGAAAATATTTTTAATTTTTAAATGAAACTTATCCAATTACAGTGTGGAATTTTTAAAATTGAGACTTTACAAGCAAATGAATCAAGAGGATCTTTCATATGGCTCAAGAAGGGACATCGAGAGCACCTGTTTGTACGTGATTAAAAAGTCTACAAGCATCTTTATTTTCTATTACAATTAATAATTTCAATTACATGATATGAACAAAATTGTTAAGTAAAAATTAAATAAAGCTACATCGATTTTGATTACGATTTTTAATATTTGTAATTAATATTTGTAGTTTTCACTAATTTCTTCTTTAATTAATAATCTAATATAATTTCGTTTATATTTTTATAACTCATTCAAAATTCATGATATATTTTAAATATAAAATTCGTGAATTTTCTCCCCATATCCTGTTACTTACCAAAATATTAATTATAATTCCATTTATACTTTTCCAATTTTTATAACTCGTTTTATAAAATATTTCGAATAATATACAAATTGAAAATCTTCACGCATCTGCTAGTTCCTCTTTGTTTAAAAATACTTTTCAACAACATTTTAAATGAATGGAACACGGTTGATAATTATGCACGAGGTCGGCAAGATCGTTCGATTAAATTAAAATTTGTCCTGGCTACTCTTGCCATTCATTAGGTGGTATACACATACGTACATAAGTATGTCAGCAGTATGTTGACTTCCGTTGTCACAATGTATATAATCAAAAATTGGTATCTCAACTGCACGCCGTCTACACAAAAAATTTGTTATTGCCTGTTACGTCTTTTCAATTGATTTGTATTAATATATGTCTTGTTTTTCCCATTAATATATCGTCATGATAAGTGAAACTGACAAATTAAAAATAATATAAAACTTTTTATGTATTTTCTACGATGTATAACATTCTATGATTCTATCAGATACTATGTAAATAATAAGCAATATTATTAAATGAAAACTGTCACATAATTTTTTATGACTAAAATACAGCCTTTATCTCGTATTTTTAATAAAAACGATATCACCTGTACTCCAATTAGAATTATTTCAATTTTTAAACGTACGAAATTATAACAGTGATTCGTGCCAGAAAATTTATCTAACAATCTCTAATCACAACAAAAATATCTTTAAAACAAATTCCAATCGATATTTACAATTAACCTACTAAAATCGCAAAGGAGAATCAATCAATTTCTAATTCTAAAATATCAAAGAGAATTGTTAATCGATTCGATTGACAGAAGATTAAAAAATGAAACAAGAGGATACAAAATAAACTAGAAGTCCAAAGAAAATACAGAAAGTTGGTTTGATCTAAAGGTTAGATCGACTATGGACATCCGAATCGTGACACACATGTACGAATCCACGAGACAACCTTTCGTCCTCGTATATCGGTTAATCGTGACAGAAATTGAACTGCCAAGTACATTAACCTTTATAGGAAAGTGTTTGACACGAGTTCGAATTACGTCCCGGTAATCACATTTCGCGGAATGACATCGACAAATAAAATTCAAAAATTACTCACGATTACGCAGCAACACTCTCCAGCTGGCCCGCATTTCCCGTGTTCAATCGGTGTACCGGCATCTTTTTGACAGTCGTCGTTACTCGTGATCTTTTAGCTCATTGCTTCATCGCGATCGCATTGACGGTCGCCTCGTCGTAAACAAAAAATATAACAACACCGACAAGCGACGATTCACCGGAACCGGGGACCTTGTTCCCTACGAATTGACGCGAACGAACCCGCGCGAGGAAACACAACCGAATGCGAAAGCGGACGTACTAGGACAACGTCCTCAACTTGCCTGTCGTTGAGGGCGCCGCGACGCTTATCGCGTTGTAAACGGTCGCCCACTGGCGCACACTCCTAGGGCGAGTGCATCGATCGAAGCACCCTCTACTACCCAGCTTTCTTATTGGTCGATCATCGATGCGCGCGCAACTATGAACGTGAGATATTTTTTGCGCATGCGTACTCGCGCGGGGGAAAAAAGGGCGCGGAAGCACCCTCGCGCGATATATTTTTAACTTTTACATTTTAATATCATTGAATCATGTCAAATCAGTCGATAATTTATATTGATATAAGATAATGAAATGAGAAATCTGTTTTCAAATAGTAGAAAGAGGATGTTCCACAGTTATTAACGAAAAGTTATACTCTATCCGCGTCGCTTTTTAATTGAATGATAACATGGCATGAAGGTAAAGAATTATTGCAATAATTGAAACAATCAGCTTCAAAACAATACGCAATTTTACTGCTTCGTATTTATGTATTTGTACATATATGTAATAAACTGGATTTTGATAAATGATATAATGAAACAAAGAAGTATAATGTTAAGTAATAGCTTAATTTAACTATTGTACGTACACAGTAGATAATCTCGATATTTTTGTTGCACAATCAGTGTGAAAATAATGCATGTTCGTATCGTTACACTTAAATGTATTGAAGTTATGTACAGGATGTCCTACCTAACTCGAGCATCCAATATATCTCGCAAAAATGTCAGAGAAGAAGAACATTTAGTTCGAAGGGGTAAACGTGATGACAGGTAAAAACTTTCCTGAAGGTCATTTTTCTCGAGGTTTCTAGGTCATCGCAGGTTTTTTAAATGGGTCTACGTATTTTTTGCCATTACGATATGATACGTAAGATCAAGGCAAATCCAACGATCTGTAATAGTATGAATTTCTGTTGACCTTGATTACGAAAAGTATGTGTAAAAGTATAGAAATATTTCATAATAAAAATACTATTATATTTCTATTGCAGGTACAATATCATTTTGTTTCAATTATACTGAACTAAACTCGGAAATGTGATTACTATTTAAAAGATTCGCGTCAAAGCTACAGAGTAGAATTATATTCCAACGTAATACCAAATTAGAAATATGAATAATAATTATGCAGATATAGTTACAATTTGATATTTCTGTTTAAAATTAGATCTTTCTGTTTAAAATTTTTCTAAATTAGAAGCGCATTTGTAAACATTATCATATAAATATTACACGAATTACTAATCGATAATGTTAGATTTCTGAAAGAAGCTACTCAAACATAATCTCAAATGTAACGCATACGTTACCACTCAAAAGTATCCGAACATTTTGACAACACGTATTTTAATCACAAAATTACGAATAAATCGAATTGCAATGATTTTGTTCTGTATAATCACCATACATACATTCAGCTATATATAATAAAATATAGTGATTATAATTTGCAGTAAAATTAATTTTCAAAAACCAATATGCAATAATAAAATTGATATTTGTAATTGTCCAGTATTGTAGAATTGTTTCGTTGAACTGCTTGACAAATTCTTAATCTCCAGTTTCTTGAATTTTTACGTTATGGGACAAATAAAAGTGGGACTTTCAAACTGTAAAAAAAAGTCTTCTGATGTTAACATAACTGGTTGCAGTATTTAAATGGTAAATACATGAAGTAGTATATAATAAAATCTATTAGAGTAGTAAATAATAATATATATGTTCGTTATGTTTAACAGGTAATTTGGATTTCCAGATTGATAACTCCATAGGAAACATAATAGGTATTGCTTCAAATTGTTAATTTATTATTAATTTGAGGATATTAACAAAACACATATTTCTGTTACAAAACGGCTAAAGTTCTTAATAATTTATACCGAATAACAAATAAAATTGGACATCATTGTTTGATTCAATTCAACCGATACTCTCATGTACATCTGGAAAGATTAATTTTACATGTACATAGAAAATAGTAGAACCATATGTAAATGTTCGCAATTCTCCGTCAGGATCATATAGTCACGATGAAAATTTCTCGTATGAAACCTTCTGCTGATTATTCATGGAAACATTCGAATAAAGTTTCATTTTCCGAGCAAAGCATTTCCGTCAATCGGCATCGCGCGGTTACGCAAACGTTATTTATAGGTGAAACGAATCGAAATCCTTTAATACTTTCAATACTGAATCCTATATTTACACGATTCAACGTTAATCCTTAAAAGCTATTATAAGTGAAATTGTACCCTCTATGAATAATTTTATTTTAATATTACCATCCTGTAATAATATTACCGCAACGTTATCGTTTGTATCCGCTGCAAACAATAATTCTCTCCTCTTCATCTAATATCGAATAATAGTAAAACATTTAATTGGACACGTTCAACTGTATTAATTGTTCAATTTTTTAAATACACACTACGGAAAACTTTCGCACATGATAGTTAAGGATTAAGAAATCTATCGTTATCGTGGTTGAACGCAAAATAACACGCGATCACGATTATTTCGCAATAATTGAAGGAAAATTGAAAAAGATTACATCTAGTTGTAAATTAGAAAAACATGATTATAGTTCGTGTTTTCCCATCTGAAGCGTAAAATTAGATAAATTAGGAAGATAAGAATAAAAAACGTGTATTATCTTGAAATAAACGTAGCGTTTAAAATAATGGTTAAAATTGTGATTTTACGACATGTGGCAGAAATTTTCACTATTTTCCCACGGAATAATTAAGTAACCATTTGCGGAATTAATTTTAATATAAGCGCAGGTAATTTTCTTAAAGCAAACGTTACCAGACTTATTCGTCTTCTTTCGTAAACCAATGTCAGATGAAATAGTATTCCTCTCTCATATTCTATCCCTATCGTTAAATAGAAAAAGAAAACAAGTCAATTTTAGAGTACTGTAAATATTACGATATAACTACGTATGGATCTAACACCATTTAAATCGTAATCGCAATCAAATATTTTACAGAAAACAATTAAAAATATTTAAATAACGCGTTCGGTGAAGCCAAATGCTGTACAAATGTTATGCTGTATAAAGAAAATTATTTCTTCATACGAATGATTAAATACGTTTCCTCTTTTTACATGCATATAAAAACGTGACGCCTTTATTCCATCGGATTTTTCATCGAATAACGAGAAGCACGATTTCTTGGTCATCTTTTCATAAAACGATTGGTCGAGATGCTGTTTGAAATGACACCGAGCGGTTCGTGGAATTTCAATAGATGTTGGTGCATCGAAAGGCAAATTGAAGGCGACTGAAGTTGCACGAAGAACTAATCTTGGCCGAGACGTGTTCCATCGTTAAATAAAATACGTTCAGCGTTTCGTGAGGCTTCGTTAAACGCGAACAGGTTGAAAAGAGAAGAGCAGCTCCCGTTAAACGAAGCTTAGGAAGATTTCAGAGGCAAGTGTCCCGTGCATTCGTTAGATTCAAAATTTCACTCGCGTGAAACATGAGGTGACACGATTCTACCTGAAAATATTTGAGCTATGCTGCCGGAACTTCTGAAGGACATCGTGAGAGAAGCGTCGTAGCTTATCAAAGTTCTCTTGGCTTCCTCGCACCAATTCCAGAACACCAGCTTCTGGTCCCTGGTTTCCAAGTCGGCCAGCAGCAAAGCGAGGTTCTTGGCGACGGTTGCATCGATTCTAAGCACGTGACGACCTTCCACTACCACGGGAATAGTTCCTACTCTGGCATCACACCTAAAGAACAATAATGTCAGGTTACTCGAGGTAAATAAAACGAACGGTCTGACAGAAGGCTCGCGAAACCGCCGATTTATGATCCAATTACAAAGCCAGTGAAACGCGATTATGGTGACTTTACTCACCACGACATCACCCGTTCACGAAGATATTCCGCAGCTGGGTAGCTCAACGATTGTTTCGGCGATACAAACAGAATCGTCAGCCCATCGACAACACGTTCCTCGATCAATAATCCAGGTCTGGCCGCGAAATAGAGCAGGAGAATTAGATTTACCGCGATCCCGGCAATCATGCCGTATTCTGGACCAATTGCCAAGCAGCTCAACAAAGTCACCGTCAAAGGTATCAAATCGGTCTCTACGAGTAGAGACAAACGCTAAATTACTACGGTCCTACGACACGGCCGATTGTCGTATGAATAGAATTCCCGTGAGGCAAGTGAACTATCATTGGGACTAGACAAGAGGACCGATGATATCGTAAAATAGCATTCTACATGACAGATGTTGCCAGTTCGCGCGTGAAAATAAATTATACAATGAATCGAAGATCACAGGGAAAATACGATAAATCATATTTTTCTCTTTCTGTAGCGGGGCAATTTTTAAATTCACTATGCTGTCGACTATCTCCGTGTACTAAAGTTGTTTATTCCGTTCC
The DNA here is from genome assembly GCA_014825925.1 of Bombus breviceps. Classification (NCBI taxonomy): domain Eukaryota; kingdom Metazoa; phylum Arthropoda; class Insecta; order Hymenoptera; family Apidae; genus Bombus; species Bombus breviceps. Next base: position 3,131,102 of record CM026185.1, read on the forward strand.
TTGAACCTTTCCATTATTATTATTTTTCCGATGTTTATAAATATATTTATCGCTTATTTCGGAGGTGTAATCTTTAGGGTAAAGTGGCAACCTTCGTTAAACTATATTGCGTTAAAATGTTCTATTTGAGTTAACAAATAATATGGTAAATAGCGTTGTTGTGATTAACTTTGCTACGCTCGACAATGTTGAAACATGAAAACTAACGATTTTCATATATTATACAACTATATAACAAATTAACGTAGAAAGTAAAAAGATAAATAGAAATGGATTTATCGTGTTTTACCGTGAATTGAACTTTGATCAAGATGAGTAACAATCGTGTTTAAATAATATTAAGAGCGTTTTTTTTTCTTTTTTTGTTAGGTTTCAAACTATGTCTCGCAGAAATAGGTGATAAATCTATGAACCGACCACAACCCACAACCAAACACAGGGACAATTTTGATAGCGTAGAGGTGATTAATGTTGATACAATCGAATATTGAATTTTAAGATCGCTCACGTTCTCGTCCTGTGATCTTCGATTATATCGTATCAGGATTCAGCTGGTTTAATTGTAAAATGGCATTAAAATCGGAATATCAAGAAAAATGTACTTGTCGTGTTTTTCTCCCGTGAGAAAACTCCCTTTCTACGTGTTTAAATTAATTATAAAAAATTCAAATCCTCCCGATTTGTAAAATTTTTAATTATACCTCAGTCTTCAATCGTAACTTATTACTCTACCACGCAATATCATCGTAAGCTATCAAAATGTATCAAACGTTTCCTTAATCCCAGTCTTCTATAGTTGATGCATCTCAACGTATCTTACAAGGCTGTTGTTAAACTTCTTAACATTAGAACTATCAATCTTCATTTTACCAAACAGAATTAAAACAGTGCGACGAAAATACATAAGTATATGTCATCGTGTTTGCGATGAAAATAAACATCGATATTGTTATTAAAAATATTCGTTCGTTTAGTAATTACAAGGACAAGGAGCCCAGCACCGATGGTTTTGGCTGGCTTGATAGTTCTAATATTGGACAACTAACTGCGAAAGCTTGTTCGATGCTTTCTACGACTTTTATGCAACGCTAAGCTTTAGCGAAGCTTAACAGTGACCCATCCTGTTAACGAGAACATTCTTTTTAAGAAATAAATTCACCACAAGACGTGTCTCGGTTACTTTCACGTTAAAGGGCTAAATAAACGAAAGAATATTGCGTCCAATATTTTTCCGACAGAGTATACGCATGGAGAAACTTTTGAAAGACTTTTCAATCTCTTAGGGGTAAAAAGCTGAGACGAAGCCGGGTACGATGCGTTGAACGTAATTTTTTTCCTCTTAATCGGATCTTTACTTTTCGTTCTCCAAAGTACGGTGAAAATATGAAGTTCAAGCATGTAGTACATGGCGACTATAATGACTGCAGCGAGTGTTGCCTTCGGGATGAATTGGAAAGTCGAGGTCAGAAGGCCGCACGCTAAAAGCACCAGGCATCCAGTAATTACACCGCCCATCGGTGTTTTTACACCCGAAGCGTTGTTTACGGCGGTCCTTGTGAAGCTCCCTGTGGTTGGCATTGATCGAGAAAAGCTGCCGAAAAGGTTGCACAGTCCCAAAGCCAGCATCTCTTGATTAGCATCAACGGTCTTCCCTTTGGCTACAAGACATAGATTTTACCATACAAATTAATGTAGGATCTTTTTATTTATTTAAAAATATTAGAAATTAGGGTTTCCAATGATTAAAACGTTTCCACTAGTTGCAATACAATTTCGAATAAATATAATCGTAGAAATCAAGGATCGTTCGTAATATCAAAATATAATCATTTTGTTACACGTAAGGGACATTTAATACTGTGACTGCCACGGTGGTCGTTGATGACCGGAGCGCCTGAACTTCTTACAATTGTAAAAATTGTATGAAAATTGACAGTTAGGGCATTTTCGATATAACCGATAAATAAAAGATACTTTGAAACAAAAAGTACCCCATCGAACAATTAAACATTTTTATTAGAACATCAATAAAAAAAATGAGAACAAATCTTGCATCTAACGGGTGCACTCTGTTTGCATCCATATATTTGAGGGGTAATCTACGAATATTATTATAAACACAGCTTAGAAAATAGTCGTAAATGCTGCTTTATAATCATATGTGTAATTGAAGTTAGAAATGTGCACATACCTTGCTATTATATATAGAACGAGCAAGTACCGTTTATTATTATCTTCTACACGTTTCAACGATATATTCTGGACGTTTTGCTTACGACGAAATAACGAATGCGAATGGTTTGTCGAAATAAACGAAGCCTTGTTATAATATGTCGCTATCAACGGTTACCAAGACGCCACGGTGACCACCAATAAGATAAACGGTCCATTGGGGAGTAATGTTGTCTTACATCATCAATTTGTTATTATTCTGCCATTATATGGTTTGAACAATAAAAATACTCCCGTGGCTTCCTGAGCGAAACGTGTGATTTCGGCGTGGCAATCAAAGTGTTAAATATAAAGCGAAACAGATAGCGCGGTATCGATAAGAATCATTTGTAAGAATAATTGTGAAAGATGAAAATATTAAACGTGGAATTATGAAATATAATTAGCGAAATCAGTGATTCTGATATACGTACAAGTAAGATAAACTAGTAGCGAAGGAATCATTTTTTATATATATTAAATTATTGAATATATTTGATGTATCTGCTGTTGCGTTACGTTGTAATACGCACAAAGGGATATTATAATTAATTTTGTTTTGAAATACTCGTTACTAAAACTTCCATGCGAAGTTGAAACGATACAATTTAACGTAGCAACTTCAGACCTTTGAAAGTACAAGCTTTGTTTCCTCTTAATTTAACTTCCATTTCGTTTGAATTTTAATTTCATGCTTTGACGTTGCTGCCGATTTATTTGTAATCTTTAAATATAAATACAGTTGAGAAATTCTTCGTTTCCGCGTTAAGATACGACGAATAAAACGAGGATTAAACAAAGAAAATAAAAATGATAAACAATCGTATTTATATATTCAGTAATTTATATAGATAAAAAATGTATATAGCGTAAAGAAATGATTAAATTAATACTTTCATTTAACTCTGAACGACGTACCAAAAGCTTTAGCAATGGCAATGCTCTCCAAAATGGCAATCAGCGGGACTGAAATGACAGTGCTTCCGAGTTCACCAATTAACTCCTCAAAGTTATACGTATGGTTTCCTTTCACAAGAGAAAATGGTGGCGGAGAGAACGGCGGTAAACCTTCCGTTATATGTCCAGTAATTTTAAAGGGTTTAATACCGTAAGAGTATAACGAATAGCTTAATATTATTCCAAAAATGACGACTACAGCGTTCCTCGCCAACGATGTCACCCACATGAATTTTTGCAACGCCGTGCCGCTTTTCTTTGCAGGTAATTTCTGTTTCGCCATAGTTAAGCAAACATGTTATTTAAGAGAGCGAAGTTCAATTCCTAAATATAATTCATTTTTACAGGATATTTTTAATACAACATCGTTAATGATTTCAAATATTGCGTTCTCGTTCCACGAACTTTCAACGATTAGTATTAAATATGTTCTGCGGTGAATCATTTTCATTTCCGAGGTTTCTATAATTATGTTTTTTGTGATTTTGTTACTTTTCGATAGAAATATAATTAAAAAAAATGGACGAAGTATAATTTTCATCGATCGCTGATCAACAAATATCAATCGTAAATAAATAAATTCCAATAATTAAAAGTACTAAATTTATGTTTAACGTGGTTACTTTATGGAGAATATTTCATAATCAAAATATTCGCGGAATTAAAATCTCTAAAAATTAAAACGCGCATTAAGGTGGAATTTACGTTAAAAATATTCTCGTGTCTTTCAGCTACCGCCATCCATATACCATTGAATCACGAATTCGAAATTAAAATAAAATATATATATATATATATATATATATTTTACTTATATATACATATACATATTTACATTTACATATATATATATATATGTATATACTCATATAATATATTAAAAGCATATATTAGAATAGTGAAAAAAATAATCTTACTTTAAGACAAACGAGTAAGATCATCGAACAGACTCCTAATATCGGGTCCCAGAAAGTAATTTCATTTACGTGATCGACAACTTTGGTAACTGCGTCGATAAAGGAATCGCTTCTGCCACTCAAACCAAGCAACGTGCCCAACTGAGATGTTCCAATTATTATTGCAGCTGCGTTAGTGAATCCAGAGATCACTGGCATGCTAACAAACTGCACAAGAAATCCCAAGCGGAACAATCCCATAAACGTAATCACGCAGCCTGTCAGGAAACATAGAAGCACCTGAGAAAGTAAAAGATTCGCTCGTTGCAATTTCAGCAAATTATCGCATTTACTTTAGATTCTATTTAACAATTATTCCATTTACTTTGTGGTAGAAATCAGATATGATCAACGATGTTTCTAGCAACATATGTACATATACGTTCTTAGATTTGGATAAGTTATGAGATTTTGCATGCGATACTTTTATGTACTCCGCGAAATGTTTCGAAAGGTACATTGAAAGCTTTATGAAACAACGAGATTGTAATCTGCGACGCGAGAAACTGGCCTTGTACGAATTTGACGAGCTTCTTTCAAATGGAATTTCCGCTCTTTCCTGGTTAATAAGACGCTTTTCTTTAAGAAAGTTAGCCAGACTTCTAAATGTTGTAGATAGCAATCTAAAAGAGAAAGGCCTGACGAGCAAAACGGACGAGGAAAAACTTTGTAACCCAGTAGCACCTACAATTTCTTAAAAAGTCGCTATTTCCGTCTCAAATATATCAGCTGTCTCGTACACTATCCTTCACTTCAAATTAACTATATCATTCTTTCTCAGAACTTTGTTTCATATTTTAAATACGATCCCTTTTTTCACATTATTTAAACATACTGTTAATAAATACTGCTCAATTAGAAAATACGTAATTACAAAATATTGCAAATAAACAAGCTATCTATTTAAAGGAATATCTATTTAAACGAAAAGACAACTATTTTACTTACTTGTAGAGTTTAGATAACAAGGTGGCCAATACCTCAACGATACAACTCTTATCCTTTGAATAGCGATAAATTGGTATATCGCGTTATTTCATAAAAGTTCTCAAAAACGAAGCGTTATGTACTTGGAAAGAGCAATATTAAGGTTGCTTACGAAGTTTGCTTCTAAAGTTTTTCATTTTCTTATTATCAAGCGCGTTTGATTTTCTCGCAGAAATTTCCGATTCGAAAATAGAGATAGCTTAGTCTTATGAGAAACGCGAAGCTGCACTTACCGCGATATCATCTCCCAGTCTTATAACATGATTTTGCGACAGTAATGCCATTATTGCCGTAGGACCCACAGTGATGTCCTTGCAGCTACCGAACACCAAGTAAACCAAGCATCCCATGAAACTGCTGTAGAGGCCGTACTGAAATTTTCAAAAGTTTATCTAACGAGAACCGCCTTTTCGGTTACCAATCCATCGAACTGTTCGTTTTTATCGATATTTTTTTCCGTTCGTCGAGAAACAACAACACGCGATTACATTCGCAAGGTAAACTAAACGTCACGCTACAGTCTTCCTTTTATGTTTTATCCACACGTTCCATCTCGTCCCTCTTTCATTTTCATTTTATTCAAAATGTAAAATTTGCAATTTGAACAATAGCTTAGCTTCGATTCGTGAAAGATTCGTTTATATCGGATGATCAATACGTTTACCTTGATTTTCTCGCGCTGTGAAACGAACACCGTTTCTCTTTTTTATGGAAACGAGTTGATTAACAAAAAGCATTTTTCAACAAACCAAACGATATTGTTTCGCTCGAATCGACATTTAATAATATAGAATACTGACGAAAGTGACGAGCAACGCGAATAAATAAATTTTTATTGTTTTGTATATATTAACAGGAACGCTCGGAATAATTAAAATAGCGGCGCTTAAAATTCATGCAACGATTAGGAAGGATATTATTGCTCGTGAAACCGTGTAAAAGATTCGAAAGAATATTTCAAATGATTTATTTGCGTAAAAAGCCACCTAAAAACCTACTTCCTTCGACTGTGCATGTACCACTTCACATTTACACGCTAGGATAATTAGTAAAAGTATTACTGTCTGAATCTCAACTCATTAAGGATCAACTTTGCTTTAATATTCTTCATTTATACTCTTTTCTTTCAATCAATTTATATGAAATTTTGTTTCTTAACACTTTGACTGCCACGCCTATATCACACGTTTCGCTTAAAACGCCACGGGAGTATTTTTATTGTTCAAACCATATAATGGCAGAATAATAACAAATTGATGATGTAAGACAACATTCCTCCCCAATGGACCGTTTATCTTATTGGTGGTCACCGTGGCGCCTTGGTAACAGTTGATAGCGACATATTATAACAAGGCTTCGTTTATTTCGACAAACCATTCGCATTCGTTATTTCGTCGTAAGCAAAACGTCCAGAATATATCGTTGAAACGTGTAGAAGATAATAGTAAAAGGTACTTGCCCGTTCTATATATAATAGCAAGGTATGTGCACATTTCTAACTTCAATTATACATATGATTATAAAGCAGCATTTACGACTATTTTCTAAGCTGTGTTTATAATAATATTCGTAGATTACCCCTCAAAGATATGAATGCAAACAGAGTGCACCCGTTAGATGCAAGATTTGTTCTAATCTTTTTCTGTTGATGTTCTAATAAAAATGTTTATTTGTTCGATGCACTTTTTGTTTCAAAGTATCTTCTATTTATCGGTTATATCGAAAATGCCCTAACTGTCAATTTTCATACAATTTTTACAATCGTAAGAAGTTCAAGCGCTCCGGGGTTACCAATGGTCATCGTGGTGCTACAGGAGAAACCGTGGCCGGTCATATATGACCAACGTGGCAGTCAAAGTGTTAACGTTACGTGCTGTAAAAAGGAATTCCAAAGATATGCTTAACATCTTTTCCGCCGCTGTTACGTCCACTTACGTTCTACGTTCTTTATGAAATTTTGAAGAAATCGAAGCACTTCTAACGTTAGGATAAACTATCTCTCGGTGTTCAATAAATCTCAAATAAGTAACGACTTTGAATAATTATCATTCGTAACGACTATCACTATCAAATGTACGATTATGGAATAAAATTATAAGATTATTCTACATTTTACGTCTTTCGCGCTTCTTCGCACCGTAACGCTTCTTTTAAAAACGCGACTCGTTCAATTTCAGACCAACAGATTCGTTTAAATACTTTCGACGAATGGATCGATCTGAATGAAAAACAAGGAAACGATTAAATTCGATTTAAATACCGGCAATGAAAAAAGATCGATGAAAAACAAAATGACAGAGCGTAACGTAAAAGAATTGATCCAGCTACGTTTCAACGATGGAGATCTATCTCGCGTCTGTGTTCTCCGAAACTTTATTTTAAATTCAACAAGAAGAAAGTCCAACACTATGGAACAAATGTACACACCTGAGCTGGAAGTCCGGCCACAATTGCGTAAGCTATGCCCTGTGGTATAACAGTCAAACCAACGGTCAATCCTGCCAAAACATCGTGCAGAAGTTTGGACAAACTATATTGAGGCAGCCATGCCAGGATCGGTATCCTTCGTAAAAGGAGCTGCTTCAAATCGAATCTGGAAGTCACGTTCCTACCTGAAATTTCCCAAGTTTCATAGTTTATACGATATGATTGCCAGATAAACGAGAATTCGTCTATCTCACCAAGCAACCATTGTAATCACGACCAACAACGTTTTTCAATCAATGAAACATTAGGTTTGTTGTATTGGATATCGCGTTTTAAACAAATCCATCGTCTTCGATAATTTACTAAAAATTCTGGAATAAACAATCGTACGTTGACAAACGCTATGCTGTGTTGAGCGATAACGGATACATATATTAGAGAATAAATTGATAATGCACTGATGAACATTAATTTATCCGTGAAAATAATGTCCGAACCACGGTATCCTCTTTCTCTCTCTCTCTCTCTCTCTCTCTCTCTCTCTCTCTCTCTCTCTCTCTCTTTCTCTGATAAGTAGAGTTAAATCGCTCGGTTAAAAATATGTATATTGAGATTAATAAAACTCTGCTTCGAGCTCTTAATTTTTACTCATACGACGAGAATATTATCAAAATAGATCTGACGTTTCATACACATGTTACGTAATTTTGTTTAATGAAACATTAATGCAATGGATAATTCGATATCAGGTGATCAAATTATACGATATATCGTATTGTAAAGAGAATTTTCGTATTACTCGTCGGCAAACTCGTCTTATTTAACAATGGTCCTGATAACGCAAAATAAAATTAAATTTTTTAATATTGTTTTAATATCTATGTTTATCTTGATATTAATATTATCTTAATATCTATATCTTTATATCTTGGAAATAATATTTATATTGAAATACTTATATTTATATTAGTACATTCGTATTTCATAATTTCGACATGAATTTTAGTAAAAAGTTATATCTAACAATTTCCCAGTAAAGAAACTACTGCTAATATAATGTTTAAATATAGTACAACGGTACAGCGTTGGAAACTTTTATCTCTAATTCATCTACGTAATCATAGTAACGTCGTAGTAATTTGAAAAATTGAAAGTATGTCGTGTTCGTGTTAAATCAGCCAGGATAAAATATGTCTCTAAGTTTCCTGATTCAAAGTATCAACTTCAAAGTACAAAAGACCTTTTTATTCGTATCCTTAAAGTATATAAACATGCATTATATTTTGAAACATTCTTACTCGTCGAAACGGCAATATACACCACATCCGACATCTTTCACTAATTATTTTACGGTAAACTTCACTTTACAGAGAGCAACGAGCTGTTGTTATAAATCAATGTTTCACGTAGAAATTTTACGTAAGTGAAGCTTGTTTCAAGACGAAATCAAGACGAATGAAACAAGACTCTGATCTTACACAATAAACACCGGATGAAAAATCGAGAGAACGGAAATTAAGTCCTTGAATAGCAAGGCATTACAACATGTTCGTTACATTGACTGCAATCTTTGCATACACCGTTGATATTTTCATGATGTCAGCATATTTTCACAAAATTACTTTCATAATAAAACATTACCGGTAAATACATATAACATTATGCCGTATGAAACAGGAAATGTGTCTCGTATATTATCTATCTCGTATATTATCGTATATTAGTTTAACTAAATAATTACGTTATAGAAGCGCTATATCATTTTACGTTAATCTAAGTACGACGTTATTTTAGAAATCTGTTCTTTTCGATATAATGACAAAATAAGCTTAACAATAGTTTGAAAGTATCTTCGTGAAGATTATTTCTAAAAATGAGAAATTTCAAGGATTTCTTCGAAAAATGTTCAGATTTAGGAAATGTCGAAAGAAAATTTGAAGATAATTAAAATAAGACAAATTTGTATAAACTATGAATTAATGATATAATTGTACGAACTATTGATTAGAGATACAAAACATGCAAAATATGCGTAAGATGTGTTTTTATTTTTGTATTTCTTGTTAAAAAGGGATGAAATCTTCTGCATCGTTTCAAGGATTATTACTGAATTTAAATATTGGATAATTTAGGTCATCGTATATTTTTCAAAAAAAATGTCTTGATATATCAGCTACGTCCACTTTCGTGAAGAATTCAATATTTGTAATCCGAGATAACGCTATAACATAAATTGTGTTTGCGTTGTACATATATCAAATTGAAGCAGATAAAATATTCTAAGCTATATTTTCAACTTTTATGTTTGTATACAACTCGTATCCCATTTTTCAAATAACGCATAAACTTTTGAATAATCCTCCTGAAGCTAAAATAACATGCACATTTTTCTTGTTAAATGTACGTACGTAAAAGCTAGAGAAATTTAATACGTCGGTATATTAACAAAGTATTAACGAAGCAATTCATAAAAAATATATTTAATAAATAATAATGAATCATGCATTTAAAAACTTGATATATATATTTGTTTTACTTCAGAATCATTTTCATAGAAGTATTTCTCGTTAGTGATGAAACTAAAATATTCTTACAGAAATGAAATGTACAAAAATTGAACGAGAATTGCTAATTAAGGATTAATAAATTTAAATAAGAATTAAATTATTACGTTTAATTAATACGTTTGCAGGAGCAGCTTCTGTTTCCTACGAGTACACACTTACCATATATATGTCACATATAATCCTTCGAAAAATCTTTAAGTATTAATAAACGACTTTATCTGTATTACTATACTTTCAGAAGTCGGATATCATGTATGTCACAGAAGGAAATAAAATACATTACGTATAGGATCAATCAAAGATCAAACTCTAAGTAATAGACTTTCAAATAACAGAAGCATACTTTATATCGTACTTTATTTCGAGTCATTTAAATTATCGCTCGCATATTTCTATTAAATATTAAATATTTCGATAAAAGACCGGACTTGAAAATTTGTATATTCATTCATCTCTTATATTGTTTTTATATGTGTACCTACATAACACCATTATTTAAATGCACCACAATCTTCTCTTAATCGATAAAGCAATCCTATACCGATGTCGTAAATTGATCAAAATCAAATACGATGTTCGGCAAAGTAAAAAGTAAGATTCACAGAATATCACCGGCGTATTCTTTCTCACTATTCGTCCACGTTTTTCACGGTGGCACGCTTAATAGATAGTACAGTTATAATTAAAATCGTGGCAGTCAAGACACTGAAACATAAATTTTCAGCGGTAAGATGAACATCCAGATAGCACGTTTAGCCGTGTGATTACCACCCAGCTCTGTAGATAACAACGGTTCAAGCTAACGACACGACGATATATTGACACTGCATAGAGGGACTTTCTTTATTCGCCGAGATACACTGGTCTAGATGAAACGTTTTATCGGGCGAGCCCACTAATTCCATTTGATAACAGATCACATGATTAATAACAACAATGAAATTGCATTTCAGTACGAAAAATCCCTGATCCGCTTTTGAATCACAGTTGAGCACACGATTTAATAAAGTGTAAAGATTTTGAAAGACAAATCCTTAAAAGAAAAGGAAACGGAACGATATCGAAATTTCATTTTATTTATACTTACATGTAGAATTACATATGCATGCTTCAATGGAGAATTTTTTAACGATAAATTTTTTAGAGAATTTGTATAATGATATTTAATATACTACGAAATATTACTATACTATAATACACAGAAGATATTATAGAATACCATACTGTTCTAAATATAGCGAATATACTACCGTAGTATCATAATATAGGAAATGCTACTCCTATATATAATACTTCAAAGTATAGTACTATTTAATATATATTTCTCTCAGAAGGAACAAATATATATTCGGATATCGAGTTTTGAACAACTTTTCAAATAACATAAAAACCTATAACTATTATTTCTATATATCGACGTTTCAAATGTTAGTAAGAAAAAGAAGATTATAAATATGAAAACTGGAGAAGGATAGTTGATGTTTGAGTAATTATTAGAGATTCTTTTTACATCCGATCCATAAAAAGCCGAATCTTTAAGAACTATGAGACAAACAGGATCTGCTTGAAGCAGCGTGTGACGGAATGATATCAGTTACAGCCATATAGATACTATAAGTATACATATGTATGTGGCAATTTATTAATCGATGATAAATATATTTTTTATCAATGGATTTTGAACGTCAGAAGAGATTTATTTCATCCAAGTGTAAATTTTTCTTCAACCTCAATGATAATGCAAAAATGATAAAAACATCAAATTATCATAGAATTGAAAAAATGTATTTCAACGATAATATAATATTCTACGAATATAATAATTCCACGAAATTAAAAGATGTATCTTTGTCAGAAATCCGTTCTGCTTGGGTGACAAATAACGACAGCAGCCTGACGTGGAAAGACTAGAAATTAGCAAAGAGAAGCTTATGACGAAAATTTCAATGAAGAGTCGATAAATTGAATTCCATACAGGCCGATCAATACTGGTACATACTATTCAATGGATAAAGTACAATACGTAAACGCACTGTCCGAGAAAAAAGAAAGAACATGACCCGACATGTTTATCGAGTGACATTTAGAACATTTCTTCGATATACAATCCTCGAACAAAAAACTAATTGAACAAAGAATATTTATTTAATACGTTTAATTAAATTATTTATCAAATTTTATTACTTTTATGTCTGGAATAACTTCAAATGAAATTTTTACTAAAAATGAATAACAATTATCGTTGAGAAACAGTCAGTCGGTATGTGTTAATAAAATCAACAATGTGTACCGTAAAATTCGTAAAATGATAAATTCGTAAGATAAATTAATATCAAATTAATAAAGACAATAATCTTGCGCTATATTCCACGTGAATACACGGCAATAAAATGTGAGCCATAGTACTATGTAATAAGAAGCATATGACACTTAAAATCAAGTACAAACAATATATCTGATTGTGTACACTATTATTCTTAAGTTAGAAACCATTTTCTTTGGCACGATAATTTCGTTTAGAACAAATAAACGGCTATAATTGAAAGCTGGTACTTTTCCCAAATGTGTAACAATCATTTAATTATGTACGATATTACAAATAATTGACATTTATTTAGTTGAAAAACAGCATTGAAATGATTACTTTACCACGACTTTAGATATTTTTATCTCATATTTCTATTATATGAAAAAAAAAAAAGGTATCGGAAAAAATCTGAAATGTGCAACTAGTAATTGAAAACATTTTCAAATAGTTTAGTACGTTTAAATTCCGCGAAGTATGTTATGAAAAATACAATAATAGAAAATAATACAATGGCAACGATTATATTAGTCAATTTTCTAATAATAATGATAAGAATATATCATCATATTTATAAGAAATATTATACACTGAATTCGATCAATGTTACAATTTTACAAATTTAATATTTGACTTAATAAGATTAATACTTTAATAATTAATCAATTTTATAAATTTATATCAATTTTACATTGGTTTTAAAATACCATAAATTTCAAATTTCAAGCTTCAAAGGTATTAGGTAAATTGCAATTAATATTATTATGTCATTAATATTAAGATGGATTATTATCTATTGACTTTCATTATGGGAATATATAACAACGATATATTTATTCATTCCTACTACGGAAATAAATAAATTCAATTTCCAGAAAGATATTAATTAATAGTCAATAATAATGAACCATTAACTTAGATGTAATGTTCAAATAGGACAAGACAGATGATAAAAACAAGGACAACGCAACGTCCGTCCTTGCAATTCTTTATCTTTATATCGATTGTCTTGTGTGTTATCATACGCGAATATGTATATGTACTTCAGAATTTGCTATACATTACCCAGATAATTTCTACGCGCTCTTACAAAATTTTTCAAAACTTAATGGTTCACTCCTACCTTTCTTTATAATCAAATAGTCTCGTCATTTTAGATTATAATCGGCACATATAATAGGATATATTCTATATATTCAAAAATAAATTATCTATTCTAATAAATTACATTTAATTGAAATATAATTAATATTACTAAAATACTTCAAACATTTACATAAATGAATTTTACAAAAATATGCTTACACTTATTATTATAGTTATTATTATTAATTAAATACAAAATAATACAAAATAATTTTTAAATACAAAATTGAAATAAAGACACGACAAAATTGGAATACATATGTATACAGGCAGATTCATAAATGCATGCGAATACGTCAGAGGGTAAATCTAAGCGAAAAAATCTGGTTTAACTGGAAACTCTCAAATATCTGGAAAAGTACGAATGATACGAAAAAATATTTGAGACAAAAAATGTATGATACCGAGGGGGACATACTGTGTTTTTATCTATTCAACCTTGCGATCTTGAAACGTCTTGTAAAGATGACATTAAAATTTTTTAATGGGTACCTCCAATTTTTATTATATATTCTTGTAGCCGACATTCAAACGTTTTTGAAATACTACAAACTTGTGTCTTTTGCAGCATCCGCTATTGAGATACAAATTTTAAAATTCAATGTGCCGCCGGCATTAGCGTTACCCGATGTACACCGCAGTAACACAGAAAAATGTTTCTGATAGTGGCGCTATTAGTATGACATTGTCGGAACACCAAGTCATAATTTTCCAATGTTCCATAACTTTCCAAAATAAATCGTCAGTTCCGTGCTAAATTTAGTAGTAAATTCAGATAGTTTTTTGTATTTATCCGCCGAATCAGAAAGCTCATATTTCGATGCCAAATAATGCAGGAGACACACTTTTGTTGCGTTTTGAAAACACCTGAATGTTAGCTAGAAGAATGTGTAACAAAGAGTGGAGTATCCATTAAAAAATATTCATCTCATCTTTATAGAACTTTTCAAGACCACCGCGAGATCTAATAGATAAAAACAGAATATGTCCCCCTCGATACCATACAACTTCTGTCTGAAACATTTTTTCGTATCGATCGTTTTTTTTTTTCAGATATTTGGGCACTTCCAGTTAAACCAGGCATATTGTATGTCTTATACATATTATATTATACATAATACCTTAATTTTCGAGTTATGCATAATTAAAGAAAATTTTTAATGTTCTCGCCTCTTGCAACACGCTACTGCGTGCCTTGGTGCGTTCTGAGCTTATCTAATGTTTACGAACGATATCCATCGATATGAAGTAGATGAAACTTCGGCCAGTTAGTTAACCTGTTACTCTTGCGAATTCAGTATTAGATTTGGAGCTATTCGAAATATATTTTCATACAACTATGTCATACACTTATGAGTATGGGACTTAGCGTTAAGACGTGCAGTGTCGTGTAAGAGTTATCTATATAAATGTAAAAAATAAATGTATTATGTACAAGATGTTACTAAACAAATTTAATATACTTAATTGTCATAAATTTTAATCTAAAACATTATGATCAAAATATATAATTCAGCAAAGACCTATAAAAAATATACATTTACTTTTTATCACAAATTATTTATAAATATATCGGAAATAATTGATTCGGAACATATAATGCATAGAAATTGAGAGAATAGTAGAAAAGGAAAAAACAAAAATATAAATTTTTGTGTTTACCAACCGCAGTCGGTAGGACTCGAACCTACGCTCCCAGAGGGAATCTGATTTCTAGTCAGACGCCTTAACCACTCGGCCACGACTGCCACGGTTTCTACGTGCTATTATTACAATATAAATATAATAGAACATAAAGAGTATAATACTAAAACTAAAAGAATGGTTATATATTGTTATAACATTTATTCTACTTGGTAACTAGATGAAAATCTCTGTTAAACTATTGTATACAAATAGGGATGCATCTACGAATCATAACAGAATGATACAGAAGTTCCACATAATTAAAGATATCTGTCTAATACAAAAGATGCGTTCATTGTGTACATAACATTAAAATCATCATGAAACAATAAATAAGGCGAGTTGTAGTTTACAATATACAAATGTTGTTGACAAATTGAAACGAGAGATAAAACTTACTCAACAATGATGTTCTTTCGTCGATACTTCCTCTATTGTACGACATTTTTGCATAATCAATATCAGTACTATATCAAAACTAACAGCTTCGACAGAAAATAATGTGTAATGTGTAATCTAACGAAACTGGTAACGTCGATAAAACAGAACATGATAATTATTAAGTACGATTCTTGATAGACCATTATCATTTCAAAACATGTGCGCAATGTCATGAACATTGCGCATAATAGAATTGATTCATCTTTTCTAGAACATGAAAAGTTGAAAATTAAAAATTATAATTTTAAGTATTAAACGACATATTACAAAACCAATTTTTTCGGGTTATGAAAAATAAAAAGTGTTAACTTCAATATTGATAGACGTTGATTTATTAAAAATTCTAATCTTACAGTATCATATTTATTCTTAATAATTAAAAGTAAATTATGTCTATAATTATAAGTATTCTTGAATATTTCAATCATTTCAAACCTATAACGTAAAGGATTAAAACACAATTTTCCACGATAAGAAGAAACAAATTTTTTTCGTTACGTAGGTTAAAAATAGAAAAAAATTTGAATTAATGGTAATTGACAACTTCTTCAGAAACATAGTATAAAGATTATATCACTACTAAATACTCAAATAAATCTGATCTTGACAGGAGGCTACAAATGATCACAGTTCCTATTGTTTATCGATTCAATAGCCTTGATCAATGCGATATCTTTGCTTGCAACAATTTGCAAAATAATTGTCTCGAGAAGTTTTTCAACAAGCGCACAAGAAGGCACGCATTTCATCCTTGAAATAATTAACTATGATTCGTGCATGGTGTACCATTATATTTCGTGTTTGAAAATTTAGAACCGTGTATTTATTAAATTCAGACATAAATAAATTCATTCGGAATAAAGAGCCCATGCATTAGACATTTTGAATAAATAATTGAATAGAGTAAATAAATAATGGAATATCTTTAAGCAGAAATTAGAATATTCATTCTTTTTATGGCACTTCATTTGCAATATATATATATATTCTTATTTATAATTTATAGACTTATAATTACGATCAAAAATCGCATAAATTAACTAATTCCTATCAAATGACGAATTTATACCCATCCAATTACTCATTCGTACACGTGTCTGCACTCTACAATATATCAAAGGTGATTACGTTCTAAGGAAACAATGAATTTCACTTTGATGGGCTTCTTACTAAGAAATTATACAAACTGCACTATGACTCAGCGTTTAAACTTTTTGTAGCGTAAAATGGACAATACTATAAAAAATATGACTCAATAAATTAATACATAATTTATACGTATAAATAAACGAGAAAAATTATATTTTATCATCTATACTATTGAATACTACTTACATCGCTATTTGCTAGTGAAAAATGACATACACTTGTTGATTTTATTACTTAACATGTTTCTGCGAACTACCAGTGTCATGCTTCATCAAACAAGTAGATCGTTGCTCGCATGATAATTTATAATATACAATTATATACTCCGGTAATACACAAACCTAATGCAGTCACTTGCGCTAAGGAAAATCCATTGAATGTGATTGTTCCTTATGATATGAAGACGTAATGAATAATGTATACGACTAGGGGGTGTCCTGTTAATTACACATTAGCAAACTAATTTACCGTGTACATCTTACACACGTTTTTCATGATCCTGCTTTGTTTTCAATTCTATTGACGTCAAATCTCGGCGGTCTATTCGAACACCGATATTGAACATGCTGGAACGACTCCACAAAAAATTCATGATCGAACATGAAGCACATTCCTCAGTTACATAATTGATTGTGTAACGACGAGAAGCCATCGACGGTAATACAGGTAATACCTCTATTCGAAGAGGATATTTAAAAACTAAACAAATAAATTTGGTTTTATCGATTCGTCGATTATAAAAATTTATTCCATTACACAAACTTGTTTAATACAATCTTGGTTAAATTCATGGTTAGATATACATGCTTAATATCTTGTATTATACTGTAAATCAATTATTTTATATCATGTTTGAAGAGAAGGGAGAAAATGTGCACAAATATATATAAGTACTACGTAGTTTTCGAATAAATATATCTTAATTTATTTGAGCTGATTAACATGTATGTAATAAATCCAATACTCGTACTCTACAATATATGTAGAAGCGGATTTTAGGGATTTTAATGAATATATTATACTTATTGAAAAATCATTAAACACTGTCCATAAAGTAATAATAAATTGGAACATATATAAATAATGGAAAATATTTTATTAAACAAACAATCTACGTACTGACTTCAAACTAAACTAAACTTTTCAAATATGCTATTTCAATAAAATTAATTTATCCAATATCATAATTTGATAACAACGTGTTACACAAGTAATAAAATTTTACTTCCTTTTTTTTTTTAGTACTTTTGGTTCATTAAAGAGTCGTAAAATTCTTTTAGGTACTTGTAACGAAGTCATTAATCACTGTTTTTAAAATAATAATAAATTAATACATATACAATGGAACTTCATTTAACTGGACTCCATTCATTTGAACAAAATTTTAGTTAATGCTAATTAATTTTTGTATAACTGAATTTCGCTACTTGAATTCGCCTGCTTAAGCGCAAGCTCCTATTGTATGAACCAAAAATAGTAAATAATGGGAAACATTGGTAAGCTCTTATTTTATGAATTCCAGTTATATAAAATATAAACTCTTCGTTCCCCGACAAATTCTTTTTAATTAAATATCTGATTCTGTATTTGTTTCAATAAAATTCATGTATTCAATATTACAATTTAATAATAACGTATTACATACATAATAAAATTTTATTTTAAATAAATAACTACATATAAATGTATTTTAAATATACATTCTGAATTTCTACTGCTGCACTTTTCTTTTTATATCGAGTTCAACAAACTTCTGACTCTCGGACATTAAAGAGTCGTCAATTTTTTTAGCAACTTTCTCCAATTGTACATACCTTATGAACTAGAATGTTTCGCAAAGTAACAAAAAGCGAATCGACGAGGATGGGATTCGAACCCACGCGTGCAGAGCACATTGGATTAGCAGTCCAACGCCTTAACCACTCGGCCACCTCGTCCGATGTGAACCCGTGTTTTAGCGAATATATTTTATGTCATCTATTCCTAAAATAAATCAAGCATGTATTATATTGTATAATTTATACATCGTACCGTTATCCTTGCTCCTGACATTATCCAAATATTCTTAACTCCAAATGGCAGTCATTAATATTCATCTACAGCATTTGTAGGATTCCATCATTCCGATTTAATGAACAAGAATATTCGATGCAAACGAGTAGGCTAGCACCGCCAACATTATACGAACCTAAAACACAATTTGTTAATTACACAATGAATGCAATTTATCCGGTAGAAATTGAAGTCTTTCAGTTGCTATTTAATTTATATCCATATTTAGTAAGTATCTGCTTTCTACATTTTTATAACCATTGACATATCGTATTTTAAATATGACAATTATAAATAATCTGTACATCTATTATAATAATTTAATCTATCAATATAATCTGTCAATTACGTAATGAACACAACCTATCAGATAAAATTTGCAATCTCTGTATTATATCAATCAGTAACACGTGTATTAGCCTCTCACACTTCTCTGAACATAAACGTATCATATTATAAATGTAGCAATTATAAATAATATATTCAATTTAGAATAATAATAACATTTAGTTTAATACCGGTGTGATTAAATTGTTACAACAATATTGGTCTTTCAAGTAAATTGCAGCAGCACCTAGGTTATCAGAGGACTAACTAGAAGAACAATTAATTCTTGCAACATCAATTAATGTAAAATTTGGGGATGATTCTTTGTAGCATAGATTGCAATAGAAGAATAGGAACTGAAAGGAATAGTTACAATTTTATTCAAAGTTATTCGATTATCCGAATAGCGTGTATCGTGATTCGTTCGGATAATGAAGATTCCACTGCATTAAAATACACGCAAAGTATAAAGAGCAAATTGCCTATGGTTCTCGATCTCAGAAACACGGGTACAGCACCAAAGCTGGATTACATAACTTAATCAGCAATTCAGAGAAGGTGGAAAGAAAGGAAAACATAGTGGGGCGTACGGAAAATGCTTCTGGAATAACGGAGGTGGGCATTAACGTGTTTTATAAGAATTTATAAGGAATGCAAATAATTGTCAACTTGAAACAATGCACGTTCGATCATAGATAACGAAGAGTCACGTGCATTGAATTTATCTGTTCACATTATCATTCGAAAGTACATGGACAGTTATCTCTGACAAAATCTAATGTCGTTTGATTTTACCCTTTATTGAACAGCTGTATATCATTATAACACAATAAAATAATTTTATAATTCATTTAAGCAGCTTCTTATTGAAGCAATTCGTGTACCAAGCTATAGATAAGATAGAAAAAATTTTTCAAATTGATAGATAGAATATCGTGATTAGTTCAAGCAACGGTATTTAAAAGTATTAAGAAATATTTAATTTTAATATACCATTAATAAGATTTTAAATTTCATATAATATACACCACGGCTTATAAGTATCCAGGCACTTTTGCCTATTTGTAATAACACTAGGTATCTATATAAATTTTATCGAAGTGTTCAGATTGATGATGAATTATAAATTAGAAGCAACATTTACTATTTTTTCCCGAAATGGTCAGGCTATAAATATAAATTACCTATAAAATAATATACATACGTCTGTACTTATCTGTACTTATTATACATATACATTACCATTTACATACATTTTCTATTTAAATATCGCTGTTTATATTAATATCGGATATCTTATAATTAAAAAATTGGAGGATAGACAAATAATCGTGAAGTAATAATTCTATAAGATTTTATATATATAATAGTATTATGCACAGCTATGATTGTTATATAATTATTGCAGTCCATCCTATTTTATACCTAAGCTAACTTATCTTCTTAGAAATAAGGAAATGTTCGGATATTTTTTAGTGTTGGTATATATGTATCTGTTGATTCTACAAGGAGATAGATAGATAAATAAATTGTCATTAATACGTATATTTTTGTAATATTCATGTATTATTAATATAAATCGACTAATCGTATCGTCCACAAATTTCTGAATGAGTATCGGGCAAAAAGTTAAGTAGTCTTTAAATCGCATGATTATCTCTCAAGTCAACGCACTTCATTTCCATGAACTTCACGTTTTAGCGAAGCGGTTTCTAACAAATCTTCGAACAATATTATTCGTGTCCTTACAAGAATCGTTAAGTTTAGCTATTCTTCTAAAACTGACTTACCGACGTATTTAGCACATTAAACAACGTTACAATCGTCTTTCACGCATTTCGCATAGTTCCTTTATTACGTGAAACGAGTAAGTACTATTTCATATGTTCATAAGGGAAGCAAATGACTAATAAAAACGATACATTATATTATTATTCAAGATACATTACCATGATTCGAGCAAGTATTAGTTAACTAAATGGAAAACGACAAAAGTAACCGTAACTCAAAGGAAATGTATGCTGACGTTGTAATCTTGACGTCCTCGGTGGTAGCAAATTAAAATTGCAGGAACTGGTAATTGTAATGAAATCTACGCAACGTGAACAAACTGCACTGCGCATTCATTATAAGTATTCATAAGCAGTTAAATTATTCAGTATTACACTTGAATGCGCTTTTAAAGTTACTCTTTTCCACAATTAAACACTTTCATTTTTGTTTCTTTTCCTTATTGCAGAGATAGATAAACAAAAAGTAATTAATAATATAAATATGTTATTAAGCCAGTTTAATATTTCATTTTATTCACATTGTTATCGAAAATGAAAAAAAGAGTTTTGTTATTATTTTATTGCTTCTTTTATTGAAACAAAAATTTGATACTTTGAAATGTATATTTATTTTCTGTGCTTATATTATTGATAGTACGATATACATAGAAATATAATAAAATATAATTAAAGCATATACAGGTAAGATAATATGAGAATTATTTTCCAAACTTAATTTGAAATATCCTTTAAAATTTCATTTGTCCATTTTATTTTATTTTATTCAAATTAAAATTTAGTCATTTAGAAACCAAACTTAATAACCGAAAAATGTAAATTTTTCATTATTCATATAATTTGAAGGCAATCATATAATTGAATAATATATAATAATATATTTAAGTATAATATACATAATATAAATAGTTTGGTATTATAAAAATAATATCATCAGTTTGAAAACACAGAGAGTTTTTGTTCAATTAGATCGGCGACGTCTGGTCACTCATTTTAAAATCAGTCATGTTATATTACGTAATTTATCAAGGGCAATCCACGACTATTAAAATAGGGTTACCGATAATGATAGAACTTACATGAACAATCGGTCAAACAATTTCGTTTATCAACGAATTAATTGGTTTCCAATGAAATTTTTTTATTGCAAACACTCAATAATGTCCGTGCTTTTAGCTCTTTAAAAAAACCGATTACGATAAAGTACTAACTACGGACATAAGGTTAACGTATGGAATGTCCGTTAAGACAAAATTTATAGTCACTTGAAACTTAGACAGTACGGTAAAAAATAGATTATCTCCCGAAATTTACCAGCATATAAATAATTGAAGGTACGCGCGCGCGTGTGTGTATATAATAATAGAGGAATGATACCAGGTAAACCATTCTGCGAACTTTTCTATTGTTTCATTGAAGAAACTCTTTCTGGGATTTCAAAACGTAACGTGGTTTACCGATTGCCTTAACTTTAGGGTAATTCCAATGTACACGAAGAAAGGAATTCTATTTTTCCATCGTGGACATACCACAAATGACGTAAAAATGAATTACCGATATTGTAACATATTCTTTTTTCCCTCTATTACAGTAAATCCCATTCTAGATCGAAGGTCCATCACGAACCACACGTTTCAACAGAACAAAGTTCTTCTCTATAGGAAAAACGTGCCAGACACAATAAAGCCGGATGTTACCTCCCAGGGAACCGAATCCAATGCAACTGGTAAATCGTTAATGACGTTTCTTTCTTTTTTTCATTCCGTTCGATTTGATTTGCAACGTGCTTTGAGCGACGATATTATTTTCTAGCTTGATTACGCTAACAATAGGTATGAATTCACATGAATTCCATTTGTGGCAAATATGCGCCACTACGTCTGCTTGTGATGTAAGAGAACGGAAACAAAATGCAAGATAGCAAGCATACACGTAGAAAAGATCTCTCGAACTCATAAAGAAGGCAACTGAGCTTATCCTTAATGATCTACACGACTACTGATCGTGTTATGTAACGTTATAACTGGTAGACAGTAATTAATATTATCACGGTAATAGAATTTTTTAGAAAATCACACTTTCATTAGCGGTAGATTTTAATAACAAAAGACCATAACAGTTTCTGTATGTCACATGCTCTCTCGTGTTAATTCATATCTCTAAATGTTTACGAATTTCTACCAAGTTAAAGTTAGTGTTCTTTATTTTTTTTATCCTTTCTCAAAGTTTTTTAAATTTCATTCGTTAGAAAAATATTGTTTATAATAATATATATTCTCTTTATACATAATATTTATTAATTATTAAGAGCAATAGATACAACAAGTAATGGATTGCATAATGTATTATATATCCAATAGATTGGGAAATATTGCTTAATAACCGTTGGTAATTCAGAACCTATAAGTAGTATCCAAATTATTGATTGCATCATAAAGATCGAGCGATTAATTTTTTAATTTTTTGTTTGTATTTTGCATTATAATGAATGATACAATAAATCGATATAATGTAATGTTAAAAAACATACAAGAGAGATATAACTATTTGTGAAAGTTAAGTTTTCAAACAATTTTACTTAAGTCTTTCATTAAATCAATTAAAAAATCTGTCATATTTATATAGTATTGAAATGTTTCCTTTTAGTTTCTTGATCTTTTCCTGTAGTAAGAGAAATGATATACTTATTTAAAATAATTGATTCATATAAAAACATACATATTTGTAGGGTGCGAATAATACACTACTATATTTTCTTAAACAATATCTATATTCATCTTTCATTAGCTTGAGGAGACTCTTTTTTCTGAGGAAACAGATTGTTGACATAAAAAGCGCTTCCATCATGTAGGTCAGGAGCTGTGTAGTACAGGATTTAGTATACAAATTTAGTTCATAATACTCTTTTATATATCTTCTAGATACCTAGAACTTTAAATGTAACTTATTAATACATTGGTAACTTTATTAGAAAATGAATGATCCATGCTAATAGTATGCCAATATATCTTTCTAGATGAGAGAAATATTCATATTTCTCAATACAATACAATACAATAACTATTAAAATTTAGAAGTTAATATTTACAACAATAGAATTGATAAATTTTAATAGAATTCATACAAAGAACAAAAATAAGTTTGTTAAATTTTCTATGTTTTTCTGTATTTGGCTGTCTATAATATATTAAATCTACAATACACTTTAATAGATATAGCAATACAAAGCTATCTACATTATGCGCTAATGACGCTCGAGAACATATCTCCAAATACAATCTATTTACAAGTAATCTGAATCTTGTTTAGGAAATTCGAACGTCATATTTTCAGCCTATTGATTAAGAGATATCGTCATCCGATTGCATTTCTAATTTGTTTCTTATTATTTGTTGCAATAACGATTTTAAAATCGTTAGAACGATCTACTAATCTTGTTTAACCTTAACAAGCGGAGATTGGATGATTGATATCAATTTCAAATTAAAGAGATTCGTAACATGTGTATACACATAGAAACTATAAATTCCGACAATAATATCTGTTTTACGATTTGCACCTATTTTTGGTAATAATTAAATTGAAATTTGATAAATTGATATATATTAATATTTATATTTAAAAAATGTCATGTTCTAAGATTTCAACGTTATAAAGTTACTATAAAAGATATTTAAACCTATTTTTAATAAAGCTTAAATCATAAGAAGTTTAAATTATATTACTATTTATATTAAAAAAGATATGTTCCAAGATCTTCACAATGTAAATTCATTATAAAAAATAAAATAAAATTTGAACAACTGCCAAATGACTGTTTCCATTGCCAAACAAACATTTGTTTTAGTATTATACGACAGAGCATTAACATAACTGAAAATTTTATCACTAAGTACGTATTTTATAACCTAGATCAAAGGAAAGTCTTATCATATGGAATAAAAGTCTGTTCGTTTTTATCCCTTCCTAAACCCTTTCACCTAAATTATTTAAACATCATATAATTCTCAAATTATGCGTGTCGACAAATGTTAAACTATTAATTCAAAATGACTATTCAACAAAGAGAGAAAAGCAGAAAAAGTTGTACGAAACAAATACCTGAAGCGAGTCGAACAGGTTTCATTACGTTGGAGTTCGTACCACATGTTACGTTAGAGAAATGAATATACTCACCGAAGGCTTTTTGTAAGGAAAGTGTTCAGTGGAGTCGAGTTATTTACATTTTTTAACAAGATATTGGTGGATTTCCGGGGATTTACGCCGGCCATCTCTTTCCTCATTTTCATCGCGTTTCAACACACGGTACCGTGTAGCGTGTAGTACAGTGACCAACGTGTAGCGTGGACTGACTCAGAAGCACGTGACGATGTTTTAGGAGAGATGGGTATTAATGCGCAGACGCATCAGCGCACCGCGCAAAGGCGAATTCTCGGCTGTCAAGTTTCAGCTCAGGTGAGCGTTCCCCTCAGAGACACACGGTTTACAACGTTCGAACGTTTATAAAGATTTCTGTTCGATTCGCATCGAACCACATCGACCAATTCAGCGGAAACATACCAGTGTTACTTTCTCGATCAAACGGTAACCTAAATTTTTCACGGAACGAGCAACTCTTTTACCTATTTACTTCTGTTAATAATCTGAAACGAATTTTTCGAGCGTTTCTTATACGGTGACGATCGCACGTGGTGAAAATTTCTCGCTGAATTTCTCGTAGCGTTCAGTTTTTGCGTGGAAGCTGTAAAACTGTGCACGGAAACACATTTGACGCGACGCCAGTGAACTCTTCGCGAGTATTCTCGGAAAAGAAAAGAAAAAAGAAACAGAACGATCGTGGCGTTCGCAGGGAAAACGACACGCCAGTGGACACGCTACTGGTCATGATGGCTTTAGGAATTACAATTACCGTGATTCACTGTTGGCTGTGATGTGACACTGATACAAGGTATTTATGTATGCGAGATTAGCATGGTGTTTCTATTTTCAATCGATGATATCGTGTACGACCATAGGATCGAAAACTACGAGAAAGTAGAATGGGTTAATGTTAAATGAAGTTTATAATAGCTTGTAGGATGACTTCGAACGGATATCAACGGATTTTAGAACGTGTAATAAAATTAAAAAACAAAGAATCGTTAGTGCACGAGACTCTGAAATATCAATTCCAATGGAAATTGTTTTTAATTTTTTTACAGAAAAGATTATTTACTTTATTTATTATATATTCTTATACTGTGGATTTTTATAAATATATGTGAAATTTAATAATACAAAAATCTACAGAATACACACATATATGTAATATACCAAAATATATGAAACATTCAGAGAAGGGTATACGTTATAATGATTTTTAATATATAAAATGAATCTCTACTTATGTTCTATTTCGTTAGTTATGTCTATAACAATATAAATTTCCGTAAAAATTCGTAATCTAGATATTTTATATCACAAATGGTATATAACGATAATATTATAATATAAAATATCTCCATAAAAATAAAATTGATGAATAGCAAGCAATGAAAGCAAAATAATTATAAGAATAGAAATAAAAAGTATAATAGAAATAACAAATAACAGATAGGACAGAAATGATAAATAATGCAAGGAAGAAATATAACAAATTTTTGTAACGTTTTAGCTCCTTAAATAATTTGTATTGTAAATATTTACCACAATATATCCAATAATATATAATAAATAAATCTAGTAATATATATAAAAATATGCACACACAAACACACACACACACACACATATACATATATATATACATACAAATATATATAAATATATAAGTTTACTAATATATGAAAATGATTAATTTAAGTTTAAACAGATTTTGGACGAACGTAGAAGAAAGAAATTATAAAAGGCATATGTCTCTTCTTTGAGGTAAATTACACATTCTGAAAGTTTAGACAGAATTGAATTAATTAGCGTGGTAATAATTCCATGAGAACTATTTTACTTGATATCTATAGAATTATATTATATGCTTGTGTAATATCCATATTGAACATGTTGACTTTTATACCAATTATTACTATAACTTACATAAGTCATTTCTTATAAATTATATATTATAATTCACATAATTGATATTGAAATAAGTAAAAATGCAATATTATTTCGCCTAATAAGGAACAAATAGCAAAATAATGCGTAAAAATTACATGAACTGAATGTTATTAAAATACATAAATAAAGCAAATTGCATACTGTTTTACCGAAGTACAGGTAATACATTATAATAATAGGTATGTTACTTGAAACTACTTCACAAGATAGAGCACACAAATAACAATTTCCATGAATTAAAAATACCACAAATGCCTCAGTTCCTTCACATTCTTGCAGATAATAACTAAACATATATGGAACTAATCCTTGAAATTTCATTCGCAAACACGATATTTAAAAACAGCCTTTAGCAATACAAATTTATTAAAATAAATAAAAGATGTAACAAAGATAAAATGTAACTAATATATATAATACGAGTATATGTATTAACGCAATGTTTATTTATCTCTGATGAGATATATTAGATATAACGACAATAAACAACAAATAATAGAATGAAACTGCTAGGCAGGTTCGCATCTTGAAGCATTGTTTCAAACGAATATCTATAAAAAATTGAATCAAAGAGTCTTTCCAACTCTTTATCGCGTTGTATGCATGGCCGAACGATTTTCATTTCAAGCGTTACGTCGCGTCGCGTCGCGTCGCGTCGCCACACAAAACGTTGAATGAAATGTATCAATTCACTGATCGCTTCGTAATGTTCGTTGAAATCGTTCAGAGAAAGCATCATCCGCCTTTATGTAGGATTATAGGCCTTCTAATAAACTTTCGCACATATACTTAGGCGAATAGCCGTGAATACGTAAATGAAAATTGTATCGAGTGAAAAATTCGCGTGTAATCTAGTTACAAAAACTCGTAAAAAAACGGCTTTATATGGCTGCTTGGAATGTAACAGTAAAAAAGAGGAAATAAGAAGAGAAGTACAATGGCTTATGAAAATATTCCCATATTTCTAAATACTAAATATTTTTAAAATTTCATTAGTATGAAAGCCTAGCACCACTGACTGTGTGTGTTAGTAAAGTCTGAAACGATTCTGAAAATGAACATGGAAGTTAAAAGATATTTAATGTAAGTATATATTTCGCAAAGATCACAAAAGTATTTAAGCGGCCAATTACCTACCATATTAATAATATATTTTATAATAATGTTTAAATTATAATTATAATAAGATAATATAATAATATTATCATAATAATATAATAATTATTGGCATAAAATAATATAATATAAATTATATTATATTATATTATATTATATTATATTATATTATATTATACATTTGTTGCATAATAATTTTTTATTAAATGTTTGCAGTTATACATCTTGTATGTTATGTACATTTACCGACTGAGTTTAAATTTTACAGTGTTAATAAAATTTCAAAATATGTTATATAACACATATAATCTGTGAATGTAAGTTTTTTACGATAAATGTCCAGATATTTCTGTGAGCCACTGCATATAGTATGATCTCGTTCAAAACAATTGGATCGCCAATTCGAATAACATCATAGCTCTTTGTATGATATCCGATACATTGGAAGTTTTAACATGCTAACATGCGTGTTAAACATTCAGGAATTTAGCGGAATCAGAATTTAGGCCAATAGAAAACAAGATTAAACTACTTACGGCGACAGAAAAAGAGAAGCGCGGTGCCAAGCAATTTAAAATTTAAATCACATATAATCGTGCCAAAAGCATAATGTTTCCTTCGCAGTTAAAGATTGGTTTATTTCACAAAAATGACAACAACTCGTGTCAAATTTTTTTAACTTTAGTAATAGAGAAGCTAAATTCATCACATGATCGAATAGACAATACGAAAAAGATACCTCGATTTATTGTCGATTAAAAATTAACTAATTCTATAAAAATAAAACCTTTATCATAACATTCACAGCTTCATGACTTAATTAGGTATAATTCTCCTGCGACATAATTAATTATAGACGTGTGCACTTACAAGAATTGTGTACTTTTGTTTCAAAGAATTGAAATATTGGCAGAGATTAAAGATTCTAGCGTATACTTTTGCTCTCCCGATGAAAGATAAACATAGGCAAGAATTATTTTTGTCGCGAGTTCTTCAATTGTTGGAAGAAAGATTTTATCAATTTCGTTATTAGCGCAAAAAATTCATGGAAAGGACGAAGCAGTTGTACATAAGTACAGTGTTAACAATCGAATAAAATAATTTTCAGCACCTAAGTAAGTGATGCTTCAATTAAAGTCGTTAGTTTTAAATTAACTGGCCCAATTTTTTATAATAATAATTATAGATGCAGATTTGGTTTTACTTTGCCTGTAAATAATTTCAAATGAAACTTATTTAAATCCATTAAGATGGTCACAGAATCATGCTGTGAAATAATGCATAAAAGTTGCGTATAGGAAAATTCTTAAAATACGTAAATGGAGTAACTAAATTTTACAAAAATCAGATTTCTGATTTTTATAAATAGTAGATAAATTGTAGAAGAAACAGGCAAGAAAAACATTAACGTAATTCAGAAAAGATAATTTGTCACATTTTTATGAATACTTCGATTTTTACAACCTTCGTGAAATTGTTGGATCTAGGTGGGAAAGGAAATAATAGAAAACATATTAAGCAAATCTTTGGAATTCCCTTTCATAACCACAATGTTGAGAAATAGAATTCAGTAATGTAAATTAACTGAAATATTGCGTTAGTTCAACTTCAATAATTAGATATCGCCTCACTATATCAGAAAATTGCGCCTTTAATTAATCTATTAAATTAGTCCCGTTCATAGTTATAGTATAAATTAATATTTATACTATCCATTCCATTTCTGTCTTGCTTAATCCAACTATCTTATCTATCACTTCTAAACTGAAGAAAATTGACGTTTTATTATTTCTATCGACATTTTTGTTTTTCCTTGTTTCATGTACAATTTACATTTAGTAATTATTTCATAACGTCCTACATAACTTTACTTAAAAAGATAGGAAAACTAGGAAACTTGAAGTATTCTAACATACATAGATATGCATGTTTAGCTATTGAAAAACTGAATATATTTATGTATCTGTATAGGAAATTTAAATAAATAAATATGTACAGAATGCACGTATTATGCAAACATATACAAAATATGCAAAGCAATATATTCATTATAATTAGTACTTGTAAGGAGAAATCTTTTTATGTTTCAGTTCCATTTCTTTAGTATTATATATAATTTCTGTTCACAGAGGAATATAAATTTGCATAAATATTCGCAGCCTAATAATTTCATTCATCTGTTATTATTCTTCTATGGTAGAAAACTAGAGAAGTGAATGTTTTGAGAAAATACTTTAACTGAAAAGGACAAGCTAACATAAATACTCACCTTGCTCTTGCAAAATAGATTATAAAACAACAGAAGTAACTAAAAGAAAAGGGCAGTGAAAAACCATTGTCGTTTGATGGTACACGAACGCAGCCAATAATCCGTAACCAGAGACGAGAAGAAAAAGAGAAGCAAAAAGATACAAAACGTTCAGCCGCAAAGACGTAACGATGAGACCTTCGCTGGTCCAATTACCATCGTAAAATTACAAAATCGACAGGCTAACTGTTTTTCGAGCAAAACGACACAATTTATGCAACACGAAAAATCGTTTTTTAAGATACTCACCGGGCTCGTAAAATCGGATGCAAATGCGTGGAAATCCTACGAATCTCTAGAATTCATTTTTCAAATCCAATTTCGAGAGTTACGATCGTTCCCGGAGGCCCGTTATCGCAAATTACACTCCGTTGACTGTACTCACCGTAGCGAGATATTAAAGAAAATAACAAGGTATTCATACCGTGACTGATTCACAGCCGGTATATTTAAAACAATTTCACGCTCTTTTCTCTCGAGCAGATTCGAGCGGCGAATCCTCAGTCTTTAATCGCTACTTACTTAATTAAGTCTACTGTGATCTCTGAATCTTTGCTGGAGCATCGAGGAAAAAGGCACGATATCTATATTTTTGCGGATATTTTATTTTCAAGTCACTCTGTGACTAAAAAGGAATATTTCAATATAAAATAGCTGAAAATGGAAAGGACCTGTTAGATTCAGTCAAAGGTGTAATTATGCTCGTCAGAAGTCAAACTGATCACTCTATGTTTGGACAATTTCTCGGATTCGTTACATTACGTGATTAACGTCTACTTCTGGAAAAGTGAATTAAAGTTAAATTACTTACTTCCATGCAGTCATTTACTACAAGAGAGTGACATAAACGCCAGCAAATTGCAGAGTACATTTAAAAAATAATGTTTCGATTTCAAGTTTCATCATCACCTTTTTCTGTTTTTCAATTTATCAAGTTGATCGGTGTAGCTTCTCGATTGTTAAAGCATTAGAAAATAATAAATAAACGGTATTTTGATATTCTGACAATAGAGATTTTTTAAATTATGCAGCGGATAGAAAATCATATGTTTAGCCCGAAAATGATACAGAAGGGCAACTGCAACATGTAAGCAGTCGTCAATGTATTAGATTTTAAAACTACCGCTCCGTAAAAAAATGGAAAATATGATTCATCGTGCTTTCTCCTGTGGTCTTGATATATCAATTCTGCTCTTATCTCAACAAACAAAAAGACTTTTAGTGTTCTAAGAAAGTTTTTAACATAGAATGAGAAACTTAAAATGAGAAATTGAGCATACTAATAACGATCCTTTCATAATTTGCTCAATCTTGTGATATTTTTTAACGTTAAAAAAATACTATTGGGTAGTAAATAATCGAAGGAATGCAGTAAAACTGGATGCAGTTGACGAAAAATAGTAAGAAAGTAGCTGGAAAACATTTTCCGTGCCTTCTAAGAAACAAGTGATGCCTTCTAAGAAACAACTTGATAACGCGCGCATCAAAAACAAGAAGAAACGAGATACATATGTACTATCTTTCGCTCATCGACTAAAATCGTAGTCCACAATAATAAACACATTTACATGCAGGATGTGTGCAGCACGTAATTAAATCGAGTTACTCATCGCTAAACTGGTTAGGAAACTGTTTGTCCATTTAGAAAGCCAATTCGTATTTTGAGCAATAATAGATGAATTATTTAACACTTTCACGAAATTATCACCTCTGGTGCGTGGTTTATTGTGTGCGTACGAAAGAAATGTGTGTCGATGACCCACGAGGTTCTCAAGGTTCGATGGACAATTACAGTTTCGCGAAGCGTGTGATTGATATTGGCACAATAGTATTCGCTATAATAACATAACGTATAGTATTGTATGGTATGTAGTGATACAAATTTTATTCGTAATAAAAGTAATTTTATGTAGCAAAGAAACTAAAACAAAGACACATATACTTTTTATGTTCGACAATAAAATGTTTTAATATTTAATTTAATAGTTAACTCTTTTAATATTTTTTATTCATGAGGTATTCATATTTTTATTCATGAGGTATTCATATTTTTATTCATAGTACTAGACTGTGGATATTTATGTGCAAATCCAAGCTTTCTGCAAATACAGGTAAAAAATAGGTTGTAGGAAAAAAAATTTTTCCTCTAGCAAATATTATATTATACTCCGAGTATTTTACATACCTTTCCATATTATATGCATTCTATGAATTACTGTATCTTTAAGTTTCTCACAAATGGATAAATATGCGTAATCTATATGTCACTGTACCAAAGTACTTAAAGGATGCAACTTTATGATTACACATATTTTCTTAAACAAATGAACTAATATTGTTAATAGAATATCATAACTCACGCGTTACATATTAGCAAATTTTTTCTACGTACAACAACGCCAATAAAACAAGTGAAATTCCACGAGTAAATTTTACAAGTTAGAAATCAACTCCTGATTGACGTAAAACTGTAAAATTATAAGAACTGCTTGAGCAACAGAAAACTATAACTTATAACCTGTAATTTGTCAACTATTGTTTGTCAACTGTGTTTGTCTACTATTAAGTGTTACATAGTTGGTAAATTATGGTACAAGAAATCCCCGGTCATTCACCTGTCGCTACACATATGATTCCTAAGATATGTTACTGTCTTCAGCGTATTAATATTGCAATAAGATTTTTGCGACGAACCATTTCTTGCAAAATATTTATTGTAAATCTCCGTCCGTGACTTTAAGCACTTGTGCAGAAACGACGTGATTTTTTTAAATACTTCACCGTATGTTAATTACTAAGAATGCAGACTGAATTTAAACGAAGCTCATTCGGTTTCAGAAAATTCATTTAAATTAGCGAAACAGTAACAAGAAATAATTTTCAAGATTTTACATAATATTGGGTTGGCAACTAAGTGATTGCGGATTTCGTCATTAGGTGATATTGACAAAATCCGTAAGCACTTAGTGCTTACTAGCACTAGTTGCCAACCTAGTGGAATCACTTTTTTTTTAACAGAGGAATTATGATATAATTGTAATGTAGACTCTTCAATTTATTCAGTGAAGAAACTCATGTTTACATATTTAATTACATAAAATATTAAAAATAGAATTTATTTTATTTGTTAATATATATGAATTGGCACTATTTTATTTAGTTATGATAAAAGAGATCTTTTTTGTTGATATCAGTCTTGTATGGAAATTAAGAATTACTAGATAATTGCTATGAATAGAATGTTTGATGCCATTATAAATAGTAATATAATAATAAAGTTAATAATAAAAAATAAATAAAAGATAAATAGAATATTATTTAAGAAGTACAGACACGTAATATAAGTATCATTCTCGTGATTTTATAAAAATTTAATCGGTAATTACTTGTATGTTGTTTCCTAAAACTATAATACATTTTCTGATAATGTTTTAATTTTTCTTCCTCGGAAAATTGTCAAGATTTTGAAAAATGATCGGACCGACTTCGATTTGCAATTGAATTATGATAATTAGAACAAAATTTAAAAAGCATAAAGACATGGATGACATTAACAGTTGTTTTCAAGAACTGTGTTTCAATTTATCATAATCTTTTAATTTCTTTCTCGAAAAATTGTTGAAATATTGACAACTGATCGGTCAATGTTATAAAATGACTGCTTTGATGAATTGTCTTAAGCTTATCCTTTACACTACTTTAACAATAGCCGAAACAAATGAAAATCTAGCGATGTTAAGTCTAAAGAATAGAATAAATGACATAATAATTTCGAATTATCATTGTCTGTAAACGATCGCTGACATAACAAAACAGAATCCCTTTCCACTTCATTAATATCGATCACTTTTTTATTATTACTACATACTTACGATTCTTCTAATTGCTAACTGCAAAATATCAACTTTGTGATGAAAATTCCAAGGGCGTACAAGAAACAAAATTAATCATGAAATAACTAGATACATACGATTAAAAATGTATTTCGGTTTATCGTCTTCCCACATCGTTCAAAAAGAAAAAAGAGGTCTGAATAAGCGTCTGCGATCGATGTCGTTTAAAACTTATCGCGTCTAATTACCATCTAATGACCATTGATTTATTCGATCGAATGAATTCTATATTTCTTCGAGTAGATCGTAGTATTATTGCGCCCGTGCGCGATACTGTTGAATGCGATCGATCGAACGTAACTCTTCGATCACAAGGCAGTATACACGTAGTAGTAACACTAACGGTATCTAATTACGACGTTGACACAATTCTTGAAGCATCAAATCGTTTCATATGAATGAGCGTCCCCTTGTGCTAAAACTGTGACCATCTAATGGGAAAAACGCTCCTGTAACGTCAGCTAATCGTTCCGTAATCTGTTCGTTTATTCCACCGGCGGATTGTACGTATCATCGTAAGCCAATAATTCTTCGGACAGACGCAAATGTTCACACGCGAAACTAAACGGTACGAAATGGCATTTTTATGTCTGGAAATGTCACGCTAGAGCAATAGTGGAAAATATGTATACGGATAAAAAGGAAACAAATGTAGTATAGATTTTAAACTTTCACGATGATTAGACGATATATCTGTGGTTCTTCGGCTTTTGAATCGTATCTTTCTAAGCGCGTTGCACTTTGTTCTCGCGTTTCGTGAACATTCCAGCTTCTTCGCTCGTTCAAGTTTGACCTGAGCATACACGTATTTAGCACTTATAAGTATGTATCTACCTATCTCGCAAACGTAATAAAATTATTCATCAATTATTCGTCATATTAATAAGTCTTAATATTGGGATCGTTTTGGGTAGCTTGATCTTAAGATGGTGTGAATTTTTTACTACATATATACCATATATACATTCGCAGTAAATATCTCGTAACAATTATATACACTTTTTAATTGGTTCTATATTTTACCAATATGATTGTGACGGTTGTGTCTCGTTACAGTGCTAATTAAATTTCGAAATGTTTTATATTAAGACATAATATACACATAAAAGCTAGCTAGGATAAATATAATGTTCAAATACTGTACTTATTCGCTATAGAGGAAATAGACGACCATTGAAAAATGCAAATCAAAATCAATGTTAAATAAATATCCGCCGCTACTTATCAGATATCCGCCTGCATAAATTACAAGGAACAATACGGTGAGAAAAGAAGAAAAAGGAAAACTCATATTCTTAGGTCAGAAATGTATACGGTATATACGTGGCAATGTCAGACGACTGTCTGAAATCGTTCGGAGAAACCTCGCTCTATGGATAAAGAAGTAGCTACAGCTTCTTTGCTTACGTTCTTCTACTTCTTTTTATCAGGTTCGCCTCTAAGATGCAACGAAGAAGATTATAAACGACTGCGTAGTAAAATCACCTTGTAGTTGAAGCAAAAAGAACATTTCTCGCTCGCTCTCGAGTTCGTTCGCATTTCATAAAAAGTGAAATTGGATTCAGTGGGATTGACATAATAAAGAGGGAATTTTTATGCGTTTATGAGAAATCTAAAGACGCAACGACGCAAAATACATGGAAAATGTGCAAAGTAGCGTGTGTAACTTGTTAACGATATTTATTGTTAGTAGGTGAAACAGAATTCCATTTAGATTCCATTTATTTGATATTCCATGTATAAAAATATAAATTTGCATAAGTTTCGTTGCATGTGATAAACTTATATTGATAACTCGTGGTTCTTTAGACTCGTATCCAATATATGATATATTTCGTGTATTAAAAAAATTGCATTCGTCACGCGAATGAAGAGATGTGTTTTTGCGAAAGGTTATTAGATATAGCGGAATTTCAAGACAGGTAGGATATGAATGTTTGATGTGAAGTAGAATGTCATTTCATGCTGCATATATTATAATTTAAATGAAACGTCGTATTCTTGGTACAAAATCCTCACACATATCTGTATTTATTAGACAAAATATAAAACTTGTCAACATGGAACGATTACATTTTCAGAATCATTTTTTCAAAAGCAGACCATGTGTGATCGAAATAAATTAGTTTGCGAGTTACTTGAAAAGTGTTTTCACGACTGTTAAATAAAACAATATTTGCAAAATGAAAACAATCAAATCTTGCAACAATTTTTACCTTATTCGCATATTTTTATTAACTCGTCTTATATTTTATATTTTAATCTAATGTACGAAAACAACAATTGCAATAAGAAAATAATTTGCTTCCAGTGCAGTGGTATAGAATACGTAAAGACGTAATAGTAAAGTACGATAAAATACAGCAAAATGATACAGCAATAAGTAAATAAAAATAAATTTTAATATGTGTGCATACGTAATTTCCTATTCCGTTTCAAAGACATAAAGAATCGTTTCGCATATTGATTAGTGTTATTCACGACCTTGGACTTTTCTTTTCAAGAATCGCGATGAACATATAATAGTGATCATGAAAGATTGTTGTTATTAAAATGTTAAAAGTTGTCCTTGAAAAAGTGAGTAAATATTGCAACTTCGTTAACAAGTAAAGCTACCTAACCGCCACGTGTTTTCTTCTCTTTTTTTTCATCTGTGACTATAATTTTATGATTATGTGGTAACGCATACGATCAGAAATGCCGAATGAGAATTATAATTACAAAACTTGAATCTTGCCATCATAAAAAAGACGAAAAATGCCTGACGCAAGAAACAACTTAGAAAAAGCTGCGTCTATGCGATCGTTGAATAAGATCTGAAACGAACGAGCGTACATATCAATGTTTTTCTAGATTCTTCGAGTAGTTTCATAATGCAAATCCATTTTGGCCCAAAATTTAATATCGTTGCCGCTGTTCAAGACGCTACAAATAAGTAATAGACGAAGAAAGGATTATAATTCATTCTAATAATTTTCCCTGTGATGCAAATAATTATTGTATAATAAACAAATTTATTGTTAAGAAGTAGACGTATCTTCTTACGATTTGTAACCGATTGTGATAATATAAAAAGCGCGTTGATTGCGATACAAATATTCTGAACATGTAATAGTAATTGGTACTGCCATTGCGCATTTACGGTCATGTGAATGTAATTATTCTGTTGAAATCTATAGGTCCGAATACGAAGATATTTTTTTCTTTTTTTGGAAAACCGGCCATCGAAATCGTTCAATCCCTTCATATCGAAAGACGAAATATCTCGCCACGCAATATCCTTTGTGATACGCTCTGGACGAGATATCTTGCAACAGAATGTCGTTTATGCGATGCTTTGCACAAGATATCCCGCGACGCAATATTCTTCATATGATACTTCGAACGAAATAACTCGCACGGGGATTAGAAATGTTAAATAAAGAAAATGCTTTATTTCGACAAACAAATGATTTTAGTTTTCTGTTATATGACACAGCACAAAGTGTGGTATTATATACAATGCCAGGATACAGTGACCGATGAGCGACATCCATATATTAGGTTGTCGTAAAAGATTCTTTCGTTTTAGAGGAAAATAATAGATGCACAACATTTTTTGTTTTAATGCAAACGAAGCGTGTCCTACGACAGCTAGAAGACGGTCGAAGATAAAGATCACAACATCTGACAGATTAGGTTTCATGTTTGTATCAACATAGCCAGATAAAGCAGCTGCATGCAGATAGCGAAGGACATTTTTGGGACAACCTAATAAATAGAAAGCGCCGTATAAACAACATTGAGTTGTAAAAATATTCCGCCCAAAACTTATAATAAACGACATTACGTGACAAGGTATATTTCGTCCTTCGATGCAAAGGAGTTAATGACTAATGACCAAAGAACTAATACATAAGATAGGAGATAGTAGGTACTTTGCTGAGAATATGATAATGAGTGATAATAACGATGACTGCGAAACACAATTCTGCTTACCTAACTTAGAGATTTGTTACTGATTATCAAAATTAATAAAAATTATTCGTGCATACTCAATACTGATTTTGAACGATTTTATCGTGATTTGTGGTGCCTTCAGTTTATATTTTAAAGATAATCTAATATTTCAGAAATTACTGAATTTGATATATACTTGGTATATCTTAATTATAAAATTTATTACCTTTTAATTATTTATTAAATTTACTAGTTACTTTAATATATTATAATTAATATAATAAATACGTATGATTCTAGAAAATAATTATAGCTTAGAGAATATAATTTTCTTTTCTTTTCGGTCAATCTTCTGTTCAATAAATCGTTTAATAGATAGAACATTGTTGACAAATATCACTCGCACAAGGAATAATTAATCATAACGTCGAGCCATTAAATTATGCTAATACAAGTAAGTAAATATTACAACGAACGGCATCTAGCATCGATAATTCCCCGTTTTAATTTTATCTCTATTACAATGACATCACATTTCTATTGTTTCTCCGAGAAGTATCATTTTTCACCTAGGATACGCTAATCAAAAGAAACAGATAGACCAATTTATTACGATAACCGGTTATGCAATATATCATTTATACGACGTATGAAGTTGTGATAATTACAGAATGGCGAACGTATTATGTGTTATTTACACATTATTTTTTAACTATGTCATATGGAAATCACAAAGACATTATACTGGTAGATCAAGTATCACTCGAATATGCCTGATGTAGCGCTAAATTCGTTCGACATTACGCGTAAAGTTTGTATTATTAATTTGAATGTTTTATTTTCAACTTTAATTCTACGTTTCTAATAAGTCGGTGAATCAAGTCAAAAGAAAACGATTCAAGATTTCGATGATAATATCTCCAACACATGTATGTATCTATGCAACATTATTTTATTTCGCATCATATTTTGTTAGCGAAGGTAAAATTAGCGTTTAAATAACTTTTTACGCGATCGATTATTCGATGAATGAAATACCAGTCGAGACTTGAGAAACTTCATAATGTCGTATCAGTACCGTCGGTAAATCGTTTTGACATTGATACTGCTGACTTAACATAAATATGATATTATAGTATTATATCACTAAAAATAAAATAGTAACAACGTAATATGCTGTAGAAAGATTTTAGTTAAGCGTAACCATTGATACAGTCCAATTTACGTTCTTTACAAGTTTCTGTAGAAATTTGTTTACGTTATTAGATTATATTTTATTTATGTACTCTTTCAGTATTAATATGTAGCTGTAGCTTATAGTTAATTATTTCGTGCAAGCTGCAGCTTACCCATTCTTTTTCTTTTTCTTTAGCGTTTTAAGTAAATTATTAG
This sequence comes from Bombus breviceps, assembly GCA_014825925.1. Lineage (NCBI taxonomy): Eukaryota > Metazoa > Arthropoda > Insecta > Hymenoptera > Apidae > Bombus > Bombus breviceps. The sequence continues at coordinate 3,170,844 of CM026185.1, forward strand.
TGTAATTACTAGTGACATCGTCTTCTGCATGATACTGTACGGTGAAGCATTATTTGTGAATTTATTTATATTATACGTTATTATGGTTTTTGTCTATAAAATCTCTTATAGCCACTAGATTACAATGGACGGTGTTATATAATCTGTTCAAGCAGTTCAATTTTATAATCAGTCAATGTATGATTATTCTTATAAAAAGCAATTTTCTATTAATTCTTTTTATAAGAAAAATATCTTATTTCTTTTTTTCTCTTTATTTATTTAAAAAAAAGATATTTTTCTTACAATGGAATTAATTGGAAAATTGTTTACGGCGGTAAAACTTTTTAATTTTTGAAAAGATTGATAAAACTAGCTTAACTAATAATGCGATAATGTAATAGTAATAACCTAAACACTACGTTTAATTTTGCTTTTACGTTTTGTACAATTGTGTAAAGTTACACGGAATTGAAGATAGTTTCCAACCCAATAGTTGAGTTAGATACAAAGCTGAACATGTAATTATTAAACTATAGATTTTTATGCATTTATGGAAAATTTAATTATGCCAAAATACATAGCAAGCATGTAATCTGTAAAAATATATAAAATATTCAAGGTACAGTGCTCGTGATCGCTATAATAATTAATAACTGTAACAAACCGTCGTTTTCATCTTAACTGTTTTCGTGAAGATATGAATTTGCATAAATATTCACGTTCTAACAATTATATGAAGAATTAAAAACTGTTGGTAGCGTGAGTTTAAAATTGCAATATTTTGTCATTACTGACCCAGAAAAGAGAAACAAACCGTAGATAAAAATGTTAAATTTTCGATAAAAAGTAAATCACTGATCGTGTGCAAAAATGCGTACAAAGAATTGTATTGCGCATACTATACTTCATGGAATTGTTACTGCGAAAGTTATATTTATATCGATTTTCGTTACACGTATCGAAACACGTTACGAAATGTTTGTGAGCCAGCGAAATTTTACGCGGCTTATGTTTTTTATACTCTTGAGAAATACACTGGCATAATTATTTTTGCAATTACATTTAGCTTTGCATTATGATCGCTATAATTGCTATAAAAATATCATAATCCTTTGTACAAGTCATTTACAATTTCTCTAACTCTGACTAGTCTCTGATTCAGTCATTCGTGTTTGTATAATAAAACGCTAGTTCTGTTAATTAATTGTTGGCTGAATGAAAAAATCAATTAACAACCAATTTAATTATTTTATTAAATTAAGACGTTCAGGTATTTCAAAAAGTCAGAATATTAATGTCGCGTATTGAACCATTGGAACGAACTAAAAGTTCCCAGTATAAAATAAATATCATAACTTCTTCGTTACAATAAATTTAAAGAAAGAATTAGATGATTTTCTGTAAAATCAAATGTATACGTGCACAGTGCATCATTTTTATCATCACATAGTAATGAAAGAAACTTTATTATGTTAATTGTAGTAATTGTAATTATTCCATTTGTTACCGCTTCGAGCGAAATTCTCTTCTTAATAGTTTTTAAACGAAAAAGAAATATCGAAAGCTATTCTATTCCTTCGTTTAGCTTCGAGAAACGATCGATTAAAAAACGCAAAAAAGGTGCAGAGGAACGAAAATAAAGATACATAAGACAAAGGAAAAAGGCGATGCAGTGTGAAAATAGATATCCTTGAATCCATCGTGTACGACGAAATTCAACTCGGCAAAATGTGCAAAAAACAATGCAAAGAACCGACAAGAAAAAGCGATCTTAGAAAGCGAATAAACAGAAAATCTAACGGTACGACGACAAGGGCCATAAATTAATTAGGTGTTTTTATTTTTTTAGGGTCACCACACGTACGAACTCAACAATGGAGCGTCTTTGAGCACCACTCGTGCAGTTGAGCTTCCCTTATACATCGATATCTGCCGGAGAAATCATAAAATTGGCGAACTCTCTTCACCATAGAAAAACTACTCGCAAACATGTCCAGGTATAGCGTCCAAGAGTACGACCTCGAAACTGGAAAGCAAGTCCGGTTAACCGGATACAGCAATGCTGCCTTCGAAGATCCATTTCGAAGCAACAACAACGATTTTGATCAGACTGCTGAACTAGAAAACAGGCTTAGCAATGTCCACGTCTCAGGCCAGGATGACAAAAATATAAACAACGATGGTAAGTTTGTGTAATTTATTCCTTTACGACGTTAAGTCGACATTGCGTTGTACGAATATATGGAAAACGTTAGTAGACGGTGGATGTTTATACGAATCAATATTTTCATAAATACAGCTAAGGAAGTAGGACGTACAGCAAAGATTTGTTTATCGCAACGAATTTAAATATTCCAACGAATACTGTTATTTCGTATATTTATATATTCTTGCATCTTATATGTGTTTTCTATGCTATTGCCAGCTTAAATCTTCCGTAAATGCATCAAAATCCACGGTCTACGCAGAATGGAACGGAAATCAATCCTCACGATTTTTCAAACATTTCCGACAGTCGGACAGGAAAATGTATGGAACGAAAGTTAATCAGCTTCCATTCGACTACAAACTGCAATACTAGGAGTTTCGAACAATGTTTTACTTCCATGGAAAGTCGAGGTTACCTCTATTTTTTAAAATGAAACAATACATTTTTTATACAACATTTGAAGCATTTTTTTAATTCTCTGCGAAAAGATATTGAGACACTTGACTGGAAAAATGACTAGTTCAAAGGATATTTTAACTTTGATATTGTGAAACTTGTGGTATGAAAGACAAAGAAAAATAGCATAGTAATTTATGGTTTTATGTTTTACTTGTCTTTCATATAATAAGTTTTACAACGTTAAAGTTAAAATACCTTTTATAAACTAATCATTTTTCGACTCAAGTTCTAATGGTGTATAAAAGAATGTATTATTCCATTTAAAAAAAAAAGCGATGACCTTGACTTCTTATCGAAGCAAAATCTTCTTTGAAATTCATAACATTGCAATTTGTAACCGATTGAAAACTGATTAATTTTTTTTCGAAACATTTTTTTGTCCGACTATTCGACCTATTTGAGAAATCGTGGGAATTGATTTTCTCATCACGCTGTATATTATACTTGTGAATTTCAATTTGCGTATAGCAACGTCTGAAAGAATCGCAGTGATTGTTTTATATAATTGCAATCGGAAAGATTGCAATAATAAGGAAGTAGCTACATCTGCTAGTAATTTGAATCGAATAGATCAAAAACTAACTCAAAATCAATCAAAGTTGAATCACTTTTTAAGACGTGCTCTAAATCCATATCTGTTTAATTCTGAAGCAATTGGAATCCCCATATAGAGATTATTTTGCAAAACATTATAAGTCACCTACTATTCTTAGTAAAAAATTTGTGCACTTTTGGATATGAAACCTATACCTTTCACTCTCTCCCAATAAATACGATTTAAACATTGGATTATTCTGCCTATCGTTGCAAATCCTGCAATTATTTTCATAATAAATTTTAACACGAAGATTTTCAACGTTTTCATCCATATAGATCAAAATTTCTGCGGGGTGTTATTCAGAATATTATAACGCTATCCTTTTATTCGAAATTTAAATTGCGAGCAACAATTAAATTACTGTTAATACTGCTAGTTAGTTTTCAAAAAACTGATTCATTTGAAAGAATTAATTTAAAAATCTTAAAATATAATAAAATTTACATTCTTTCGGAAGAATTGCAGACATATCTTTATATTAAATTATATTAAATTAAAGCCGTTAAATTGGCGGCTATTTAAAGATATAATACCATTAATATAAATATAATAAATATAACGATATTAAAATATAATATAACACCCCAGGCGAAAACATGAAGTTTTAATTACTGTCTATTTAGTTTTTTCATACTAAAATTATTAGCTCTGAACAGACATATAGAATTATTTCTGAACAGTATAGACCAACAGAGCATAGATTCATTTTTTGAAATGCTTTTTCACGCCAATTGCAAAGACAATTTTTCATTTGATTTGTTTGTGTTCTGTTTTTCGTTTCATATCATAAACTGTCGTTTTGCATTGCAAGAAAAATGTATTGAATTGTCTGAAATTTCCTAACGATGGAACACCCAAGGCGAGAACTCTTGTATAACGCAATTGTTAAAGTACAGCAAAATATGTAAATTCGCATTTTTGTACAAATCTTTATATTGATATGATCCAACGAAATTTGATTTTGCATAATTACAACGGTGATTAAATTTTGATTTACATTGTCCCTTTGACGTATTAATGTCTAAATGCTATTTTTTTTTTTTTAATTAAGTACTTTAACTTCCATTATTATTATTATTTAATATTTTATTATACAGAATGCGAATAAATTTATTTTGTATTTATAATTAGGTTTTAAACTATAGAGTATTTCGTGAGTATAACTATTTTTCTACTTTGAGCCACATCCTACTTGGAACCTATTCTACTTTGAAAGTGTCTGATATACACGTTCTCTTTAAGGTTACGGTTTGACCGAAAATGAAATAGTCGAAAACTTCAAGCATCAATATTTATCGAAATAAGATGATTCAGAATAATTTATGGTAATCTATATCAGATCTATAATTTTTAAAATGTATGATAGAAATATATAATCGGGAATTATGTCCACGATATTAATTTTAAATTCATCAAACTTTCGATTATCTGGATACTAATTGGCATATAATATTTTATTTAATTATTCTCCTTCATCCGGAAATTTTATTCGGATAATAAATAACTATAGTACATATTACCGGTTTATCAGACTGAATTAAATCATTGAACTAAATCAACCTTTTAAAGAATATGCTGGGTTGGAAAATTTGAAATTAATTTTCTCTTACATCGTACCGTACCGTGATAGTAATACTTATTAAACATTTTTATTAATGATTTATTCATCAAAATGCTTCACTGTTTTATAGTCGCTTTTGTTACGCCTCTTGCTAAGAGGTAACAATATTTCATAGAAATTGCAGTATATAACATTCTTTTATGATTATATAATTTATTATCCTGTATAAAATTCCCAAGGTAAAGGAAAATGTAGGTATCAAACACTTTAATCTAACTGAAGGAAAATAATTTTATATGGCTGTTTGAACAAGAAATTGGAATGATATTAAAATTACGATGAAACGCGATAACATTGAACATATAAAATATTTTTAAAAATTCATGAACATGAAAATCAATTGTACTAGTATAATACTATCGAAATATATATAACTCGTGTAACACTAAATAATACATGCAATTGTAAGCATTAAAAGATATAGATATCTCATGAATGAAGAATGAAAATATTTTTCTAATCAACAGGTGATCCGCAGACATTTTATAAACTGATGAATTATTTGATCAATTGGCTGCATTGATTAATTAAATGGATTAGCTTGCTGTATAGCTTTGACATAAGCCTTCATCTTCATTATCTCACAAAGTATTTATAGCCTTGAAATTATTCATCGACTGGGAACTAAATTTTTATCTAGAATAAAGAATAAACGACAAGCACTAAAATAGATTTTCTAAGATACCGTTATTTTAGTACATATATACGTTTACATATTTATAATGTTTAGCTACAACCATAAAAATCGGCATTGGATTTAATGGTGTCTAATTTGAATGAAAATTCGATTTGCAAATATACACAAGGTTTACGATACCTTTGATCTTGAAATTATTCGAATGAAACTATAATAATTATTCGTTCGCCAAAGTTGCAAATTATTCCCGTTACTTGTACTTAAGAAATGACTAAACTACAATAAAATTAGTCACTGAAACTGTAAATATAACAGTGTTTTATAATGCTATTATTCTCTTCGTTACTAATATCTTTTTTAAATACTATTACAGTATTCCTCCTTTTTATCTGTTTTTATCATTTTTCTATTAATAATAACATTTTCATTCTTCCTTATTCTTTCACTCTTGGTATGTGTAAGAAATATCATATTGCTGCTAAAAGAAAAGTATTCGCTCCTTTCTCGAACAACAGACATGTTCTTGTAATCTTTCTTATTAACAAGAATCTTTTAATGCCTAAACTCGATCCATCTCAGTCTGGATATAACGTCCAACTGAATATTATAAATCTGTTGTCTGATAATCTCAGTTCTATCGAAGAAAAACTAAACAACGCGTGACGTGAGTAAATAATAGGACAGATTACAGATCAATGGAACGAGATAAATCTCTGTCAGAAATGCAATTCCAAAGTATGTACTTACACAAATCTAATAGTGTTTAACAGCTGAAATTCGTAACAACTGAGGAATATACAAATTCTGTTGTGTTGGCAACTAAGTTATTGCGGACTTTGCCCATACCACCTAATGACGAAATCCGCAATCCCAATATGATCGAGTGAAAAATGTTATATAAACATAGAGGTGGTTTAAAACTTTATTAAAAAATTATAGTAAAAATACAAGACAAAATACAAATATTACTAATATTACAAATTTTCTACTGCTAGATAACACTTTAATATTAATTCCCCTTCTATAAAATATAACTCTGCTATTAAATATTAAATTAAATTAATATTAAAATTTTTTAAACAAGCTAATCTTTCTTAAAGATTATAAAACTCAGCCTATGATTTCAGCTGAGACGCTAACAAGCTATTGCAATGGTTGATCGAACAATTGTAAACAATCAATTGAAAAAGATATATTTGAAACTTCACGACGTTGGAATTTTATACAGTGACTCATTCAAAGTATTCGAATACTCGTCATAGAAAACATATATATTTTATATATCATATAAAATTTAAAATTTGACCAAATTTGAAACCAATCTGGAATTATATATAAAAGTTACAAGATATTTACTGCTAACATATATGTAGTAAAATAATAATATATACAGCATAAATAATCATTTTAAATTTATAATAAATTTATTTAATATTTCGCATTCACAATTTGTCCGATTTGGACATTTGGTAGAATTTTTTAGCTGTTGGATTATTATGTGGGTGGTTACCCCCAGTGGGTACCATCTTCGTGTTTGTTAGATTATATCCTTTGTGAATTTATAATAAATGTTAAAGAACATCGATGAATATTAAAGCTTGCTAGTATAATGGATAATTGACTGTTTAAATACTTTTGCAATCTCTGCGAAATACATACGTATTGTATACATACTTGCATCAAATATTCTGTGCTTTTACGTACATTTTCAGATTTACCTCAAATTTTGCCAATATAACCATGATCGTCGAGTTTCATTGCTTCGATGTTAATGACATTCCAAAATGTCTCGTACAACACACGTAATATATTTATAAACCGTTTTTACAAGTGTTTGAATACTTCCGTGAGCTATTGTACGTGAGTAATTTTGAAGAATAAAGATATATGAAACAAGTATTAAAACCTATAGTGCGTTAATGCGAAGAATTGATTTATTGGAATAAAACGAAATCAAAACGTGACTTCTGTATTAATAAGTTCAATTTTTTAGTTTTCTTCTATCGAAATACGATATTAAACAGCCAATTATTATAATCTATTGAAGTTTTACAGCACAATGATCGCAAGCCCGTTACTGTACGCCAATTTCGTGTTTCTACTATAAACATTTAATAAAACTTTAACACGCTAACACGTTCACGCGTTCACTGTGCTGTATGCTAACGCTACTATCGAGCTGACAACTAAGTGATCGCGGATTTTGTCATTAGGTGGTAACGACGATACATGCAAATTATATACATACAATGCATACGCCCCTTGCATGTATATTAAATAATAAAACTTTACATATGTGTTTGACATGAATTATTATGCCCTTTTCTCCTTGTAACTTAAATTATTATATGCCTATTCATGATACTTTAATTATTATATAATATATATAGTGCAATATATTATATTATATATGTTACCTGCGCCTAAACCTTATTCTAATAAATAGCATAAATAACATCCTCTATATATCCATACATATATCCACAAGATACACTCAGAGTTTTGATTAAGAACATTGAAACACCCTATATAAGATTAAATTTCCAACCAGCGGATCACATGCGCATATCGTAAAAGTCCCCGTTCAACAGTCGCAAAACTATCAATAACCGATCCGACAGCTTAACGCGTGATTACATCAATTACACTGAAATACTAGCGTCAATTCTTTCGTATGATATAATGACTGCGATTACACACTTATCGGTTCAACGAAGAAAACCTGTCGATACTATTTTATAGTATCGACTAACGATGTGATCTGCAAAAATTGTGAGAACAAAATCAACTTTACGATGTTCTGCGGTAAACTTGCAACGGTGTGTTAACTTATAAACAGGAAGTACGCGGGTATAGACGCGGAGAAACATGTCGTTAATGCGAAAGGAGAATTCCTAAGAGATTGAAAAGGGAGAAAAGAATATTCCATACGTTCACTTTTGCGGTTGAGCAGATGCATTATAATACTAACCATATACATAATACTAACCGTATGCATAAATTAATAATGAGAAATTATTTCAAGGCGCGGGTTCTTTGAGTTTTCTGACTCATTTCGTGACCATTTGTGAGAGAATGACGTGTATGAAAGACTATCTCGTTGATACTCGATACATGTAACTGCAATTATCGTCTCGGTTGAATCAACTACGATTTGCATGTTTTTCGTACGACAGATTTTGTTCTTTGATTCTTTCTTATTTCGTGCTTTTTTTCACTTTAATCAACGCCATATGAGTTAGAAAGCTAACGTATTCATAGGTGTTGAATCTCATCTCACTATTTGCTTGCCACTGCGGATATTTCACTTTATTTTGATATTCTACTAACTGTAAATAGTCTATTTAATAACAATTACTGGTTTCTACTTTGTAAATCAAAGTGACGGATTTATAATCAATTACAATTGTTTACTTTCGTAAGCAAACGAAAATTTGGTTACATAGGCTTGATTTATTTACATCTCACAAAAATTTACGTTGCACGTAAGATACGAGAATGTATAAATAGAACTATATTAATTTATATCAATTTATAATTATTATAATTAATATATACAATACTTAATTTTATTATATATAATACAATTATATATAATACAGTAATTAATATATACAATAATTTACATTAATTCGTATAATATAATCTATTATTTCTTATATTTTCTTTGCTTTTATACGAAACAAGTGCAATATAGAAAAATCTTATTAGAGAGAACTAAAGTATCTTAAGTAAATTATCAGATGCAATTTTTTTATAGACGAGAAAGCTAAAAACGTTTTAAAATCATGATATCTGGAAAAATGGAATCTTACAATCTACATACGTAAATGTCCCTTACATTTAATATCTTCAGTCGTACAAAGCCAATCTTACTCATGAATTAAGAAATAGCAACACATATGTATTATGAATCGAGCAGATGTTCGAAATGTTAGCCTATAATTTCTATTAGTCTCATCCTCTATACATATAAATCTTATCATTAGATATGTATTATTTAAATTCATTATTCATTTACATATACTTTTACAAAGTAAAGCTTTATTATTTGCAGAGTATCCAGATAAATGTCAGTGACATTTAGATACACATTTCGTACAATAAAGTTAATGTTAAGTAATTTCGTATCAAGTGTAGAATTACGATATGGACATTAGCGTACGCATACGAAAAAGGCCTGGTTGGTTTAATCGCGTGTGTAAGTTATTTAAAACAGTTTACTGAACAATTTGTTATTCGCCGGATATTTCGTAATTTGTTTTCTAACATCGTGGAACAGCTATTTGTGGCGTAACTGTTTGACTTATGCTAACACCACGACAGTATTGTTGACATTATGAAGAAAAGTATTCGCATAAATAAAAACTGGACAACAGAAATTTTTAAAGGATCTATGCTATTTATATGAATAGAAATTGACATAGGAATTGACATAGAAATTGATAGAGATAGACAAAAATTAGAAAGAAAAGTATTTATACATGTATGTATATGCTAATCGAATTTTCATTACTAGACTGCAGATCTTTAAGTGATTTTATATTTTTATGAACGTAACATGTATCTCCAGATAAGTGGAGATTCGTAAATCATTACACTTGTATAACAAGTATTTTGTTTGTTTCATCTATCTCTGAATATTACATTTCTTCACTCTAAAATTCCTCGCAACTACATAAACAATAAAAAATTATTTTATTAAATTATATTATTTAATAAAAAATTATTTTTATTGTTCATATATTTGTGATTCTTCGGGATTCGATAATATTCTCGATAGTACGTTGCGCTTGCAAACAATCCAGTTCACTTCTTCAGGGCAGACCTGAACTGGAATGTTCACTTCATTCATGTCGAAGTAAACCGTAACGTACTATTTTAAAAACACGATGAAAACCCGAACAACCACAAATATTTCATCTAACCATAGTGAAAGCTTAAAATCTAAAATATTTTTATATCGAGTCTATTTTTATGTTACAAAGCTTCACATATGACGATGAAAATATTTTTATATCATGTCTGTTGCTATATCATACAGTTTTACGTATAAAGACCATGCGAAGAATATATGACAAGTCTATTTTTGTTGATTTTCTGGCTGTTACATGACTCAATGGTTAGAAAGAATTATTTTAATGTTCCAAGACATAAACTTTTTGAAAACAAGCACAGTGTTTTGTAAAAAACGAACAGTACTAGCTTATTTGTTGTCTTAGTTCGATATAATTGATATTAACCTGCATAAAATAAAATAACGTTATTAATGTTACAAAAAATGACGAAACATATATACATACAATCTGAAAATCTTTTATATCGAATCTTTAAATCATTTTTCTGCGAAAAAGAGGGAACGTAACTCATCGTAATTTTCACCTGTGGTCGTCCTATGTATTTTATATAAATTATTACTTGAATTAGTATGAAATATTAATTCGAGAAAGCTAACATGAATTACTATGAAACTCTTCCTCAATGTTACATAATTTTTATTTTTCCACCTGCATTCAAGTCAATATTATTCACACATCGTACACGTGCCGATTCGAATACGAGACAAACGTAATGGACGATTTAAAACATGCGATTGTCGAAGTATCGCTGACAAACGATAAATAAATTTCTCAAAAGAAATCCGTAATAACAGTATGTAAAACAAGATATATATCTTTTGACAAAAAGAAAAAAAAATACAGTTTCACTAGCATTGTTAGCATCCTTTCAGACAGAAGATTTGCATGTTAAAGCGCGTACGTAAGCACGTGGTCGTTACCGCAGATAATTTATCAGATTGATCGTTATCGGTGCCAGTATTTTGTCTTAATTTATTCCCGTCTTCGTACACTTCGTTGGGAATTTATGAACTGTATTTTCCTTTTCGCGTGCCAAGCATTGACCAAATTAAGAAATTCGCGCTACCTTCTACGTATCAAACGACTCACGTGTTTAACTTGTCATGAAAAAGGAGGACGTATATGTACGTCGGAGATCATCGCGTCATCGCATTCCACTAATCATAGGGAAGAGTTAATTCGCGAAAAATTGTTCGATTTGAGAAAGCTTGGCGCCTGATGAATTTAGAAATACGATGGTAAAAACGTGCGAATTGACGAGAAAAAGATGATAGAAACGATGTTGCAATAAGAAAAAGTAAATGTGATTGAGATTAATTTTTGTCGATATTAAACATTTAACACTGATATAGTTTATAACTTCAATTTCTATTTGCTGGATTTTTCGATAATGCGCGTGCAATTATTTGAATGAATTTTCTTAAAATATTTAACGATAAAAGATTATACAAAGCAATTTACATTTATCCCAGAACCATATCTTAACGAGTTAATAAATGCTATAATTCACATATAATTATTCAATTAATTGTTTGTTTACTAATTTAGATAAGTTGTTTCGAAAATAACTACATAATCTGCTCATTATTTGATCGACACTTTAGACGTGTTTAGAAGTGTGTTTGTTGCATATATGAAAATTGCAGGGAAACGTGATAGGTTACATTGTTTAGTATATTTTTCAGATAAGCAATTTTAAAATTCAGCATCATGTTATATCAAAATAAACTATAATATATTGTCTTCTTATTTTGTTTTAGAGTTGAACACGCGCATTGTTTCTTGTCCTTCATAGTCTTAAAAATATTCCTTATCATAATATTAAAATGTTGCTTTCTTTAATAATTGTATCAATGATTTTTATAAAATTTCGACAACTTATAAGCTACTCTTGCGAGGCTTATATTTTTGAACCTAACAGATTATTTTCATTCTCAACCATGTCACTTTTTAATCATAGAATGACATTAAAATCAAAAAATAAACAAAGATGTGCTTACCATATTTCTTTTCTCTGCGAACGTGATAGAATAGTGCAAATGATAAAGCATAAATATTCGTTTGGGTCTGCTAGGAACGCGTCACAATCAATAATTTTACTATAACTTTATGACTAGGAATTTTTCTATGACTTCTTGATTAAAACTTCCTTGACAACATTTCGACTTCTAAGAAAACATCTTGTGGTAAAGAACCAACGTAAAGTAATCACAATTTCATGCTCGATGTTTCATATCCTACGTAACTACGTAACCTACGTGATTGAAATTTAACAGTTTCAGAAAAATGTTTCTATTTTTCATTTCATTCTTTAATATGACAAAGATGTTTATCTATATTTTTATGTATCCACATTTTTACGAGCTCGATGAAATATTCCAGCCAGATAATTGATAATGAATTGTTATACGTTAGAAATTTATTGAAAGATCATTGTAAAAATGTTAAGAATAACTTATCAAGAAATAATAACGGAAAAAGTGTTCACAAGTCGCAAAAGTGACGAAGAAACGATTCAATTGGAAATATACGTCGATATCTTTTGAGAAGAAAAAAATTTATTTCTCGGCATTTGAGCTATCCGATATTATACTTAGTAAAACTAACGTTAAGCAAAAAAAATATACTTTAATATACTTTTCAGGTACGATAGAAATGAAAGAAGATCAGAATCAATTTAGCTAAATTGCTAATCTTCCGTGAATAAAATAATCCTTAAAATAATCCATTAAACGAGTATCTCAGATATCACAAACATTACGATAATTTTACTTTCATGATCGTAAATTTTCAAATTACAAATTTTGTTTAAGTTTTCAATTAGACTAAGGAATAAGTATAGGATTGAATTTTTTTAGGAAAATTCCTCACAACTCCGTCAAAGAATCAATGCGTTTCTATTTCACCGAACAAGTTAAGGTTTAAATATTTTGTTGTATAAATATACTGTTTAACGCCTAAATGGAGGATTTCCATCTTTTCTGCACACTAAACGCAGTAACGAATTTTTTACAATTTTATTACTATTTAATAATAGACATAGAGCATATTATTTTTGCGAATGTTCATGCAAATTTATATTTTTACGAACGTAACTAAAAAAGATAGTGCTTAAATAGAGGTTCATTTTACTTACCAAAAACTATAACGCGTTTTTTATCTACGATATTTCATATATCTTTGCATATTGTATGCTAATTGAGAAATTCCATATATTTTTGTACATCGTACGAATTTTTTCGTCCTTAAATTTCGTATAAATGTATGACATACCACGATCTAGTGATAATTAAAACATTTATTCCTCTTCATCCGTCTCAATTTAAAAAAACAAAAAAGAAAAGGAAGAAACTCGTTGTAAATCTAAGTGTAACGTACAGTAGTACAATAGTAGCGTTGTAAATGTAAGTTTAACGTACAGATAGTACTCTGTACAATGTAACAAAGTGATAGAATATTTGTATTAGAAACATAGTACATATAGATTGAACACAACAACTTACCTTCTTCTCTGTTGATTTGCCTAAATTGTTATTCGAATTAAAACTGAAGACAACGAAAGAATAATTGTGAATTCGACGAAGTTCGAATTAACGTAAGGAGTATAATGTCAATTGAATGGAAATCAATTTTTAAAACAATTTGTTTCCCGCAAACATCACGTGCTACCGTGTAAAACCAGTTAAACCAGTCTAACTTCACTTTTGGACGTAATTATCACCAGTTAGCCAGTACCTACGGCAGCTTGTATACTTGTATGCATTATGGTAATCTTAATATGTATGTAGATGCCTCGTGATTGCAATTTTTATTTCACCTTTACCTTTTTCTATTTTGATTCCAATCATAGTACTTTCTACACTCGCTCCTTCAAAAGGTCGTCACATGATCCAAAGAATTTACATCTACATCCGGAATTCCACACAGGTGTTAACCATTTCTATACGTTTAATTGTTGTTTACTCACGGTTAATTGACAGTTGACTGTGCAATAATGTTCGTTAGTCAAACATCTGCACGCCTCATTAGTCTGTTATTATGTTAATAAAAATATCAATGTTTATAGATTTATAAAAATAAAATATTTTTGCACTTATTGTTGACATTTATCGTAACATATTCAGTGATTTCAGACAATTTCGATGCACCAAGTAAGTTAAAGTAAAGGAATATTAACGTTAGAATTATAAATATCAAATATAGTTAAATATAAACCGTTTAGAAATTGAAAAAGAAATTACTAACGTACAGATTGTACTCTGTACAATGTAACAAAATAATGGAATATTTGTATTAGAAACATAATACATATAGATTGAACACAACAACTTACCTTCTTCTCTATTTATTCCCCTAAATTGTTTAAACATATAATTTTATATTTATTTGAATGTTTATATCACACTATATGTTAAAATAATTACTTTTTGCATTAAGTGTACAATTTAATTAACCATTCTTATGGTCGTTCTCTTGCTTGTCATACAAAACAATAAAAATATATCAATGAAGATCTAGAACAGTTGAGCGGAGAATAAATCTTTTTTTGCAAACATTCCTGAGCGATGCGTAGTTCGATGCGACGTCTTTTGCTATATAGAACGACGTTTATATCAACATCTATACTTTCGAGAGAAGCAACACTTAGCTAACAAGCTAAGCTTTTCGGTAAACATTGTACTTTCTTAATAGAAAAATAAATTAGTTAATCTTAAATGGCTCCAAATTTAAAATTAACATAAATTCGATGCGGTTTTTATCATTAACATACAGCACTGGTATGAATATTTTAACAAAAGAAATTTTTCTATGAAATTTTTATGATAGTAATAACAAGTGTTTCATATTACGTATATTTTATTACCACACAGGAGTTACAGCGATGTTATTATTTCATTGTACACTAATCATAAAAAAGTATGAAGATATGATATATCTACAATATCTTTTATAATATTTACTCCTGTTTCAGTTCCACAAAATCATGAAAAAGGTTTCTTATGCTCCCTAGAAAAGAAGTGGTTATATCAACGAATCAAAAGATCCTGCAGGAAGAAGTTACTTTACAAAAGAGTACCTATAGCAGCGTGGATACCAAAGTATCGCAAGGACTACATAGTAAGTGATCTTGTTGCCGGTATTACCGTAGGCCTTACCGTTATACCGCAGGCAATAGCTTATGCGAACGTCGCAGGACTTCCTTTGCAGGTAAGACAGTTTGCTCGTTCACTCGTGAAATTTTACAAATTTAATATCATACCACTATACCTTAGTATATTTATAATTAAATTATTTTATATATAGTATATATAAAATTAATTTATTTTGAAGTAAACAAAAAAGATTACTTCTCTCTTAAACAGACTTATACATCTTTAATTTTGCAGCTTAATGCAACTGAACTCGTAACGTTATTTCTTAACGTGTTTCTAATATGTATAAAACATTCTTTGAAATATTTTAACACATTAAGATTAATTTACTACTTAAAAAAATACTATTAGAACTTAGTTTGAAGTAAGAATTAAGAAATTTTACGTCGTTCTTGTTACTCTTTATCAGAAGTAAAAATTTAATGTCAGAAGCAGAGTGCTGGTATGTTATAAAATTTCATATTGTACCTATTAAAATTTTACAATTAATGTTGTCAAAGTTAAAAACAATGTTTCATCTAACTACATACAATTTTATGTCAATTTTAATAATTTGGAAATTAATAGTATATAATTGGAAAGGATAGAATAGTTTTGTATTGGTGCGCGTGTTTAATCGCGGTGTCATAACTTCCGTCATACGATTGAATCAAAAGATTTATTAGGGATATTCTCTAACAAAATCATTCCAACGTTCCATCATTATCGCAACCGCTTTCGAATATCGTTTTAGTGAAACCGATTATGATATTTACAAAGTGTCGAAATCATCGGAAATTGTAAGAAAATTTATTAAAATTTATGACACACAACATCTTCCACTATGCAACTGAAACATTGAATCGTAACTCGTTAACCAACGTTTCTTATTAACTTGATTGATAAGTGTGTTTTAATAAAATATATTTTCATATCTTAAAACGGCCGCGCTGGCTCGGTCGACTGCAACTTAGATTCGATAATAATAATAAATCGAGTTGCAGAGGTGCCGGCTGTAAAATCGACCGGAACTTTCGATGTTCGAACTGGAGACTCCTTCTCGTTTAGACAAGCGGCTTTTGTGCAGATGATATCGCTACGGCCTGTCTTCGTTGTTCCGAACTGGGAAAACAAAGAAAGACGTATAAGCGATATCGCGCGGGACAAAAGTCACTCGTCTGCATCGTGTCTAATCGAGGATTCTCTGGCTCGAATATCGAAAGTTCCGGTCGATTTTATAGCCTGCACCTCTGCAACTCGATTTATTCGTAGTCGTACTGTTCTTACTTCAGCACGATATCTGGTGATTCGAAATCCGCCTAAGACCCGAACCGATGCACAATATGCACACGAGTGACGAGACAAGATGTCGCAGCGACGTAGCTGTGCGATTGTGTAGTCGAGCGATACAATCTCGCTCGTGTGTATTGCACGATTAGAAACATATATGAACTTATGCGTGTAACATACTATATATCTGCCGAATCGCATAGCGATATCGTAACGATGTCGTTACGACATGTCGATGCTCGTGTGCATCGAACCTTGAACTGTATAGGTCCCATTACGTGTCTTTCAGCTGTACCAAAATCATTTTTGCTCACTCTGCGGGTACTAGCGTGTACGCGTTGGAGCTTCGCTTAACGATAGCTGGTAGAAGCATTACCGAGGCAGAAGATAAATTGGCTGCCCCATTATAATATAAGGCCCGGTGCAGACAAGCGACTTTTTGACGCTGCTTTCTCGTTACGACGTATTTCTGTCTTCGTTGTGTTTTTAGCTGCGAAAACAAAGAAAGACACGTGACGCAACGAGAGCTCAGCACCAAAAAGTCGCTCGTTTGCACCGGGCCTAAGATGGAACTTTGGATAGCTTACCTGAAACGAATATTTTTATGTTTTAATTCAAGTATTACGATAAACTCAAGGCGCTTTCTCGTTATTAATCCTGTAGCATAACGTCTTCAGCTCAATTATATTTTTCTAACACTTCTCTACGAAACTATTTTCTAAGTAAAAATATCTCAATTGAAAAAATGAGAATTTAAGAAAATTCTTATTGGTATGCACGATTTCGTTTCAATTTTATTTTAAACATTGATACAGTAATTTTATATCTCATAAAATCGAAGTATAAAAATTCGAAAATTACGGCAAAATTAAAATTTCTTGTAAAAGTACAAATATTTAATAATTTCATTTGTTTTGCAGTATGGTTTGTATTCGTCTTTCATGGCGTGCTTCGTGTACACCATCTTCGGATCCTGTAAAGACGTTCCAGTCGGACCGACCGCGATCATCGCGATATTAACCAGAGAAACATTACAGAAATCTGATCTAGAACCTGACTTTGCGGTTCTTTTAACTCTCATCTCTGGTTGTATCTGTTTTTTTATGGGAATTTTACATTTAGGTAATTGTATTATCGATTACTTTTTTTAATTGAAACTCAACAAACTGTCAAACTCCCCTTTTTATTAGAATAGCCCTAGAGCTCATATGTTTTCTAAATTTACTTCTATGTGGAATAATATCGAATGAAATGACGGTGGTATTTAAATAATTGAATAAAAATCAAATAATTAAATTCTATAGCGTAATTTTAAGAGAACGGTTATATGTGAACTGCGAATATTTATGCAAGTTCATATTTTTATGAATACAACTGAAAAAGTAAGATCTAAGCATAGGTTTATTTCATCCTCTAAATATTATAATGAGAAACTTGCTTCGAAAACTTTCTATATTTTTACAATATATATACCCTGCACATTCTTACGCATCTAAGTTTTTCATAAATGCATAAAAAACCACAGTCTAGTTATGTGTATATTCCTATTTATATAAAAACATATTATATATTTGATTATATTGATATTAAATAATATTATATTATATTAATTTATATTTTATAATATATTTATAATAATTTTATTATATTATACTATAAATATATATATATATAATATATAGTATATTTTATTATATTTATTAATTATTGTTTTTATTCATTTTCAATTATTATTGTTTTATTCATTTTACTTTCCAGTTATTATTAATTATTTATCAACAATTTAATAATATATTATATTTATATTTAATAAATATTGACACATCTTCTTCTGTTATCAGGCTTTTTATTGGATTTTATATCAGGACCAGTTTCGGTCGGTTTCACATCAGCAGCAGCAATTATTATAGCTACTAGCCAAGTAAAAGATATTCTAGGCATCCATATCGGCGGTAGTAAATTCGTCGAAGTATGGCAAAATATATTTGAAAAAATTGGGGAGACGAAGCTCTGGGACACTGCATTGGGCATCTCGTGTATAATTATCCTTCTTCTTCTCAGAGTTAGTATCATTTTATCGTTCAGTGGAAAATAACACAAGTAGATCCTCATAAAAATAATTTTTTAAGTATATACAGAGTAGATTCATCTTTCTTCATACTTTCTGCCGAACTGTTTACGTACTTGCAGTGCAGACGTGTGACTTTTGTCGCAATCTCACTGTGTTCATATATCTTTTTTTGTTTTACGAGTTAAGAACAACGAAGTAGACACATGATCGCAGTGAGATTGCAACGATAAAAGTTGCACATCCGCATCGGACTTTACGTCCAGTGAATGATTCGTCGAATTATGTTACTTACAAATTAATTCCTTGCTATTACACGTGTTACTTTTACATACAAACATTATTGACTGTTCAATATTTTTTGAATATCATTAATCAAAAACGTGACTTTATACATATACATATGTATAAGATGTATATGTATTATGTATATGTATAAGACACGAATGTGTCTTATACATATGTTATAATATGTATAGGACACGAATGTACATCAATTAAAAATTATTCACACGATTCAAACTAAAATTTTTCATGAATTGTAACTACCGAAATTTTATATTTTATAAATTCACGTATTATCATCGCTGATTTTTTACTCCCTACTTTTTATAGAAAAATAAGATAAAGAATATTTTTTGTATGATTTCTTTTTTTTTTCAGAAAATCAAAGACATACCGTTTATGAAAAAGGCTGCAAAAATGTCATCAAGAGCACAAGTAATTATGCAAAAATCACTCTGGTTGCTGTCTACTGCGCGAAATATTCTCGTGGTCCTCGTGTGCGGTGTTATGTGCTGGCTTTTAGAAAGTCACTTAGGTTCCTCGCCTGTTAGACTGACTGGCCACGTTAAACAAGGACTTCCGGAATTTCGGCTACCACCATTTCAAACCTACCACAAGAACGAAACGTACGACTTCGTCGACATGGTTTCCGCCCTCGGCTCTGGATGTCTAGTCGTTCCTTTGTTGAGCCTCTTGGAAACCATTTCCATTGCCAAAGTTTTTAGTAAGTTTCATAATAAACGTTTTTCACCAACTACACAATTCATTTTCTCTAAATAAAATATTTCTTTCCGAACATACTTATTGAAGTAATAATTAATTTAGCAAAAAATTAGAGAACTCGATAAAAATTATTTGAAAATAGATCAACTAACAGAAGAAAATTTAATCGGTCAAAGAGTATCTTCTGAAGATCAAATGTCCTTTTTCGCGAATCTTATTACACATATCACAAGACTTTATTTAAATGAACTTTCTCTGCACAAGTGTAAAATATTTTAAAATTTTTAATGTGAATATATTGAGGCCGTTTTTAAACATGGCTCGTTATTCAGATTTGTAACTTACCAGAAACACAGGATTTGCTTCGCAGTTCGCAAAAAGTGAATATCATAAATTTTGACCTTGATTGTATTCTGAAACCATATTATCCATACATTAGCCAAAAAATCGAAGTAACGTGTTTCACTTAAGAAGATCCTAACTGTCTTAAAATTGAAAAAATACAAAACGTAGGAGGTCAATTTTAAAAATTAGTAATTTTCATCTAACAATAAGTACAATCAATACGTTTACATAGAAGATAATTAGGAAAAGATAGAATCTGGGTAAAATTTGTTTTACATATAAAATATTATACACGAATATCATACTTTAAATTTTTTATATATTTTTGTATATTACATGTGTTCTTTGCATATTTACACTTTCAAGTTTCCCATAAGTGCATGAAAATCCGTGGTCACATAATGAGAACTGATTGTTCAAATACTCTGATGCTATCTGCAAAGTGCATACTTGAAATAAGTATCTTGAAACTACTATGTATGTTTTCATATTCGTTTTAATTTTTACTAATGTAGTCATGACAATTGTATCGATTATCCTAGATGAAGGTAAACCGATCGATGCAACTCAAGAAATGTTGGCTTTGGGCGTGTGCAACGTTGTGTCGGCTTTCGTTTCTTCAATGCCCGTCAGCGGTGGCCTCAGCCGAGGTGCAGTAAACCATTCCTCTGGAGTAAAGACGACTCTCGGCGGTATCTATACTGGCCTTCTAGTACTCGTGTCGCTTCAGTTCCTCACACCATACTTATACTTTATTCCTAACGCCGCCCTTGCTGCAATCATCATCGCGGCGGTCATCTTTATGGTGGAATTACACGTGATCAAGCCTATATGGCGAACAAAAAGTACGTTGTATTATTAATTTCTTTTATTTTTCAAGTAATACCAATATTATCTTGCAAATAAAGTATTGCGCCTGTAGTAAAGTATCAGCCTGTAAATAGTTAATTATTTAATAGTTAAATTAAATTAAATTATAATAAATTAAATTAGCTATGAACTAGCTTGATATCATTTATACTTATGCTTATCCTTATATCTATTCTTATTTAACTAAGGTTTTTTAAAATTTGTAAATGTAACTTCTTAAATCATGAATTTTAAAGAATCATAACTAAACTGTGGATGTTTATACATTTATGAAAAAATGCAAGAAAGCGTGTAATGTAAACATATATAAAATATCGAAGGTATAATACTACCCATTATAATATTTTATGAGTAAAATAAACTTTTACTTAAGTTCTGCTTCTTTAAATTTGTTCACAAGTATATGAATTTACATAAACATTCGCAGTCTGGTCATAGCTCATGGTTAAATTAAATACACTGAAAGTACTTTCTTGTATTTAGCTTAATTTTAAGAAACGATAATACTTCTACGAACTTAAAAAACATCTTGTAAACGTTTTTAATAACGATTGTATAAATTTCTATTAATTGAAATAGAAGTTTAATAAATAGGTATAGAAGGTGTAACAGAATAAATGTAGAAGTTTGCCAACGCAAGAATATATATAAATTATATTCTAAATTATACTATAATATAGAAAACTATACTATAGTATATAAATATAAATATAGTATAACTATATAGTATAACTATAGTATATAAATATACTATAGAAAACTATACTACTATAATATAGAAAAAATATAGAAAACAGACGGGAATAAAATCACGTTGTAAAATATAAAAATGTTTATAGTACTCTGTGTAATAATTAATTAATACATCATTTCTTTTTCAGAAATTGATCTCATACCAGCAGTAGCTACATTTCTATGCTGTCTTTTTATAAGACTTGAGATAGGTATAGTGATTGGTATCGGTATAAACGTTCTGTTCCTACTTTACGCTTCAGCGAGGCCGTCGTTAAGAGTTCATAAAGATACAGTAAGAATGCTTTTATATCTTAATATGCTTATTAACTAACTTTCTCTATATAAAAATGAAATGTCAATGTAATAGTAAAGAACAAAAATATTTTCATGTCTTTCATTCATGATATTTTTTATTAAGCTGTTCCCTTAATTATATGATATTTTTGTTTTAGAGTATTAACGGCTGTGAATATCTTGTCATAACGCCTGACAGAAGTCTCGTTTTCCCGAGTGTTGAATATGTGCGAGCTGTAATTAGTAAGCAAGGTACGAAACAGGGAACCGCAGTACCTGTTGTCATAGATTCTACGCATATTCAAGCAGCAGATTTTACAGCCGCGAAGGTACGCTATGAAATACTATCTGTAAAATATCTGTACTAACATTCAAGTTATAAAATTATCAAATTTTAATTTATTAAAATTTATTTCTATGCTATAATTCATATACGTATTATTTAGGGAATTAAAAGTTTGACGGAAGATTTTTCTAAACGTGGACAGCCTTTAATTTTCCATAATTTGAAACCAAGTATTATAGAAATTTTCAAAGGTGTAAAACCTTCTGGTTTGAGGTGTAGCTCTAGCGAACTTGAACTTAATGACTGTTTGAAAGGTAATTAAAATGTTATTACTTTTTACATAATATGTTGAGCAATTAAATAACTGATTTGTTATTGATATGTAAAAATGTATGATTTATATAAAACTTTTATTTATTTCCAGAATTTTCAAATATTTCGTCGGCTTCTATGAACAGATACTGACAATATTTAGACTTCTATAAATTCCGTCCCGGAAGTACTCTTTCTTTAGTTTATATGTATCAGTATTATATTAAGACGAAGATGGTCAATATGTTAGACAATATTATGATAAAGAGCGACAATTTTATTTTATAATTAAATGTTATCTTGTAACAATTACATATTTTAATATGTAACAATTAACCCTTTCGACACAATGTTATACTATACGACGATATTTCACGTACATAAGTACTTCTGCATTACAAAACGAAAGTTCTGTTTTCTTAAAAATACATATAATATACATTAGTAATATAAAATAATTTTAAATATTGCAAGAATATAGACGAAAAGATTATATGTACTGCATCGATATTGTGCCAAAAGGGTCAGATTATAAGTAGGATTATAAGATGTACATTGGCTCACGAAAATATTTGAACATCTATCAGAGAAATCCTTTATGCCCATATTATGCGTGTTATATACGAAATTTTGGAATTTTATCAACACTGTAATAAGATACGATTGTCATGATTATATTTATAAAATTTGAAACCAATCGAAAAATGTATATAAAAATTACAAGATATTTATTGCAAACATATATATATATATACATGTATATACATATATATATTTCGTAGAATGTTCTGAGTGTCTTTTAGAGTATAATTAAATCTCAGAGTAGCAATGCTAAGGAAATTTCAAAATGTTTCATATAACACACATAATATATTTACAAAAGATCTCTAGAAATGTTTGAATACATTCGTGAACCTGTGCATATAGAAACATGAATGAATACATTGACTCAAATCCATGTAAACTGTCAATAATATTTTACGTGACTTTTTATACAGACGCATTATTTGTACATGCTATTTAAAAATTACTCCTTATTACATTTAACATATGTCAATACTTCATATCATTTCAAAAAATATTAACAAATATTAAAAAATGTTTCAGGCATATTATTCTAAGTTTTAGATAATATCTCATAAAAATCAAAATTTCAATAAAACTACTAGTAGGTATACATATTTTTCTAACAATATCATTTTTTTCTAAAATTAAACAAGCCTGTTTAATATAACTATGAAAATAAATTATAGGTCTTTGTAATTAGATTTTTCCAATAACATGACTTTTTATTAGTTAAAACTAAATAATTATTTCCCATTATCATATTGTTTAATTTATATCCAGGATTCTTGCACCCATTGCAGGGTTTGCTATATAAAATGTTGCATTTCCAGAATACCTATAATAAAAAGACATTTATAAACATTGTTGCGTAAAGAAAAAGGAAGAGAATTATAGAAATATTTAAAGAAAAAATCTAACTTGGCCTTCATATGATTAATTGCTTCATCAATTACATCTTTCTTCAATAATGTTACTGTACACCCTCCAAAACCAGCACCAGTTAAACGACTTCCTAAGACACCATTTATTGCTCTTGCTGCTGTTACTAAAGTATCTAGCTCAACAGAAGATACTTCATAATCTTTTTTTAAAGAATCATGACTTTCATTCATTAACTGTCCAAATTTATCAAAATTTCCTTTTTCTAGGGCATCTGCGGCATCAATTGTTCTTTGAATTTCTGTTACTACATGACGTGTTCGTTTTATCATTTCTTCAGGTACATTCTGTGATTTTAAAACTGAAAGTAAAATCAACATAATAAAAAACAATTTTGCTTTGTAACATAATTGTATCTATTTTCTACCTTGAATATCACTCATAGATACTTCACGCAAACTTTTTTTATTCAATCTTTTTGCAGCTTCATAACAACAATCTCTGCGCTCACAATATGCGCTTGAACTTAATTTATGTGGGGCATTAGAGTTAGTAATTAGAAAGACATAATCATTTATTTGTGACATAGGTATTTGTTTAATATTAAGATCTTTACAATCAAGAAGAAGAGCATAGCCTTCTTTACCCATTACAGAGATAAACTGATCCATGATACCACATGGAACTCCAGCAAAATCATGTTCAGCACGTTGACATGCTAAAGCCTGAAAGATATAAGCTTTACATTCCTCTAATTTAGTAAAATTATAATTTATATAATATACTCTGTCATTATACTTTATCCTCTGGCTTTTCTGATTTTATACCAGTTAATGCTTCCAAAAATGTGTAAGTAGCAACTTCTAAAGCAGCTGAACTACTCAGACCAGCACCGACTGGTACAGAGGATACAATCACAGCACTAAAACATGGCACATCACCTAAAATCAATGTTTGAATTAAATTATACAAATTCTTTTATTACATTTTGGTAAAATGGATCAAAATAATAAATAAACTAACAAATAAAATTTGCTATACATCCTTTTACATAATTAGCCCATTTTGGTTCTCCTGGTTTTATACTCTTATGAGACCTAACTTCAAATTCAACATAATCTTCAGAACTAACTATTTCACTAAGGGAAACAATTTTACATTTATCCACATTGTTACGTTTTCCAACTATGAGTGTAACCATGGGCAATGCCTAAAAATATGGAAAATGTTATGCTTTACTCTATTATTGGTATTTGTTATAATATCTCAAATAATTTAATGATTACATATTTTTATTAAATACAAACATACTTATAACTTCTAATTTTAAAAAATCGAGTAACAATTTAATTAAAAGACATTATATTGTTAATATAATTAAATTTTCTGCAAAAATAAAACAATTTTTAAAAGTCGTATATAAATAAAATAATACTCTAATAAGCCATACATATTTAGAATTTACTTTAATAGATAATAAATCATTAATATTTTCTAAATTTTTAACACCCGAAATTAATATATATATAATATATTAATAATAATAATAATAATATATATATAATATAATATATATTTATAAGATATATAAATTTAAGAAGTTCTGTGTGTAAATTCAATTATTAGGTAATTAATAATTTTTAATAATCTATTTCTCATATTCAATAATATATTAGAATCGATGTATGTATGTATTATAAAAAATAACAGTAGTTCATATCGATACAAGCTTACAAAATCAGATGAATGTATGATTATACGATAATAATTGATAAGAGTTAATAAGATACAAATCATAATATATCTTTGCTCAACTAAATTTTGGTATCGATAACTAGTGAAACAAATTTTTAACGAATTAAACAAATCCATTATTTGAAAATGTCATTTCTTATTTAATGTTATTTATTAATATACATATTTGATTAAATCGATTACTGGATGATAATGAACTGATTGGATCTTTAAATATAATATATTAATGGCATGAAAAATAAGGAGTTAAATATAAATAAGTTAGATATAAATTGAAATCAGCGTTACTTCTCTCGAACAATAACGAGTTCTGTAAAATATATTTTCCGATTAATCACGAAAAACAATAATTAAAGATTTAATAATTCTGTGTAATATACAAAGAAACGTAGTATTTATATAAACATCAAAAATTTTACCATCGGTAGAACAAAACCTTCATTGTAATCAGTATGCTCTCCAATTAAATTCACGCGACCGGGTGCGCACACACAAACATTCGCATTCTCCCTAAATTTATTCGCAAAAGCTTCTAAAGCTCTCGATTTAATTTCATTCACATTAAGCACAGTTGTTGCCATTTTTACCGATTATTTCAAAACTATTTATATGTAATGTTACTTAATACACGAAATATATAAAAATTTTAAAAAGATAAATGCAGTGGAATCTATTAATTTAATTTTACGTAACTCATAGCACAGTAAAAATAGGAACTGATACGAATATAAGTACAATACGCTTCAAACGGGTAAAATTGGTATTGAGCACACGTACGCGTTATCAATACATCAACTCTGATTATGTGTGCAGTTACATGCTTGTAAATGTACGCTTTATCGTATCGTTAATAACAATGCAACTGTTCTGCGTGTATATGCATACAACATGCGCGCCACAAATGTAATAGAATTTGTAAAAGTGACGTTTGATGTATTAAGTGTATCGTCTCATGCTATTAAAAGAATAATACATGACTAAAATGATATCTCTTTCAATTGTTAATAATTTCTAGTTGATATCTAATTTATGTAATGAACTAATTGCCGATATTTAACAATAATCTGTATTGATAATGCCATGACGGTCTCAAATCCCCTTATTAAAGAATTGAAAGGTAATTAAACAATGTAACGTTTTTATAGGTTAGGAAATTAATAATTCATTAATAAAATTATTTTACAATGATTTCTTTATAAATTTTTTATTTATCTGAATTTTAAACCTTTATTCTTAGAATTACAAAATTCCAATTTCCAAATTTCAATTTCCAAAGATATATTTCCATATTATTTTCTATTTTGTTAAATAAAGATATAAATGCAACGTAAATAAAAGATATTTAAAATTTAATCAAATATTAGTATAAAATAGTATAATAAAATAATTTATTTTTGCAACATTGGTTTGTTATCTATTCTTTAATTCATTAATATTAAAAATGTTTAGATCATAACAATCATACTTTCATGCTTATTCTTTTTTATTATATTATAAATCTTGTCAATATATCATTAAACATGATGAAATGATGTTACATGATAAGTATATTATTAAATAAAAAAAACAATTTCAGGCTGGACAAGAAAATTAACTGAAAGTAACATTGAGATCGATGAAGAAAATAAAGACCTGCCTTTCTTTTTTAAATGTTTAGAAAGATGTTTCCAGAAAGGTATATTGATGCGTTTAAATCCCATAGGATTTCCAAAATTACCCGATGCTTGGTATTGGATGGAAGAAATTGCAGAAAAACATTTTAGGTTTGCAGAAAGATTTATAATAAATAAAATTTATTATAGGTTATT
Source organism: Bombus breviceps (assembly GCA_014825925.1). Lineage (NCBI taxonomy): Eukaryota > Metazoa > Arthropoda > Insecta > Hymenoptera > Apidae > Bombus > Bombus breviceps. The sequence continues at coordinate 3,198,558 of CM026185.1, forward strand.
TAATTCTTTTCTCATTACTGTAATATTTTAAGAAAATAAGAACATATTCATAAATTTTAATTAAATCTCTATTATAATATTTCAATATTTAAAACTTAATATTAATAACTAAAAACTTAAAATTAAAAATTAATAACATTATTTTAGTTCCTCTTGTACCTATTCTTTGGTAGTCGAACAAGTTACACAAAATCCAAAAGTGTATACACCTACTGGGCATCTCAGGCTTTTAATTAAAACATGTTTAATGCGAAAGTGCCTTCATATGCCAGTTGAAATGCTAGTATGTATAAATGATATTTAATATCTTAAATAAAATGTATATTTTTGATTCTATATAATTATCGTTATGCTTTTGTAATTTATGTATGTAAAACTTCATAGGTCAGAACACCATTAATGGCTACTGATTATTATGATAAAAACAGTATTCTGGGAGATAATATTCTTGGAGAAATATTTTTATCAGTATTACTGCAAAGCAGTAAATTAAACTTCAAATTAAATTTACGGAATTGTAGTTTTTTGGATGAATCTTGGCAATTACCAGAATGTTTAGCATTGGAATTAGTACCATGTAAAAGTTTAGGTATTTCTGTATGGTAAGAAAGTTACATTAGTAAAGATAAATGTTCATTGTGAATAATATTTTGTATTATTACAGTTTTACCAAAGGGAGAGCTTTAATAGTTAATTTAGATAAAAACTCTGTAGCTGCAGAAGATGTAATAAACAGAATAATAAATAATAATAAATCTTAATAAAATTTAAGAATCTAATTGTCCTTTACCTTTTACTTTTATTAGGATAAAGTTGAAATTGGAGATATATTAGATGAAATAAATGGAAATGCTATAACATCTAATACCAAAGGACAATTACGTAAATTTATGAGAAAAACTATAGGTCAACCAGTATATTTATATGTAATTAAGGTCAGATTATATGTAATTAAGATAATATAACACTTAAGCATATAATATATACCCTACATATTTCTTACATCATACATTTTCAGCACCGCAATAAATCAACCTGTGAATTATATACACCAATTGTTCATCTTATAAGAAGCTCGGGTATTGAGGGATTAAAACAGATCTTAAAAAGATTTAATTCTGAAATACAAGATGAGAATGAGAAAACTGAAATGATTAAGCCACAAAGTAAATCACTAAATGCTGGATTTTCTGTTAAATACTGTGGTTCAATATATATTGGTACAAAAGGCGATGTTAAACAAATTGAAAGAGCAATTCTGCAAGTACTAAAGTCAGAAGAAGTAAAGTCAGTGCCTGTGAAATTTGAATGTTTAGAACTAGGAATTAGGGTGACTCAGGATTCGAATGATGCAGTATGTAAATATAATTTTCATTATATGTAAGATTATGATATCATAACGATACATTCTAATTCAATGTTTAGATAATATGTAAACAGAGTTACATGGAAATTTCATCTTGTGGTCGTACTGGAAACATTCCTAATTATTTTGCATTTATTGCAGGGTAAGATGAACTGTAATAACTGTCATATATTTTTGTTTTAATGTAAAAAATAATGATAATTAATATTAAACCATTTTATGGAATTTATATGCTTTTAATTTATTTTACAGAGACACTAATTGCAATTTAGCAACCAAATTTGATGCATATGTCTTTTATCATCAAAATGAAAGCGAAGTGCAAACTATATTACAAAGTTTGGGTCAAGGATTCCAACGCACTCATTTTGCAGTTTAATGATTTTAAACAAGAAAGATTTATACAGAATTATTCTTTGACATTGAAATCGGACTTTATGTAATAATATGTTCCTAAAACGTTTCTATTCACATATCTAGTCAATTCCAAATGAATTACGCTCTCTATTTATTTTATTCCTTGAGAAACATTCCTTTCTAATAAAAATTGTTCCAATCATGTTGAAACTAAATAGTTTCTTGAAAAAGTAAATAAAATTGATTGTTTTATTTTTTTAAATAAAGCAAAAATATTTATGTATAATTGAATAAATATAATATAATTATATTTATTTAATTAAATAAGGTATTACTCTTTATTATTTATTAAATATTTGCAAACTATAGACATAGATATATTTATTTGACAATCAATCCTGTATATATACAGAAAATTGAATAAATTCATTAAAATTTACGCATATATTAATTAGATACATATAAATAATATTAATATATATTAAACTTTATATTTCTTAATAAATTAAAAAAGTAACTCCATTAAAGAATCCGTATTTTTTCACAAAAGCAAAACACTAATTCCTTGTTACTTCATATGATTATGAGCTATACATCTGTCAAATCGTACATGAAGCCGCTCCCAAACAAGATAAATTTATCAACTAAACTTTACATACATATGTGCATGTATCATATATACACATTTTATACGCAAACTATACGTAAGTGCTTTAAATACGTATAAATGTATACTTGATAAGGTACATATTAGATAAAAATATATTTTGACAGATGGTTTGAAATGACGATTGAGAAAAGATTGAGAACAATTCTCGATTTGGGAAAAGTCGATAACATCTCGATCGGTGAGAACAATCAAAACTAGTCAAAAGGCACCTAAAATCGGTAGTTTTTAAGTCGGGGTTGGGGTCGGGTTCGGGGTCGGAGCCAAGTTCCTTGCTTGCGACGTGCGCCGTAACCGTTGCGCCGTGTAACCTTCTGTCAGCCGTCGTCGGCAGAGAGCGAGTATTCAGTGATTAGAGGAAAGATGGCTACGAACTTTGGCGTAGAGTGTCAGTACTTTTACGAGGATGTCGTCTATCGTGTGGATAAGAAAGGTAACGTTGTGTTCGGAATTGTTATGGAAAATGACGACCAAGATTTGTCCGAAGAAAGTTCTGACAGCGAAGAGAGTCAAAAGAGAAAAAAGGGCGAGATTCGCGTGGTCTGGCATCCCTCCGGTGTCGAGGAGTTGGTCAGCTCGAAGAAGGTATTTAACAATTAACACGATACGCAAATACATCGCTTAAAAATAGTAGACTATATATAAATTGGTTATTAATATTTCATTACATTATTACCTTTTTCTTATTGTATTTGTTTCTAATTCTATGAAAAGCGACACCTGTCATACCAACGAATCTGCAATTGGATGTTACATTCAAATTTGAATCCATATCTGATATAATAACTGTAACTGTTTATTGTTGCAAGAATATCAGGTTTTCTAAAAATGAATTTTTTATTTATAGGTACATTTAGCAGATAGAACACTTATGCCAGGAGATGTCGTACGTCGGATGATCAAAGGAAAGGATACACAGAGAGGATACTGTAGGGATATTGAGCTTACTGCCTGTGTTCAAGTGATTGGTACTAAACAAGTGCTTACCAATATTAGGAGCGAAGATTTAGTTCCTTTGGAAGTATGTAATCATACATTTATAACTGTTATTTTTATCAAAGTAACTCATACATCATAATTAATAGTTTATGTTTATAGGAATTTGCAACGGATATAGCTGTTTGTATGGACTCATGGGTTGGTGGCATAAAAATGGCAAATTTTAAATTGTGGCTTACTACACCCGATGGATCTCGTTGTGTCATAAATGAAACAGATTCTCGTGTTTTAGGGCAATTAGAGGAGAGGCGTGATAATGTAAGAATTAAATCCAGAATAATTATTTGATTAAAACTACAATGAAAATTTTTTAGGATAATGATTTTCCTCATTCTTCTGAATTTTATCCTGGTCAAAGTTTGTGGGGACCAGTTCACTGCCTAGAAGATGCACAATGGATTACATGTACAAAAGAAATGAAAGCAAAGAGAAAATCTAAACCACAGAAACTAACAAAGGTAATTGTAGAAAAGGTAGAAACAGATTGGGTAGGAGTGCATTGGCATTGTAGAGCATTTTCAAAGGATGGTGCTTGGTTAGATCAAACTCAACCAAAATTCGTAGTTGAAGGAGAAAATTTGAAGAAACTAAAATTATTGAATGTTTTTGAACCATCTACTGTGCAAGTGGGAGATCGAAACTTTTATGTAATCAAAAATGATGAAAATGTCATTACACGAGAACAATGGAGAAAACAACAAAGAGACATTTTTCAAGTTCCTAAACATAGTCCAAAGAAAACACGTCCAAATATCAGTGTGACAAAGCCAGTTGAAGATAGAAAAAAGGAGAAGGATAAAGATAAAGTTAATGAACAGCAAACATTAGAAGAGAATGCTCATAATAATATTAACAATTTACAAAATATTACAAGCAATAATACTCTAATGCCTCCAGTACAAAACCAGAATACTGAAAGTTCAGATGATTGGGATACAGAAGATACTGGATCACAAAGTGACAGTGCTTCGGTAAGATTTTTTATTAATTTTTTTAATTAATATCTAGTCAATAATAAACGTAAGATAATGAATGAAGATAATAAATTTTAATATTTTCAGGTATCTAGTGGATGTTCTAGCATGTCATCCATGGGTAAAAAGAAGAAAAGCCCAGCGTTAATGACAAAGGTTCTGAAAAAGAAAAAGTTATGCAAGGCAAAGAAGAAAATTCCACCAGTTCCATTGATTCCAGGAACTAAAATTGTTGTGGAAACATTATCTACAAGTACAAAAGCTAATGTTGTATGGCAAGATGGTTCGGTAGAATTTGGTAAATTTTATAAATAGCTGTTTTGATGATGTGTTACTTTTCAGTAATATAAAATTTGTATAACTTCTATTTCTGCTTTTAGGTATTCCATCAACACAACTTTATCCAATTCATCACTTAGATGATAAAGAATTCTTCCCTGGTGATTTTGTAGTTGATCAAAAGGAAGAGTTTAAAATGTATGGTGTAGTTCAAAGTGTTGACCATCAGGGTAGAACAGCTAAAATTAAATGGTTTAAAACATACACTTCTACTAAAAGACCGCAGTAAGTATATTTACTACTGATACATTTTTAATTGTAACTAATGGAATTTATTGTAAAAATATAATATTAAACTTGATAAATATTTGTTAGGCCAACTTTACTAGAAGAACGTGAAGTCAGTGTATATGATTTAAAAGATCATCCAGACTTTCAGTACAGACCAGGTACATTAGTAATTCGAATAGCTAATTTTGAAGGAGAAGATGCTGGATGTACTGCTGGTCAAGTGCTAGATAATTATCCGGAAGGACGAGTTAAAGTGTGGTGGGTTGATGGACATGTAAGTATGTGTTGGCCTCAAGATTTGTATAAAGTAGGTGAATATGATAGTGACGAAGGAGAACTTTGGGACGATGTATCGTCTGACGCGTCATGGGAAACGGAATTGGAAGACTGGTATATCGCCGATACCGATGGTACAGAACAAACAGAATTAGAAAATATAAAACCAAAGCTAGCCGCACACATCGAGAAAGCTCGCATTGCAATGTCTAGACTGGAAGAGATCTTCACTCAAAATCCCTCACTTCAGACAACCGAAGTTATGAGAAAATTATTAGAAGTTTATAAAGATTGTCGATACATGGATAAACTTATGGGTACCTCTTTCTTCCATGAATGTCATTTTCAAGGACTTCTGGAGAGAGTCCGAGAACGTGGTCGTACAAATGTAGCGCAACGTATGGCGGATCAAGTAACAAGATTATTTACGCATAAATCTGATGGATCAGAAGAAAACATAGAAAAGAACAATATAGAAAATTCCAATAATATACAATCAGGAAGTAATCCTTGTGAAAAGATCATTACCACTGTAACGGATATGACAGAATCCATCGATCATAAAAACGACGGAGCCACCAATAAACAGAATGTAAAAGGTGAAGAATCAATTGATCGTTTATTTATTAATGTTAACCCTAATCCTGAGGATTCTGGATTGTATTCTGCAGAAAATTCAAAGAAAGAGTCGGGTTCGAGTGACTCAAGTGGGGAATTTCTACTTAGCGAGGATGTGAACAACGTACCTGATCGTTCAATAGAGAAACCAGAAATGAATAAAACTTCCAAAACTCAGATGCACATAACAAGTTCTCACGTGGCTAATTCTCAAGTTTGCGTTAAATTGTGCACTTTAATAAAAGCTCAACTTGTACTAGCGCATGCAGAAGTTTCTAGACGATTCGGATTATCAAAGATGTCATTATCTGATGCCGAAAAAGGATCGTCGCCTTTGAAGAAGCAGAAGAAAGAAGAAGAAAAACGTATAGAATTATTACAAGAACCATCAGAATATTCCATAGAAATTCCACCACCAATATATACAGAAGGGGAAGGATTTTCTATAGAAGAGACAGCACCAGATAGTCATAAATTTAAATTAACAATGTTTCAGCCTACAGATCCTACAAACTTTTTCAGAACTGTTTCCAAGGAATTAAAACTTTTAAAAAGTTCACTTCCACCCGGTATATGGGTAAAGGGATTTGAAGATAGAATAGATTTATATTCTGTAATGTTTCGTGGACCTGAGAAAACACCATACGAAGATGGTCTTTTTCTTTTTGATTTTCAATTATCTGCCGATTATCCTGCTGCTCCACCACTTTGCCATTATATTTCTTACTGTAATGATAGGTTAAATCCCAATCTGTATGAGGATGGTAAAGTTTGTGTAAGCTTACTTGGAACATGGTCTGGTCGTGGAACGGAAGTGTGGACAAGTTCCTCAACCCTCTTGCAAGTTATAGTCTCGATTCAAGGCCTTATTCTCGTACCAGAACCATATTTTAATGAAGCTGGATTCGATAAACAAAAAGGCTCTCAACAAGGCAAAGAAAATTCAAGAATGTACAATGAAATGGTTGTACTAAAATTGGTTCAAGCACAGACTAAGTTATTACAACATCCACCACCTGTATTTAAAGATATTATTACTGAACATTTCAAGAGGCATGCAAACAAATTATTGCAACGTTTAGAGTTGTGGATGGAAATTTCTGAACAACATAATAATCAACACCCATTATCTCCAGTAACACCTACTACTTTTAAACAAATATCTGACGTTGGTATGTTGTAATTTTTCTTTCTTTTTAATCTATGAAAATTTGCAGTTGATAATTTTAACAATTACTCTTTTATCTAGATAACAAAATTTTACCTGAATTTCCATTAATACCAGCGTCTAGAGGTTTCTGCATAACACTCCGTAAAACTTTAGCTATATTCAAAGAAGTGCTAATTAAAGAGGGTATTATAGAAAGAAACAGCGACGTACGTACTTGGGAAAATATCAAGGAGCAAACAAAGAGCGAAGGTCATGAAACAAGCAAAACTGCTGACAGTGATACAATGGAACACGACAGTAAAAAAAAGATCAGTGAAGGAAGTTCCAAATTAACTCCAAACGGTAACCTATCAAAGGACCGTGTATCATCTTCCTCCACGAATATTTCCTCTACATCACTAAGCGAAACGAAGAAAATTACGTTGGATCATACCATCAGCTAGCCACAAGGTAAACCTAAATTTAAACCAAAAAATTTAGTTCGTAAAAGATACACGATTATTCGATAATACATTCAATTAATTTATTATGTATATAATATATATATATTATTATATATAATAATATATATATTAATATATATATTAAAGATATGTTCAATGATGTTCGCGGTATTTATTTATTAATATGAACACCACTACTAACAAGCGATAACTTTTAACAGAAACGCCGCTGTCATTGCTCCGCAGCTAGAGATATTTGTTACTATAGAGTAACCACATAGTAACGTAATAAATACGATCATATAGGCATGTATGAACAAATAAGATCTTGTTCTTGTATACAATTTCGTAAATTTCTGAGATATATTACACAATTTAATTTATGATGTTATATAGAATATATAATAATAAAAATACATATATGTATATTATATATAATATATAATATTATAATGTTTACGAATATAAAATTAATATTTGGTCACGGGATACTATATATGCATTTAGTTCTATAATTCTGCAATGAAAATAGAGGGCGTTTCTCAAAAACGCAGTTTGACTGAATTATTAAAACAAAGAAACAAGGAAGGAGAAAATAATGTCAAATAGTGAATAAGCGAAAAAGTATTGTCACTGCATAAAGAATGAGAAAAATTAAAATGAAGAAATAAAGTAACCAATAAAAGGTAGCAATACGTTAAGCCAACGTGAAAACACTTCGCAATAGAGTTTAAGAAACACGATAATAATAGTTATTAATTCTACATGCATTTCGCTGAATACAATCGAGTAATGACGCCACCAACCTTACGAAAGAGAAATTCATTATCCTTCAAATATCTTAAAAATCATTATGCCATCCAATAATACAATATTTCAAATGAAATTACATGATTTTGATTGCAAATAGGTTGTAGTTTAGGCACAAAAAGATTCGTATTTAGATGAGAAACCTATGACAATTAATGTCCAATGTTATAGACAATTCTAATGTAGTATGTAAATTATAAACAAATTATTATTATACATTCTATTATCTACAGTCAAGGAATTTTCTTTATCGATAATTTGTTTGGTATATTTATAGGAAAAAATTGTTTTTGTGAATTCTCCGTTTTTGTTTTGGTATATATAATATTTATTCGATAATAAAGTACTTGATGTTGTCACGAACATTTGCGGAGAACATTAGTACTTATTATAAACGCGTACAACGTAAGCGTTTTGCAGTATTACTTATATTTATTTTTTCTTTTTGTTTAATTCTACACTTCTTTGATGTAATAATAGAATATATTTGTTTGCTGCGAGGGATTCAGGTTTCCGTAAATTTAAAAATGAATGCATATAACTAGGAGTATGAAACTTAATACACGTGAATCGGGAGTATGCATTCTGAGATATATTGCATGCAACGAAGTAATCGAAGAACGATTAACATGTTAAGAATAACGTTCAGCTTTGTGTTTTTTACTTGATATTATGTTATATAATCTTGTTTTATTTATATATTATTATATTTTATTTATTTTTCGCACTCCAATTTTAAAATATATGTACAATCCAAAATAATTATTTATGTAACTGCCCAATTATTTTATTAAAGGAACAGAATTCCATTGAAAACTTTCTTTCTTCAAGGATGTCTTATTTGCTATTATATTTATACACTTCTAAGTTTAATTTATTTATATATTGCATTTTTTGTTTATTTATATGCTTATATTTATATGTTAATAAACGACGTAACAGTTTATGTTACTAGGTGGTGTTTAATCCTATTAACTGATTACTCGTAAACATAAATGCAAATTAAAATTATATTGATCATTCGAATAATTATTTCTTTGTGATATTTTTACGGTACCGGATATGTACAGTATGTGCGCGACTTGAAACATTAATGCACAAATTCATGTTCGCGCCGAAATGTAGTCAGCTTTAAAAAAAACAATCAACAATTTAATGTGTACGCATCATATACATTTTATCTGCATGTTCTTTCCATTATATCGATTTGTTCTTTTCGTTGAATATCTACCAAATATATATATAATAGCACAGAATTTGCGTGTTAATGAAGGATATACGATCACGTAGTACTGTACATGTCGAAGTGTATCTCTTCTACTGTAAATCAGTAGATTTGATATTCTTCGACCATATTGCAGTGTTGTCGAGCAATCGCCATAAAGTGCGGCGACTTTGGAATTCTTGCGCCAACAGGGTGCATACAAAATGGGTACAGACAGAGACAGGAAAGTAAAAAAAAAGAAAGCATGTGTTTGCGCGAACGTTTCCTCGAAATCATGTGGTGCTGAATACATAAACAAAAAAATGAAAGGAAAAAATCACAATTATACCAGGGAAACTGCATTCTCTAGGAAAAAAGGAAAGGGAGAGAAAATGTAATAAGTAAAAATGATAGCTAAACTAGACGAAGAAAATAACGAGAGGGGAAGAAGCAATGCGAGTACTGTCTTTTAAGGCAGAGAAGAGCTTGTATTGTGAAACGTGATGTTTTGGAAAGCCTTGTATATGTGCCAGCTATTTCTATTTACATTATGATGGTAATTATATCCGTAAGTTGCATAGAGCTTTATTTTCGCCGTAAAATTACTTTAATATTGTATGAAAAAATCTGATGGGATATATTTAATTATTCGAGTCAACATATAAACTGTCGATACCAACATTTTAAATGCTGCTTCAGTAACTGTTTCTCATGATCCTTTGAAACATTATACATACATATAAAGCATACTAAACTATTGATTTATTTTACAAATTTAGTTCGTAAGTATACGTAACTATTTTTAAAGTTAATTAAGATATATTTATATATTTAATTTAAATAAAAATATTTCAAAGGATTAGTGAACAACTACATAGAATATTATTATAAACCTTCTAATATAAGGCATTAATCTTAACTATATCTATTTCGTGTATTAGAGAAAGTATCTCATTTGATATATAGTTGAAGGTCTTTTTTCGTTGGTATCGACCAATTTAATATATTACAACGATTATGTAATGATCTATTACTTGTAATTTGATTTTCTTGATTTTTATTTAATAAAAAGTTAGTACGTGCGATTAAAAAATATTAACTGACTATAAATCTTTTCTGTTTCATAGATCCTACCCATACTCACCTGAATCTTCGACCTGCACTCCCGATAATCTGCTTCATATCCGAACCGTCAAATTCCAACTACATTCTGGATTTCCACATTTCTTTAGGCGATTATTCAATATCAAGCACGCAAAAATTCAATTTTTAAATATTTAAATCGCCTTAAATCATAGTGTACAATTCGGATGAAGTATTTTATATAAACTTGTACATATATTATTATATGCTTGTATAAATTTATTTTAACTAAATCAAGCCGTTTGTCATATTTACTTAAATAATTATTTATTATTAAATTATAAGTATAATTTATTTTACTTTTGCCTGCAGTTACAAAAACGAATTAAACAAATTTTAATACGTGTAAAAAATATTAAATATTTACTAACACAAATAATTGACAGAATTAATAAACAGATAATTAAGGAATTTAAAATACCAATTAACAAAGATAATTTGTTTAGTGCCCTCATAAGCGCTCATACAAAAAATTCTTTTTATCTCTTGTTAAAATGCGATAAGATGGGTTTCCATTTGTTATCAAATATCTTATCAAAACGTTGATTCACACGTTCGTATCCACATCCTCATCTCTGACACGATTCGAGCGTTATTCACCTGCTTATTTTACCTGCAAGTGTTAATTTTGATTCTAATCTACTTATAACGTGGTTAGTTTTGGTAAAAACAACAATGTGTTCTAAAAAGTTATTATGCTATGTTGCTATTGGCCTATGTAAGTATATAAATTAAATTAATTATATTTCAAATACAATACTTTTAAAATAATTGTTACATACTATTCTACACTGTCTACTACTATCGTGCACTGATGAAAAAGCAAAGAATCGACTTGCACAAAATATAAAATATTTAATCATAATTCTGGAAATTTTAATTAAAATTCCTAAATTATATTAATCCTAAAATTATATCTTAATAAAATAGTATTAGTAACAATTATACCACATGCACACGATATACGTATTTATGTCCTCGTTCCAGAATTTTTTAAATAGTTATATATGAACATGAAACACGAAATTGAAATAAATACAATATATCCATTGAATATACGTAATACATTATTAAAAAGATACATTTATAAATGTAAAAAGTTGTAAAACATATTAGTGTGGTCAATAAGAATATGAATAAATATTTGTGTAATGACAATACAAACTATATTGGAATATTATTTCTCATTCTTTTTACTTTTACATTTTTATTTATTAATTTTGTATATAGTAATCATGGGAATCTTTATGGATGGAGTTGAAGCAAGACGTAAAATTTTGAAAGGTCGAAAAACAATTACTAGACGTTATTATTGTAAGTAGAAAATATAAAAACAAAATGTAGGGAAGATGATGTATATAATAATTAAATATATCAAATTTTTAGGGGGAACCGCAATACCAGCATGGTCCATAGTACTTCTAGTAGGAATTAGCATACTACTTGCCGGCGGTGGATTCTACGTCCTATTACAAAAATTCATAGTTGATAATGCTGATACTGGAGAAAGCCATGCATCATACCAACCTGCATTGCAAACTGAAGCTGCACCTTAGATATCAAATACATAAAAATTTAATTAATGTCCATCGTTCGTTCTATTTTGATATGACACTAAATCATATTAAAACGTTTTTATACAAAAAATTGTATGCAGTATGACAATTTATTATTTATTTTTATATAATTCTGCATTTAACAATGGATTATTTCAATCTCACTACTGATTAATGTAAACAATGATGTCTCTATTTGTACAATGGTATCCTTTTATAGCATCTCTTTTCCTTACTAGCAATTTCATAAATTATGGATTATTTATATCTGGTTATGTTATCGAAAGATACGTAAATTACAACAATTACCATTTAATGCACAGTATGATCAAAGAACAATTACATTTTGTTTTGTACATTCCAATAAAAGAGAGTTATTAATTTTTAGATTCTTTAGATTATTCATTCAATACATATATATATAATATATATTATGTATGTATATGTATGTTCATATATATTTATGTATATATATGTACTTAATGAATATATGTGTATATAATATATTATACACTGTAGTCAATTATGAATTGGTATGAAAGAAAGAAAATCTATGTCTTAAAATTCTCTGCGGTGATACTTATCAGGATCAAAATATGATGTTACAACAACACGATTATTGAATTTTCGTCCTGTAAGAGTCTGCTGTGCTTTCTGACAATCAATCACACTATTAAATTCGACAAATACCTGCAACATTAAGAAACTTATTAATATATTTTTATAAATTAAAATAAATTAATATTTTATTATATTAAAAAACATACTTTTCCACATCCAGGTACGTCAACACCTTCTATAGGTCTAGGTATTTCCACAGATCGGACCACACCATATTTATTACACTCTTCTTTGATGTCTTCTAAGATATCTTCATATTCTTCTTCTTCCATTAATTCTTCAGGTGTTACCATATTTAGCAAGCAAAGAACCTACATGTATGTCATAATACATTTTTGTTAAATGCAATACGTGTATGTTTTATAATGTATTATTAAGAAATTATGATTTAATGAATATAATGAAAAAAGTAAACAATAGATATTGGAAAAGCAGTAGGCTATACATGAGGAACTATATAATGAGAAACTGGTGGAATGCTGTAGGGATTATAGGGTGCTGAAAAGAAAAAGGATGAGGTACAGTGCTTAAGAAACGGAATATCAAAATAATCAAAGGAACAGAGGAACAATATTAAAGAAGAACAGTGCAATAAAACAAGAAAACTAAAAGTACAAAGGGATAGGAGGGAATGTAAACATAGAGTTAGAAAACCAAAGATAGTAGTATAGTACAGGTTGAAATAGAGTATAATTTAGTATAAGTTGGAATGAATGATAACAGAGCCAAAAAGAAGCGAGAGAAGCGTGAGTTGTAAAAGCATATGATATTTTAAATAAGTTATTATCTTAAAACTAAATTCATCCCTTGGGAAGAAGCCGAAATATATATATATTTATATATATATTTATTTATTTATTTATTTATTCATTTATTTATTATATTTTTGTTTATATATATATTTATATATTTATATTATATATAAATTTATTATAATAAAAAGTTATAATTCAAATTATCTTACCTCAGTAGCTGGCCCACTTGTGCCCACCATTGATAACCCAGGCACCTGAATTTGAACTGGAGCTTGTGCACCAATCATAGGGTTTTTGGCGCCTACGCTAGCTCGTTGAACAATCAGTTTCTTGTCTCCCAGCTGCATTCCATTTAATCCAGCAATTGCTTGATCAGTCATTGACACGTCAACGTACTCGCAGAATGCATAACCCTTGGATAGACCTGTAGCTGAATCCTTTACTAAATTGAATGCTCTCAGTTGCCCAAAACTCATCAGTAACTCCTTCACCTGTATTGTAAAAATAACATTATTTATTTAGTCATGTAATATCAATATAATTTAAATTCATATAGACTATGCAACTTTTAATTTTATTACAGTTCTCAACATAATTAATAAACACAGATATTTCAGATTATCATAATGACTTAACAGATACAGTAATTTAACACGTTTACTGCATATTGAAAATCTAGGACTTTACTAGGTGCTGCTCCTGATTCAACGAATTTTAAATATATCACAAAAATCTGATTAGCTAAAGCTGTAATAGACTAATTACTTATGAAAATGTATGAGTGTAACTACATCAGTACTGCTGTGTTTCCTGTCGCCATATTTCGCATTTATACTTTTAGAAAAATAAAAGACTTTGTAATATAAATAAAAATATAATATACATAAGTAATATGAATACGTATAACATAGGATGAAATATTGTGAATAATAGGAGAACAAAATAAAATTATGTGACCTGATTACAATTACCGTGACCCAGCCTAATACAACTGAAATTTTACAACAAACTGGTAAGATTTCATAGAGCAGACTACTACCTAACACGTAACTTGTGCACATATATGAAACTTCAAATACAACTAGGCGATACGCAGACAAACGTGCTAAATATCATTACTTTACTTATCATTACTTCACTTTCTCTTAAAATTAAAATATAAAATTGATTTATAACTATATTAAAAAATCATTAATAACGTAAAATTAATTTTGGAATAAGGAAGTAAGTCACAATATCATAACTTAAAACTAATATGAAAGTTGCATAATCAAAAAATAATAAATTTAGTATAATTTCATATGTATTATATCTCGCCTACTCGAATTCCATATAACATCTTCACTTAATGTCTTTTTTACATATAAAAGTTTTACTCCAGTCTGGAACAGATCTTTGTCAATGTTTTAATCAGAATACTCTTGCTCTTCAAACGTGGATTTCCCTCACATTTATTTTTGAATTCTCTCTTCAAAAAAACATGTAGCTTAAAGTTACTTACATCTTTCCATTCCCAAGAAGTAACTGAAAACTCTGAAGCAAAGATAACAGCATGTTGCATTTAATGAAAACTTATTTATCTTCACCTCTAGGAGTCAAAACTCCCAGATAATTGTGATCTATGTAACTTTATAATAAGTGTTTGTAAACACTCTAATTCATATCACAAGATATGTAATTGTAATCTCACATATGATTGCTTAAGCCATCCAAGAAATTATATGCTATTAACTAAGGCATTCCAACGAGGACTATATCATTATAAAACCATCAGGTTCGTATATTCTTATTATGTAGAAGAATAAATTACTATTTTAAATAATTATAGAGATAATAAGAAGAAAAATTCCCATTAAAAGTCTATAAGGAATATCACGTATCAATTAGTGTTACCTACTATATTATTAATTCTTTGGCGAGTAAGCAACACGCTATTATCAATAAAAAAACTATCCAATTAGAAAACGCACCATTTGTTTAGGAGAACCGAGATCTTCTGAAAGGGGCTGCAAAAGTCGCATAAGCCCAATACGAAGGCATGAAAATGATATAAGTACTTGCCTCGAGGGACTGGGCTAGCCTCTCTCCAGGCAGTGTGGTATTTTGTCATGTTCAGTAGTAGTAGTAGTGGTAGAAGTAGTGGTAGAAGTAGTGGTAGTGGTAAGCAAATGCTTTTGATCGGCGCAACCCTAAGCTAAGAAATGGGGAGAAAGGGCACTGGTATCAGTCCACAGTTACTATATAATAACCAAACGGTTATATTTCTTTGATTGTATTATTCCATCAATGTATCACTTTAATAACACAGTATTAACTTTTTCCGGCGTTTAAAGTTCACATGTACCGACTTTTATTTTTCTTACTTTCTCTTTGCACTTTGTCTTTGTATTAATGCACATTACTGATACTCGAACACATAAATTCGTTCGCGTAACCTGTAAACGTATCAAAGCACAAGGACGAAGAGCTGTAAAGCCTGTAAAAGCCTGTAAAGAAAACAGCTGCAAGAGAAAAGATACTCCTGAAAAGAATAGGTGCCAAAAGACTTGGAGCTGTTACCAGATGCACATAAGATTATGTGTTGACCCTGTAATCCCATCAAGACAAAAAACAAAAAAACTGATATACTAGGTAAAATTGATTGGTTTGTCTGTTGTAGTCCTAAAAAATCTTTTTGTATGTAATACCACTGCATGAAAACAGGCTCATTCTGTAAGAGTTTCAGATGTAAAAATACGAAGAACCTTTACTTTTGAAGAGTTCATCACCTAACAATTCTGCATGACAGCTTTAAGTATAACTATTTCTCTTCTCCCCTTCTACCCCTCCCTTTTTCAGTCATTTATTGAAAAATTTCGTATCCCCTTGGCTGGGTCCACGATGTTCCTAGAAAGACTGTAAAAGAAATGCGACTGCTGCGACTGCATGCCACCTGAATGCTGCAACGCCTCTAACCAATTTCCTATCCACTATCTAATCATGGCGCTTCGAGAAGAAATACGAGAGATGAAATTCTACATTGCCCTTAAACTTCACTGAACACACAACTGGAATTAGAATCCAAGTCACCTAGCTAAATATAACCTAATCAACGCTGGAATCCAATGGATACACATACATACCTCTATGGCATTTCAGTAGATGACACATCTTCGTAAGTTTGATCTCCGCTAAATAGCTAAATACCTATGTAATAATTTAATCCTTTGGTATAACTCACAATGCTGAGAACTAGCATATATTCAAGGTAATCCTACAGCATTGTTATACAGCAGTGCAGTTGTTTTAATCTCTGATGCCATTTAGATATATTTAATATATTTATTAAAGCTTTTACGAAAAATACTAAATAAATATGAAATAGATTTTAATATACACATAGACATCAGTGAATAAGAACTGCTTCCAAAGGTGTGCAATTAACAAAACTATGTTGTAGACTTGTTTGCATACCTGTTCCTCATTCAAGTAATTGGGTAAACCACCAATGAAGATCTTGTGAGGAGAATCTAAAATTCAAAATATTACATTGTATTTTACATAATATTAAAAGCAAATTTTTAAACATACATAGAAATATAAAGAGTATGTATAAAACATACCGGGAACCGTACCTGGCACGTTCATACTTGGATTATCAGTCATCCCTGGCATTGGTTGATAATCATGTGGTCTTCTTATTTTCAAACTCTGTCCTTTGAAGTTGATACCATCAAATGCCATAGCTTGTGTTGTTTCATCTATGGAACGGAACTAAAAACAAATTTCATGAATATTTTGTCATGAAACTATAAAAACTATAAATTGCAAAACCTTATTTTCAAATAAACTTTGTTGTACCTCTAAGAAAGCAAAGTTTTTATCTAAATTGATCTGACATGCTAATACTGGATTTCCAGCAGCTTGAGCAAGACCAGATAGATGCATTTGTTGATTAAAGAACTCCATCATTTCTTCTTCAGTCACACCAAATGGAATGTTTCCTACATACAGTCTCCTTGCTTGGCGAGTTATCGTACTACCAACAACCGGCACAGCTGCTTGTGGTGTATCTGCCACAATGTTTGCAGGTATTTGTCCTGCAGCTTGCATAGCTTTATACTGTTATAATCCAAATTAAAATTAAACAAATCTCTAGAAAAAAACTCATTTATTTTGATAACTAATTTAATAAAATTCAATATATTACCTGCAAAGGAGTAATATGTTCAAATCCAGGTGGTGGTACATCCCAATAAAGAGATGGCTTCCTTCTTCTAGAACTGCGACTTTTCTTAGGAGAGCTACTTCTTTTTCTATCTCTTCTATCTTTAGAACGTGAACGAGAACGTTTTCTACGATCTCTACTACGAGATCTATGTCTCCTATCACGATCTCTATCCCTATCTCTATCTTTCTCACGGTCCTGACGGTCTCGATCTATCAATACATAAATATATAAATATACATATAAATACACATGATTTCACATTGTTATTAATAATAAAAAAGCTATTCATATGATGTTTGATATATAGCATATGAATTTCTCCTAGTGGCCTAATATATTTTTTAAAATTATTATATTTAAAATTTTATAATTTTGATATATGTGAAACTTCCATACAATTTCATACATATATCAATAACTACCAACTACTATCTTGTATATTTAACTTGTAATATACATATACGTATATGTTATATGTACTTAGTCATTACCTACATTTGAATGATTAAAATTACAATCCTAAAATGTATAATTAATAATTCATAATATATAAAAAATATATAATAGAAATTTTGAAGAAAGTTGATGAAATCATATATAATTATTATTGTGACGTAATACTACATATAATGAAAAATGTACCCATAAGAATGATCTTCGTAGATGCTTATTTTCAGGTTACCGATAAACTCACAAGATCTTGCAAAAAATATTTGAACACTATTTTATTCACACTGAAATTAAGTAAACGTTGAATAGTTTGAGATCTTTTAAGAAAGAAATATTGAAAAAAAATGCCTCAAGATATGTTGACTCTTCTTGGGAGTATTTCTCCGGCCATTACGATCACTCACTCGACTTATTTACCTGACTGTAACGCGGGAACAATGACGAAAAAGCACAGTATACTTGACAAAGGTCTCTAAAGAGATCTTTGGGATATTTACCTCCATTATAATCTTCGCCCATTTTTCAGTTACCTAAAACGTAATTTTATTTTGAAGAAGTAATAATATAAAT
This sequence comes from Bombus breviceps, assembly GCA_014825925.1. Lineage (NCBI taxonomy): Eukaryota > Metazoa > Arthropoda > Insecta > Hymenoptera > Apidae > Bombus > Bombus breviceps. Next base: position 3,217,318 of record CM026185.1, read on the forward strand.
AACAACGAAGCTAACGAGTGTCAATTGCTCTTAAAACAAATTTTTATTCTAAAATGGCGATAGGCTAAGTAGATGTTAGCTAGGAATAATTATTTTGATACAATATCTGGTTCCAGATGGCGTAAGATTCAACCGGAATTGATTTCTCTGGTATATTATTCTGATAAATATTTAAATATAAATGTATTAAATTTTAAACAGCATAGATTGTAAATTTATAACCTGAAATTTCCCAATATTTAAACAACAACAGTTAATTGAAATAAATTTTTATTATACATAGTAGTACATTATTAAATTAAATTATATTAAACATTATTATACATTAAATATTATATTGTACTATTTTATTCAGTAAAAAATTAAAAACATTAAATTAATACTTAATTTGAGATATTATCTATCAAAATAAAATCAAATAAATAATTGGATATATTTTAAAAAGTTTAACAATTTGATAAAAAATTGCAAGAAATTGTAACATTTTTAATGATATATATTAAATTGTTAAGCAAAAATGTATCTAAATAGTTTCAGAGTAAAAAATTATTCCTATTAAGCTTTTTACAAAAATTTTCATATTAATTATATTCAGATAAAACTGATATGACTAATTATTTATGAGTTTATATCTTTTTTTTTTAGATAAATCTATTTGTGACGAATGAAAAATCTCACATATATTTCAGTATGTTTTAATTTAAAAGTTTTAAAATTTGTAATGTTCAATTTATCTGATGTTCCTGTAAGATTCTTCTAAGCTACCACTCGTGGCGCTTAGATAGCGACTGAGTTTGAATCTCTCAAACACTTGTATTAAGTAACGCCATTCTTTGTATTTGTACATTTCAAAATGTCCTAAATAAACTCGAAATGGAAAAAAATGTGAAATCCGTAGACTTATTTAGAAGTTATGATAACATGGAAAATAAGAGAATATTAGAAGAGCGGTTGAGGAAAGCAGCCTGTGTTGGTGATACAGACGTTGTTCAAGAATTACTTAATTTAGGTGTCGATGTTAATGCACGACACTCTGTTAATGGATGGTATTTCTTTTTTAATTTATTATATGCAATTCTTATATTTTCTTCTAATAACTAATAGCAAGAATATATAATAAGAGTAAAAATATACAATATCTTTCCTTGTATACATGTAATGAAACTGAATGGCCTTGTGTCAAAAATATCAAAATAATGACATAATTAGTATTTTTCCTTTAAGGACTCCTTTACATTGGGCATGTAAAAAAGGGTACTTAGATGTAGCTGCCTTGCTTTTAAAAAATGGTGCAGATAAGAATATAAGATCTGAAATTGGAGAAACTCCAGCATTTTTGTGCATCAATCCACAGATTTTACAACTTCTAGATATGCCTTTAGCTATGCCAACTGATTCTCAAAGAGCCCTAAATGAATCAGCAGTACACAATGTTATGCCTAAATATGTAAAAAGTGATTATGTACATGGAGCTACAGATTCAGGAATTCCTAGAGTAAGAAACAATGGTTTATATCAAGATGGTGAGAAATTTGTAATAATTTTATTTCTTGTAATTTTAATGTTTATACATATATGAATATTAATAGTTCAAGATAATGAAACAGAACATTAAATCTATACATTTTTTAGAATTAGTATTAAAGATTCGTATTGCTGATGCTCCTGACCCAGATTTTATAGAAATTGAGTTACCACAAAGTGATTTGACATATCAAGCATTGATTTGGATATGTTGCCAAGAATTAAACGTTGAACCCAACCAAATTGTAAAATTAAGAAAACTGCCCAATACTAGGTTGAGAAAAGATGAAGATATCCAACGACTTCAAAACTTCCAAGAAATAGAAGTTGTTACAAATACTGTAAACACATATAAGTACATGCAAAATACCAATGGTATTTCAACAATGGGACATTCAGGAGTAGTAGCAAGTCCAGCAAATGGGTACCAGAGTATTTCTAAGAAAGATCAGACTATTTTATATTAATTATTGGTATCATATATCATTTTTCTTCTTTTCATATGTAATTAAATGAAGAAAACTAACATTTAAGTAAAATATAATATATATATAATTAGGTATGTCAAATTTAAAGTGCAATAATTAAACATTTTTAATATAACAAAGTACTTAAGGTAATAATAAGTAGAAGGATAATTTTTTAACCTTGTTTACTAGATTTAATAAAGTAATAAAAAATAATTACACTTTTTTATTTGTTTTGTTAATTTCTCTATGGAGAACCTTTCTTTTCTTTTTAACAGTAATAATGTCTCCTTCAGGGGTAACAGTTACCCTAACAATACCAGGTGCAGTACTAAGTTCTCCTGATACATTACGATATGCTTTTGGTCTCTTAGGCTGCACTATTGGCACTCTAACCAAGCATTTATTTTCTAAAAACAAATAAGAAACACATTAAACATACATATAATAATAATTTATCATATTCAGATTGTAAGTCTATTATAAGGAGGTTCTTTGGCACAGCATAGTGATTTACATACACATTAAGTTTATATAAAAATATAATTTTTATAAGAATTTTCCTATAAAAATGAGAATTAAATGTAATTAATCAAAACTTACTCAATGTTGTATATATAGGGAGGGCAAGGCTAGAAGATGTTTTAATACGAATAGAACGAATATTAGCCCAACCCCCTGGGTAGTTTTTAGATAAATAACTGCACGTTGCTAATATATTTTCTATAATTTCTTCTTTTTTCATAGAGGTGTGTCCAATTTGAATTATATGAGTATCACCATAAGAATGTATCTGCATGACAGTTTTCCTCAAAGCATAATCTATTTCGTGTTTTAAATCTTTGCTATGCATTCGGATGGATGTTGGTAATTTCCTTTTCTTATAAAATTCTCTTCCCAATAAATGAGATAAATGACCAGCTATTTTTCCATCTACAAGAAAATGATCATAGCTACCAACAAGCTTCCTTTTTAATTCATACTGATCATATTCAGTTTTTACTTGATTCATTGGTATTATAGCCTTTATTTTTGTACAATTGTGTTTACGTAACAAGTCTTCGTAATATTCTATCGTTGGTTCATAATCCTTTCTTCTACCTCTTTGAAGATCACCAACAAAAAGTGCAATTTCGTCATTTGATGACACTATTGAATATGGTAATAATCTACAAAATAAATTGAGCAATAAATAGTGTTTTAATAAAATTAATCATACTGATTATTAAAAATAAAAATGAACATCATTCGTGACTTTATAATCACGGTTCCTCATAAAGACCTATTGGTGATATTATATATATATATATATATAATATCAGTCACAAATGATTATATATTATACATATGCATTAAATCACATAATATTAATATATAAAAATGATTTTTTATTTATTTGAAAAGATACGTATAATTAATGTATAAACGTAAACTTACATTCTGATACATCTTCTTGGAGTTTTAGGTACTCTAATACATGTTATTTGCATAAATATTGATTGGCTTTCGTCATCAAACAATGCATTGTTATTCTTCAATTGTTCTTCAGTCAAATGGTTGATCACGCTAATGCATTGTGATATATGTTCTTTTGACAAATCACTTAAATGTAAGCAATCTGTATTTTCTTTATCACTAATCCTATCTTCTCTTTTTCGCTTCCGCGATTCTGTAATCTCAGAAATTGCTTTTGTATATGAACTAATTTTTGTCTTATTTTGTACATTATTTTTTTCAGAAGATTTTAATGTACGTTTCAATATTCTATCACCGATCATTTTTGGATTTTTCTCATTTCGTGATTTCTTATTTTTTATGTGGCTGTTAACTTTCGTGTTCTGTGCACTTCCAACTTTCGGCAATTCTATATGTTTTTTAATAATTTTACGAGTAGTTACCATCTTGTACACATGGAAATTACTTATGTCTACTTTTCCGAATCTAAGAGCGGAAACGGAAACGATTCTGTTCTTGTACTATAGCGCATAGTGCCAACCATAGATCATATGCAAGTAAAGAAGGTTCATTCATTTCTAACATTTTATTCGTAACAATAAAAGTATATTTTTCAATCTTTTAATAATTAAAATAAATTATTTTAGTATTTATATCGTCCCTCGAGGTACAACGGAATAAATGAGATATCAATAGATAATAATTAGCGATACATATATAATCATTACCACTACAGTAAAGGCAGAAACTAGTTGTATCTGTGTAAAAAAAATATATTTGCGCATGCATTATTCCTGCATAATTAAAGAACAATTGCGTATCGGTTAACTATGACATAAATCATTATTAAAAAATGTATATTGGTTAAGTATAGTTAAAATATAACTTTAATTAACAGAAAATAAAAATATATATTTTTAAAAATTCAAGTTAATTGTGCTATATATTAAATATTTCAATTAGCGAGTCAACCTGCTTGAATTAGAACTAATTGTATAGATAATAGTTTGGAACTGTTACATGTACATGTAAGTAATTTTAAGATTAAGATATCGAAATTTTTCGATTTAAAAAGGTATTGCTAACTAGAATTATAATTGATCTACCATATTTTGTAGTGCGTATATCTAAAATTTATCATAATTTATATATTACTATAATTAAATACTATATATTTTCTTGCCAATAATTAATAGTATATAATAAATTATATTTATTCATTATTGATATATACTTTTTTTTTATTATACAATTAAAATTTTTTAAAATAATTCTTTAATAAAATATAAATTTGACCATTTAGTAATCATTCAGTATGTATTAACAATTAATTAGAGTTACGGAAACATATTGACATACATTTGCAATCGAAACATTTAATAAATAAGTAGATTGCATTTTTATTATGAATACTAATGAATTGAATAATAACCGCGAAATTTGAAATCCAAACAGATATGATATACGTATGTATGTAAGTATGTACTCTTCACACTTGTGTACAAAATAGCATAACATTAAACCAATAAACTTGCCTAATAGTAAATCTTAAACGAGTATAAACGATTAGGATCTAATCTATTTGGTATTAATATTTCTTCTAATAAATTTAAATATTTCTTAAAACAATAGCAAGAGATGTGATGTTCTATCACCGCTGGGGATAACGTTCGCAACTTACTACACCTCGGACCGTTACACTTGGTTAACCAAGACAATCGAGATCAACGATTGCTTACAACACACGTCAAAGGTAGCCTCGACTGTTGGTCAGACCTGTTTCTTTTTTCTAAACATTTTTTATCCTTCACCTTGTTACATGTTATTAGCTTTTATACTAACAAAGGTTCATATCGTTTCAGTGTTATTACAACAGCGCTCGGACAATGTATCTTACTAACTATCAATTTTATCTCATTTAAGCGATTCGTGATATACAAGTCTAAAAACAGCTGTCAGATGGAAAAATTGTGATGATAAGATAAGTGACAATGATAGGAGATCGATATGCCACGACTAATACTTGGCACACTCTATCAAAAAATTCGGAAATAGGATGCGCGGGATTTCACGATATGCGAAACTAATATTATTTTTATGCGTTGGTTCCATAATTTTTTGTGCAATTTTTGGTATTCCAAGTATTCTCAGAAGAGTTAATAAAGTGGTTGTGAAACAAATGAAACATCGACAACAAATAAAAGAAGAATTACTAAGAAATGAACAGGTACATCTGTATTTGATTTTATTAAGATTAATCTATAATCCTTTTTCTTTTGATTGTGCTATTATGAAAATGAAAAAGTTTATATATATTTCCTGTACTATTGAGTAAAACACGTTAGTAGTATAAGTAAGTTTCATAGAGCCCTCTATTAGGACTTACATGTACAGGGTTATCCACCTAATTTGGAACCCGCGCTTGCCAGAACATATGAAAATGGCAACAGTGTAATATATACACTTACCACTGTAATCAAATGTCATCTATGAGCTGTTGCTAGAAGTATAATTAGGTGAGAACATTAAGTGGTTTAGTGTCGTCGGAGCATTTTAAATTTGACGTCACAATAAGAAGACGATCGCAGAGAAAGCGAATCTTGCGTTTTCGTGTCCCTGCGGGCTCCTAAACCATCCAAGCAAGCAAGTGCAGCCGGTTCTGTTCCCACATGTAACTTAATTTTTTCTTTAAATAACTGATATCTTGGATTATATTTTCCTGAAATTGAATTTATTTGAAATTAATTTGAAAAAATGTAATTACAATGTAATTTTTTTTATTTAAAAGTACACTCAACTGCCAGGATTATTAGCGAATTACAATGAAATTGTTCACATTTTCACAAACATCGCGGCTCTTTCTTCATATTGTTTGGTAATGTTTATTTTCAACGTATTAAACATTTTCTTCTACGTCATACTCTAAAAGTTATTCACGATTACTTTCTACAAATTGACCGTTATTACCTGATTTTGAATCATTCTGCTGTGAATACGTCGAATGTAAGAATAAAAATTGAACAGAGCAATTGACATACGAGATACCTCACAGAATTCTAGTTAAAAAAAGTAGAAATTAATTTAATTTTTGTATTGCAGTGCTTGAATTCGGACTACTCAGCAAAAGCTACTTGTTTATGACACAATCATTTATAAATCATCAAAATAAAAAAATAGTTCTCATATTTTTTTATTTCATTGTTATAAAGTTGTTTTTAATTAGATTGTTGAGATTCTTATCAACAAAATGATATCAAGCATTGTTATACTCTATACTCTTGGAAGATAGACAGTTCAGTGAACTGCATGGGTGACGGTATTTATGTTTGTTCAGACATAACATTCTGAGATTGCTTTCTTTACAACAATTTCAATTTTAAATAAGAAAGATTATATTGTAATTACATTTCAGATAAGCATAATCCAAGATATCAGTTATTTAAAGAAAAAATTAAGTTACATGTGGGAACAGAACCGGCTGCACTTGCTTGCTTGGATGGTTTAGGAGCGCGCAGGGACATGAAATCGTCGGGCGAAAACACGGATTTCGCTTTCTCAGCGATCGTCTTCTCCTTATTATAACGTCAAATTTAAAGTGCTACAACGATAACTAAACCACTTCATGTTCTCATCTAATTATACTTCTAGCAACAGCTCATAGATGGCGAGTGACATTCGATTGTGTAGTAAGTGTATGTTACACTGTTGCCATTTTCTTATGTTCTCGCAAGCGCGGGTTCCAAATTAAGTGAATAACCCTTATACTATAACTAATTTGCGCCTTTATCCGTATCAGATTGAAACGACGTCTGTACTTGGAAAATGGCTCTTGTCTTCTGAAGGAAGTTTAACACCGCCGATAATAAATAAGAAAACGGAACCGTATTTGATCTTAATTTGGAAGCACGGAACGTTTTTGGAACGTAGGCACATCAGACGTTTTACGAATAAAAAGTTAATAAAATTACATTAAAAACTTGCTTTTTGTGAGATATAAATATTCACTTATTAATTTACAGTAATGCTTGCTGAAATTACAATAAATCAGGTCTTTGCATTATTCAGGTTGTCTCATCTGATATGTTGATTTATATCTATTATTATCCGTAACAAAAAATGCTTCAGATAAAAGTAGAATGGTTGCGAAGGAGGTACATTAATCAATGCACCTCGATATTCTCCGTAAAAAAGTATTGATCACTGTATGTTGAAAAGTTACTGTTAAAGTAAAAGTTAATTGTAAAAGCTTTCGTACGAAAGATAAGGAAAACAAATACAAAAGTATTGCCTTATGTCTTTCCGTGTCTTTCACACAATAAGGTTTACAAAATAAAAGTTGAAATATCTACTAAACTAGTAGCTTTTCGACATAAATAGATTAATAATTTTTTGTAGAGTATCTCGAGCTGCATTAATTAATGTATTAAAAAAACATATGATTCTATTTAAAAAAACAAAGTTTTTTCAGATGTTCACATGACCTTTACACGACCACCTAAAGAAAAACTAGTAGCATCAGAATATGTCTCCTTTAAAGCCATACAATTTTTATCTGAAATATTTTTCGTAACGAATAATAATAATAACATAAATCAAAGTGACAATATCAGATGAGACACCCCGTGTAATTCTCGCTGAACAAGTTGCGATTTTTTTGCAATACTTTTCAATTTCTCGATAAGAACAAATGACAGATATAACGAACTATAAGCGAACTAGAAAGATATACATAGTGTGTCAAGAAACAACGGTCGAACCTTGACACTCTCAAGGGATGTCGCGTACGTTATAATGAATGATCCAATTATGCAAATATCAACTTCTACTAATTTTCATTTTATTTTCTCAATTTCTATAATTTCTATCTTATCAATACAAATCACAGAATTATCAATAATTTCCAGGATATAAAACGAATTTTAACAGAGGTTAAAACTAATCTGAGTTGTCTTGTTATTAAGTCATTCATTCGTTTCATTCATTCATCTCGTTAAATAAAAATTCTATATAATGTGCCCGGTCTATCTGGAAACGTTCAGACATCTCGAAAAGTATGAATGACACGAAAAAGTGTTTCAGACAAAACTTGTATGATATCAAGGAGGACATACTATATCCTTGTCTATTTGACCATGCGATAACGTTAAAACATATGAAGATTATATTACATTTTTCAAAGTCAATCCTATGAAGGTCATATTAAAATTTTCAAGTAGGTATCTGCATTTTTTATTACATATACTTGGCATTGAGACATTTTCCAAACGTTACTTGTGTCTCCCACCATGTGCTATCGAAATACGAACTTTTAAATTCGATAAGGCGATACAAGAAACTAAAAAGGAAAGTGACTGACCGACTGACTGTTTTGGAAGTATATACCAATGGTGGCATTATGAAAAACATCTTTATGTATCATCGTGATGTATATCGGATGACGATAATGTCGACGGCATGCAGCATGCCGAATTTGAAAGTTCATATTATGATAGCGGATAATGCAAAAGACATAAGTTTGTAACATTTTAGAAACATATCGATATCAGATATATGTAATAAAACATGTAGATTCCCATTTGAAAATTGTAATAGGATCTTCAAAGGACATTTCAAAGTCACCGCAAAATCAAATGAGCAAGAGTATAGTATATCACTTAAAAGTGCTCGATCGTCGTTCCTTGATATACTATCTTTCTTGTCCATCCTTTCTATATCTATTCACTATTTTTGACAATCGGTTTAATGAATTCGGACTATATTGAGTTTGAGATATAAAGATGTGAGTTAGTGAAATGTAGGTAAAACAGTTGTATTGAAATGAAATTTAAACGAGTATTACTGTAATGATAATAAAGTATATAAACATATACTTTAAACTATAATTTCATTTAACTTTGAACTGAAATGTACTTCCATTTTAGGTTTTCAGCTTGGGAAAATTGTACAGTAAAATGTGCACTAAGTTACCAATCCAAAGATTTAAATATAGCAGATGCAGTTGTGTTTCATTTGCATCTGACACAAAATGTACTGGAATTGCCAATCAGAACACGATGGAATCAAAGGTGGATTTTTTTGACTGATGAATCGCCAATACACACTTTTATCTATGGAAATCAACAATTGTCTAAATATAATGGTTTATTTAACTGGTCGATGACGTATCGAATGAATAGCGATGTACCAGTACCTTACGGCAGAACGATTTCTACTTCGTTTATAAATTCACCAAATATAAATTTTTCGAAGGATCTGATACAAAAATCAAAAACTAAACTGGTCACTGTGATGGGTAGTAATTGCGGGGGCACTAATGATCGATGGAAATATATTAACGAATTGAAAGTAATTCTCGGTAATGATCTTGATATATATGGAAAATGTTTAAATGGTAATACGACCGCATGTCCGGGTCATTTCGATAAAGATTGTTCTGTTTTAAATTCCTACAAGTTTTATTTAGCTTTTGAAAATTCAAATTGTAGAGAATACTTAACAGAGAAAGTATTCTGGCATGGTTATCACAAATTAGCAATACCAGTAATAATGGGTGCACCAAAGAAAGATTGCGAGAAATTATTACCACCACATTCGTTCCTTCACGTTAGTGATTTTGTTAATCCGAAAGCTTTAGCAGATTATATTCGCTATCTTAATAAGTACGATGATAAATATTTCGAGTTCCACGAGTGGCGTAAATATTACAAAGTAATCAACGAACATGGTTATTTTGGCAGTATGTCACGACATTATTGCCGTATTTGCGAAGCTCTTCATTATAATTCTCCTGCTCCCAAAGTGTATGAGGATATGGAATTGTTTTGGAACAAAAAACGAGATTGTACTCTCTGATATATTTAAATTTTATTTGTCTTTGTATTATATTGTTATCACTGTTTAACGTTACTGAATTCAATTTTTATCTGTTTAAACTTATAGCTTGTTATTTTTTGTTTGTAATTGTTTTGTTTTGATTATCGCGTAATATTTATTGTAAATAAATTGAATAAAAACATCAAATATACTATAGATCCTATAATTTTTCATACCAAACTGCTATAAATATTTTATACATATAAGATTTATGTTAATTGTAACATCGAGAACAATTTATATATTTCATTGTAATTAAATAACAAATAGAAAATGTGTGCATAAAATATAATAATTACGTATAACGTATATATAAGAAAAAAATATTTAGCTATGAATTATATAACATTCTATTGCAAAACTTTTTTTCTTGAAAGTGTAAGGTCTGCAGACGATGCGAAATAAGTAGGTAAAACGAAAGTATTAGGTTAGAATGTTTGACTATTTTGATATTAACATTGTACGTATCAAAATAGAAGCTTCAATCACGTTACGTAAAACTTTTTCCGACAATATTTATGAATCTTTATAAGATATGATAATAAAACATTTTATTGACAAATTTTTCAAAATAGATTCGTGGATGTTTCAATGTACAGTATCGCAATTTCAAAACTCTGTTACGTTTCCACGGTGCTAAAACAACAATATTTAGCGAAATATCATATTGTCTTTTATCCTATATTGCGTTGTAAAATACATTGCATCAATCCTTCTGTAATTATGGCTTCGAAGTGTTTTAATGGATGTAATGATCACTACAATGGCGTAACTATTGACTCAAATGACGAATTTTGTACATCTGAAGTGTTTGCTCGTCGTCTTACAGGTTTATAACATAAAACGATAATAATTCTTAAATATATTTATAAATTATTACTTATTTTATCAAAATTGAGAAACTTTAACAAAAATTTTTGTTAGAAATTAATATTTGTTTATTATAATTTTTGCAGCATCTTTACAAAAATGGAAAGAAAATAAAAAACGCACAATATGGTTCCGTGTACATTTACCACAATCAGAATGGATACCGTTACTTGTGAAAGAAGGATTCAAATTTCATCATGCAAAACAAGAATATGTTATGCTTTATCGATGGTTAGTTACAGATGAGGAATGCAATGTTCCACACTATGCACACACTAATTTAGGAGTCGGAGGATTTGTCTATAATGAGGAAACTAAAGAAATTTTAGTTATCAAAGAGAAATATGCAAATGGTCCACCTATTTGGAAATTACCAGGTGGTTATGTGGAACCAGGTATATAAATTTTTTATAAACTAGTAAATTAGTACAATATAGCTAATAATCTTTCTGTTATCACAGTAGAATTAATGAATTTATATATGTACTTCATGTTTTTAATATAATATATAATATAATATAATAATTTATTATCAGTTTTTTTTTTATTGTAGGAGAAGATTTAGAAGAAGCTGTAAAAAGAGAAGTTTTAGAAGAGACTGGTGTTCAAACTACTTTTAGATGTATAATAGGTTTCAGACACGTTCATGGTTATGCCTTTGGCTGTTCTGACATATACATGATTGCTTATTTATCACCTATTGATATCAATATTAAAAAATGTGAAAAAGAAATTTCTGATTGCAGATGGATGAAGGTAATTTTTATTATTTGCTCATAAATAGTTTGTTACTGTAACTGTTTATTGTTCTCCCAGGTAAATGATTATTTAGAGCATCCAGAAGTATCTGAAAATAATAAACAAATTGCAAAAAAGATAATAGAATTTTTCAAACACAAAATGGGGATTGTTGTGAATCATGAAATACATTTTGCAACAAACAAACCTATTTGTGTATACAGCATATCCAAAATCGATGATGCATAGCATTACACAGAATGATTAAAATGTATACATATGGTCAATTAATTTCATAGTTTGGAGCAATCTAAAATAATAATTATCTTAGAAAATGAACAAATCAAAATAAAATTTAATGTTTTAGATACATTTTTCAAATATAAGAAGTATAAAATATTTATTTTATCTTATATAAAGTAAATTAATCAAAATTACATAGAAGTAATTCACGCTATATAAGTTAAATAAAGGATAATCTAAGAAAAATTAAAATTTATTGATTTCATTAAACATTCTATTATTATGTTATGTATATACAGCTTTGAATTAATTATATAAGTTGTTTAAATTCTGTAACTAAGGATTATAACATTAGGATTATAACATAAGGATTATAAAATCGATATAAATAACAAATAAACTGCAAAAATACATGTAACAAATTATGACGTATTATATGTGTACATATTTAAATTCCATTTTCCAAAATTATGAGAAAAATGGAAAGAAAAGTGCAAATTAGACTTGAGGAAAAGATAAATAAAGAAGATATACAGAAAAAAGGAATATTATATAAAAAAAATTGTATTTGAATATTTTCATACCTAAACGTTCCTTGAAAACCCAGCTTTATGTTGGAAAGTAGCTTCTTCAGTTTTGTTTACATTCTTCTTTGTCACACTTTAGTCGATGATTGACAAGTTCTCCAGGAAGATGGAAGAGCACGTATTTGGTTAAGGTTAAGGTTATAGAATATTACTTTGTTGACAATTTGACTAATTTTTCCTGTAAAAAATATTACGTGAATAATTTGACGAGAATTCATATGTAGAAGAGTGTTCAATAAGGCACAAAATTTGTTGCCAAGATGAGTAAGATGTATACAACCGCCAATCTTTCTGACAAAGAATTAAAGGAAGAAGGAAATCGTCTTTTCAATCTTCACAAATACGAGGATGCTGCGCACTGCTACACCAAAGCAATTGTGAGTGCCACTATGAATCTATGCAGGCAAGTTACGACATTGCATCTCATTGCTGCAGATTAAAAATCCAACCCAAGCACTATACTTTACGAACCGAGCGCTGTGTAACCTGAAATTGAAACGATGGGAATCGTCCTGTCTAGACTGCAGACGTGCTCTCGATATCGATCCATGTCTGGTGAAGGGTCATTTTTTCTTGGGTCTAGCTCTTCTTCAAATGGAACTCTTTGATGAAGCTGTTAAACATTTACAGAGAGGTACGTACCTATATTTTTACTTAGGAATTTCACTGGCTTTTTCTTCTCATATGTTTCTTGCAAAGATTTCACTGTAGGTAAATATTCCATGATAATTTCATAGTCTATATAAAATAATTATAAATTACATGAATAATATCTAACGTTTATGATTTAACCATTTTATCAATTTCATAATTCATCAAAAATAAATGTTACATATTTACATTCTGCAGATTATCTTTTAATGGAAAGAATCTTATTTTGTCTCTAATATAGTTTGGCAATATACTCATTTGTGTATTTACATATTTATGCATTTATGTATCTTTAAAGAAGTTGCGCTATATTATATTTTTAGTACTATAATATGTTAAGTATATATATCAGAGCATAATTATACAGAAGTATTTCATGGATATTCTTTTTTATGGTATTCATGGTTTTTACGGCAATGTGAAACTTGTCCTTCACATGGTTACACATCTGAAACAACTACTACAACATAGCTGTGGATTTGGCCAAGGAGCAAAAGCTAAATTATGGAGATGATATGACCAGCATTTTAAGGCAAGCGCGAAAACGTTGTTTCCAATTGAGAGAAGAACAGAGAATTGCACAAGATATTGAATTACAATCATATCTCAATCAATTGATAGTAGAAGATGCTGAACGAAGTTTAGCAGCTTTAAAGGAGCAAGAAGCAGCTAAAGATGCAGATGGTAAAAGTGAAGGGGAAGCTTTGTCTATCGAATTAACAAAAAAGAAAGAAGAGGTAGAAGAAAAAAGAGATATGTATATGGCTCACCTTAATGATCTATTTGCAAAGGTAGATGAAAGAAGAAGGGTGAGTTTATATTTTTTAATCATGTTTAGTTAAATTAAAGTAATTATATGTTATTTGCAATTTTTATAAATATGTGGAGCAGAAACGAGAAGTACCTGATTATTTATGTGGCAAAATTAGTTTTGAAATTTTGCAAGAACCTGTAATAACGCCAAGTGGAATTACATATGAACGAAAAGACATTGAAGAACACTTACAAAGGGTGGGACATTTTGATCCAGTTACTAGAGTTCGTTTAACTCAGGATCAATTAATCCCTAACTTAGCAATGAAGGAAGTAGTAGATACATTCTTGCAAGAAAACGAATGGGCATTATATTACTAATATGTAAAGTTAGGTTACCACCATATTTTTATGATAAATAATTACATCTATATTATGATTATTTTTGGGTCCTGTTATTTTACGTAAATGTGTATATCATTGCCTTGTCAACAGTAGCTACATCATATATTTATATGAAATTAAACTTAATTCTTTTTTATATTAATAGAATGTATTTAGTTTATACATGTGCAATCATTGATTAATTAAATAAGATTGACAAATCAAAATTTTTGAGAAATATTTCTTTTAGTTGATGAATTTGTGTATTTATATATGAAATATCGAAAATAGCACACACAATACCTTCAAATGGGTTGTTAAATAATATAGGTCATATAAGAGTGTTAAAACTGTATATGTTTTTCTGATAAATAATAAATTTATTGTTTGACGTATAATTAAATATTTTAATATTTCCCAATTATTTACATAATTAAATAAATAATTTTGTGGCATTTTTAACTGTGTTTACTTATATTAATATATAATATATATTACAATAATATATTTCACACTATCTTAAATTTCATTTTGTTGAGTATATTATATTATACATTCTCTAAAAATAAATATTTTTGTGGACAAATATAATATATTACATTTATATGCTTATGAAATTGATGTATGTTGTTTCTTTTTCAAGTAAGCAGTATTAATTGAATAAAAACAAATTTAAAGAAAAATTACATTTAATGCAATAATAGCAATAGCTCCAGCTACAATAGGTGGTATATAATATTGATAAAAAGCTGGATGAGGTGCTGCTCCCATTAAAAGTACAACCCAACCTAAGAAACATAATATACTGGATAGTATTTGAGATCGATTTTTATAATTATTGGAAGGAAGTTGCACCCATCCCATTGTACTGCATGTTACTAAAACTATCCAACTTTGAAGTAACAAAGGATCTTCAGAAGAAAGTCTCATATCATAACTAGAACAAGTTTACAGAAATTAATGATAGATGATTGATTGATTAAATTTATACACCAAAATAATAAATTGCAAACCTGAAATTTTTTGCCCATACAAGTACGGATGGTACAGCTGGAATAGCAGTAAAACACCAAAGTATGAAGAGAATAAGATGATTGAATATTTTTTGTCTTGTATCATCATGTTCTCCTGAATTATTTTTCGTACTTCTGAATCGTCGTATCCAATTAAAATGTTGTAATGAAGCCATTAGTAGTTCTTCTAAATAATCTTCATAGATTTTTGTCAAATTTAAAAAATAAAGGAAAACTGAAATTAGCATAGCTAAACCGCCACAAGTTACCGGGATTAAAGATAAGACAAGAATTGCAGTAATAAAAGGTAACTGACTCAATCCACCAAGCAGCCAATCTGACCATGTTGTTGAAAAGGCTATTGCACGAGCTAGAAATCTGGAAGATCAATAGATTTATTCAAAAAGATTTTATGTAACGTTGACATATGCATTAATGTATTTAAAGTTTCTTACCTCACAGCAATACTATGAGCTACTGAACCAAGAAATATAATGGAACAGCATAGTCCAATGGTAAATACGCAAACAATTGCTAAAGCAACTAAACATTCAAACATTAAGTTATAACAATATGAGAGGTATATTGTAATTACTATTATTGGAGTTTGTTCAAGACCATGATTAATTCTTGTAGATAAAAACAATAGAAGTAAACTAATAATCGTTGTATACAACAGGTACCAGCGATCCCTCACGATACAAGATATTCGATCTATAATTCCACCTTCTTCAATATTAATTATGTAAGAACATGCAGGATCTAGAGTTATCCTTAACTTTGGAAAAACGTTGGAATATTTATATCCAGTCTGGACTTTCATCGATTTCGGACCATTATCCCTAAAATATTAAAATTGTTTGTTATAAAATATTTTAAAAATAAAAGCAAATTTACTTTAGTTATACTCACACGACCGTAAAAAATTGAATTTGTGTAACTACAATACCCCATGGTTCTAATAATTCAACTATTGCATGATGTTTTAGATCTGTACATCCAAATGCTTTAAGTTCAACAGCTACAACATCCATGGCATTATCAAAATTGGCATAGTATCTAACATGTCCAAGATCAGACTTCTTGGTTTTAGGTATTATAAATAAATTTTTTAGTAGAGGTAAAGTACTCCTAATAGGTACAAGTCTTGTATTGTAAGAATATAAATCAACATTTATAGTAATATAGTTTTCTAAACTGTCCGGTGTAATTCTTATTATAATATGTGTTACATCAGGGTATTTTATCTCTTGAAAATTTAAGTCAACAGTTTTTCTTAGGCGATGTAAAGGATCTGGTAAAATTCTTGTTCTGTTTGTCAGATTCCAACCCCAATTGCTAAATTAAAAATAGAATTTTATAATAATAGTTTGATGAGCTTTTGTAATCTTTGCTTTAAGACAATAATATATAACTTTACCAAACTCTTGATTGTCCTTGTATATTGGATGCTGTACATGCAAATAACCAATCTTTGGATTCTAAATTAATGGTATCAATAGTTAAATAATTTGGCTGTCCATTCAATCTAATCATAAGATAGATAGGAGATGTTCTTTTAGGCAAGTCTTTGTTGGTCCATACATAATGCCTTTGAATGTTCTCTATCCATTCATTGCTAGGTTCAAATTGTATTGTTTCTTTATAAGAATATAATCTTTTTCCAGAAGCACGCTGTAAAATTAATTGTTAGTTTAAGTTCTATTATTAAAAGTACATCAAAACTTATTAAAAGTACATTAAAATATTTTCTTACGTGATAAAAGTGATACGATAATGCTTGCATTCTTTCTTTAGCTGTAGAAAAAATTTTAGGTGGTTTTTGTGTATAATTAACAGAATCAAATAATGAACGTACAACAGACAGTACTAATTGTTTACACCACAAAATACTCAAATGATCTGCAGATTTCCAAACATCTGGCATAGTATTAGAAAGAACATTAATATCTGCTGTAGGATCTAGGATTTGAGCTGAAGTTATAAGTATATCTCGTGGTCCACCTCCTATTGATACTACACTTGTTCCTGCATCTTTTATTTCACTTAAGCGTTTTTCTAGATTCTGGTAATAATTGGCAAAAGTGTGGTCTAATATCAAAGTAGCTGTATGAGGAGTAGCTAAAGCAATAATAATGCTTGCAACACTAGCATTTACATTTGGTGTCATTACAATAGAACCTTTAGCTATAATACCTCCCTAAAAAAATGAACAGATATTTTAATATCTTTACTAAAATAAGTATAGTATTATTATATTTACCATTGAATGTCCTATGAGCACAATATTATCTATGTTAGTTTTGTATAAACTCAATATTTTTTGTATACAGTGTGAAACATATACTGTCTCTTCCATTAATACACCTTGAATTAATTAATAAATTATCATTTATTTTTTCTAATCTTTTAAATAAAGTATAAATATTTGAAAAACTGTGGAGACAATAATAAAGCTAACTGTTCAACAAAATTGTTTTTTTCATTCATACCTCCATATAAAGCAGAATAATCATTGCCAAATGAAATAGTAAAATAATCAAAATGAAATGGAGTCCTATCTTTTAAGCTTTTCCTCAAACTGACAGAAGCAAGGGATCTTACTAGAAACAATAGAAGTATTAACAATTATTCAAACGGAGGCAGAATTTTTAATAGATTTTAAGAACCTTGCTCATGAGATCCAGCATTGCCAGGTATAAAAAGTACTGGTATTCCTGAGAAGTACATCCTTCTAAGCTTCTCAGTAACAAAACCTTCTCCATAGGCGTATAATCTATACCTTGGATATTGTTCTTGTATCTCATTATCCAGAGAGATTCTCTAATATTTGTATGAATATATGTATAAATGTCTTGTATTATATAAATATGTTATATACAATGTCAAATTACTATTTATTATTAATAATAATTTTCAAACTATTATTACTAAATTTCAATAGAGTTAGAAATGAGAGAAATATGATCGAGTCAAAGTTATAAGGAATGTTATTTAACAATAATGTTTAAAAAGAGTACAGACAAGATTAGTACGGTATTCTTTATGATATTCTATTAAAAATATTCATTTTGTTTACATACCACATACTGTGGGTATTCAAACATATATGTCATATCACAAGTATTGTCTTCAAAATCCGTAATGTAAAGAGCAGCTCCAAGTATGTAGAGTAAGAGAATTAACATTAAAAATAAAAAAAATATCGTATAAACTAATACAGATTTTATTAGAAACATTTTATTTAATAATAAAAAAGATGTTATATCCTTTCAATGGAAGTAAGCATTACAATCTCGATGCAAAAATTGGGAAAATATTATATATCTGTCGTTGTATTTAATATAATGCACTTATATTATATTATGAGAGAATATGAATGAATATAAATAAATATATTTGTTTTTTTTATAGTCTTTAAGTTATACAACATGGTTATGGTTTATGGTATAATAATAAAATGAAATTAGTTATATAGCGTATACTCAGGATCACCCCAGGGTCATAAAAGCAAGTCTAAACACTCTTATATTATAAACATACAAGAAACCGTCCGAAAATTGAGTCATGAAAAATCAATATGGATGACATAAAGGTTATCGTTCTGCACATGCGTGACGTGCTGTGAATGTTACAGACCGAGGCAGAGATACTCTACTCATTTCTGTCTATCTTGCAGAACAAGACCCTTCATGTTTTCCATGTTGATTTTTTACAACTCATTTTTTGGGCGGTTTTCTCTAGCGAGTGTAGAGACCTATTTGTACAGGATAGAGTGGAAATTGTAGTAAAACTAGATAGGATTATTGTACATGAAAAAATAAAAGAAAATTTAGTATAACATTTTTCATCTTAGGCTTCGTTATCGAGAAAATTGAGTTTAAAAATAGTTTAACTGTAGTTTGTCGGACATTTTATAGGT
This sequence comes from Bombus breviceps, assembly GCA_014825925.1. Classification (NCBI taxonomy): domain Eukaryota; kingdom Metazoa; phylum Arthropoda; class Insecta; order Hymenoptera; family Apidae; genus Bombus; species Bombus breviceps. Next base: position 3,236,798 of record CM026185.1, read on the forward strand.
TAGTGCGATGCCATATTGCTTCATGCATCATCTGATTGGTTTGCACCACGATCATATTACCAGGCCTTGATACTTGCATAAAGAAATCTAGGGGAAACCGTTCGAAAATTGAGTTATGAAAAATCGTAAAATCGTAAATGCGTAACATGCTATGAATGTTTCAGAATAGGAGACTCTCTACTCATCTCCATTTGTCTCGCAAGGAAGAGAACTTTCTTGTCTTCCATGTTAATTTTTCATGATTCAATTTCTGGACAGATTTCCTAAGCGAGTGTCGAGCTGTGTTTATATGTTACGTATACTTATCATACATATAATGTATAAAAATAAAAAAAACACAACCTTATTAATATTATTATAATATAAGCGCAATCTTATTTTCATCGAGTAAGAGCGAGTCCGGAATATGTATGAATGAATAGAACCTGGTTGAAAAATTTGTAATATATGCGAAAAAGTAATTAGAAGGTCATTATACCAAAGTGGCGATTGATATATGAATAAAAAAATTACTGTTAATTATTTAGCTGTCCAGGTACTAAATAATTTTACTACGCATAATTTATTTAAAAATTTATTTAGCAAACCATGTATTGAAACAGAATGCTCTCGATAATTATATCGTTTCTTTGGTATGGTTTCTAAGATCATTTTATATTATCAAAGAAAGTATTGATAATTCATCAGGTATGCAAAATATATTTAGTAAATTAATTTTATATAACGTTCAATAGATGTATAATTCTATAGTAATAAATAATGAAACTGATAAAAAACATTTGTGAAAATTATTGATATTATATCCTATTTATTTTATGCAATAGATATTAACAATTTTTTAAAAAACAAATTTGCTAATGTCTAGATAGTTATATTAATATTTTATAATAAAGTTGTTAATATTCATTATAAAACTGTGGCTGATATTTTCTTTCACTGTGATAAATTATATACTGTTGTAAAATTTGTTAAATCATATTCTTAATCTTTTAGTTATTCCAATTTCTAAATAGTAATGTTTTATTTATTTACAAATCCTATAAAAAAAATATTGCAAAACATATTGAAACCATTGAGTATATGCAAAATTAAATACCAAACAAAGATAATAAAAATTTGTCATATCTGTAGATTTTCTCTTTTAACCATTCGTAATTGTAAACAAACTAAATTGAAATTTGAATTTCCAGTTTCTTGAAATGTTGCGCATTTATGCTCGAACTAATGATCAATGCGGTCACAAAATACCACGTGAGCACATTCCCCACTCTCCGCAAATAGCTTCACTCTCGATGCCATGATCATATAGACAGGTCATATAGGGAAAACCGCCCTAGTGAGTATTGATGCAGCTTTGTGGGTTCGTGTAGCGCGGTAAATACGAATTTGAACAGTAATGTAACCGAGACAATGAAGAAAAGAAACTAAACGTCAAAATCATTTATCAGTGATAACTATAATTACTCTCGAATTTATCTTTTTACTTTCGTTGACATAGGAAAGAACATTGACAAGGTATAAATCGCTTGCTTTATATATGATTAACTGTTAGTTTCAAATTATTCAATTTCACAAACACGAGCTAAGTGCTTTTATACTCTACAACAAACAACCCAGTCTGAAATTCCCCAAGTTCCCCAACTTTGAAGGCAGATCAACTAAAATATTAATATTTATAAATCAAAGAATAGGTCTAGAATAAAAAGATTCATAAAAAAACGATGTAATTGTTCGGTATCGTCTCCATGAAAGAATTTCTATATATTTTTACCTCCTAAGTTTTAAGGAATCACAGAATAATTACAATATTGAAATAATATGCTTCAATAATTTATTCTTTTCATGATAACGATAATATTACTATTAACGTTTGCCACAGTTTAAAACTGTTTCCAACCAATCATAGAATCAACTATCGATAAAAATTTAAAAAAGATTTAAAAAGCGCCATGAACATCGATGATATCCCTTATCGTATTGTCCGGAAACATCGCTAGGAAACCATTCGTTGATTAAACGATAAGTTTAGTCAATCAAACCCGTAACCAATCGCATTTGTTCGAAAAAGTTTCAAAAACGGTGGTCCATTCCATTATCGTTCGGTGAGAATACAATTACTAACTGTTGCGATATAAAGCTGAATACAAAGGTTTAAATACGGAACAAGTTCGACATACGATATACGTTAGATACACGTTGTTTCGTCATCCAGAATTTGATACGATAATTATACGAGTATCTTTTTATTAGAATACAGTTTCCAATGAGAAGGATGATTTACAGACGCGTCACTTCGGAATTATTTAGTGCCCTTAATTTCCCATCCGAATGACTGGATCGACGATGTCGAACTTGAGTGTGCGTACTGATAATATATCCACCCTCTTCCTGTCGATTGTGCTTCTCTACTTGGATCACCGGCATGCACCGCGGAGCTGGACCATCCAGACATTCACAACTCAGACTTGCGTCTAGCTCGCCTTGATATGGCGGTGGTATTAACAAACTTTCGGTAGACTTGGTTGGCTGAAAGTGTCTGTTAGAACTAGCCGAATACGTAGTACCGCTACTCGTTCTCCTTTGAACGGTTCCAGTAGGCGTTTTTGCTCGTCCATGAGCGCCTTTCCCAGGCCTCTCTGCGCTATGTGTTTTTATAGTAGCTGTATCCAAATAACCGTATCCGAAACCGTAGCCACCGAACGCCTTGGTAGTTAGATTGTCCCAGGACTTTGGTTTAGCATACTGAAGGCACGGCGGTGGTCGTTGATGTACGCTTGGATCCCAGTAGAGGGTATCCGTGCTTAGGCTCGTCGAACAGGAGGCTACGCTTTCGGCTGCGGTCGAGATATCGCTACTAGTAACAGAATGCAGACTGTGTCCTGATGTGCGCGAGCAGCTGTGCGCACCATGTTGTTGCTGTTGTTGTGTTTGCTGCGGTTGCTCTCGCTGTACATGATGATGCTGGGCTGGTTGCTGCTGCTGCTGCTGCTGTTGTTGTTGTTGTTGTTGTTGTTGCTGCTGCTGCTGATGATGATTCTGTTCGTTTCTCGCTCTCCTTTGTTTCTCACGACGTCTACGACTGGGCACGCAATTTGGATCACAGCAAGGACTTGCTAAGTCGTACGCGTCCAAACTACCGCTATCTGATTGTTCCCTGCGACGACTGGCGCTCGAGATGCAAGCAACGCAAAGGCTATTCTGGGGTGGAGGATGAAGAGGAAGCGGATCTCCGCTGGCATTAGACTGTTGTTGTTGTTGTTGACACGATTTGTGCGATTTCGATTTGGCCGGCGTACTATTCATCCCGTTTGCCTGGTGATAGCTATGTCTCGACGAAACGGTCACTCCTGATTCGCTTGACATCTTTGAGAGGAAATGGTGGTGATCGCTTCGCGAACGGGGAGGCCCTACTGCTACTAGACAAGCGGTGTTCCGTGGAACTAAACATGGTCGTCCATCTGGGAACTATAAAAAGTTAAAAGTATTTGTTATTTTCTTCGATGTTGTAAAGATTAAATCGATCTAAGATATAATATATAATATATGATATATAATATATAATAAGATGTTCCTATATAGGATACCACGTTATAAAGTAACAGATGTTCCGTGGACGTAGCAGGCCGACAACATTGAATCGTGGAAGAATTGAAACTCGATGACGGCGATGGCTGATTGGGGTTACTCGTAATGACACTGTTAGGCGTTCTCTTGCGTGCTGGCAGTGAATGGGTTTTCCATCGACCCATGAGAATAGACCGTTCCCTCTCGCAGAGTCTCTCTAATTCACCGAGTCGTGATTGAAGAGCACGTTGTAATTCGATATAGCGCATATGTAATTCCACCTGGCAAACAATAATGAATATCATGTTTGAGTAAATAGCTAAAGTGCATTCTATTTTTTAAACGAAAATTAAAGTTTTAGAAAGCGGCTACATACTTTCTCGATATTTACCTTTCTTACACAGTCTTCGAACGATACAACCATTCGCATCCTGGTATCACAGTTCTTTATGAAATTGACCAATGTCTTGTGATCCGCTCTGTCCATTTCGTGGCCGTTTATCGAAAGTATCACGTCACCCTCTCGCATTCCTGCTTTGAACGCTGGTCCATCGTATTCCACGTAATCAACGTACGTGACCATCTCGATTTCCTGCTCCCTCTTGTAATGTATCCCATAACTCTGTACAATTTCAAGCGAATCGATTACAATGTTTTTATTTAAAACGAATTTGAATTCTTGTAAGAGTTGAACTTTCTGGAGAAATTACTGTAACATTTGTGGAAACAAAGATAGTTACAGGGTACAATGAAGGTATAATTATTGATAAGAGGATTGCACAAAGATGTTATATTTTATGTAGCTTGCAGAAAGTACGAGCAGATAAACGGTTACGTTACCTGTAACGTGAAACCGTATGTGCCATTTTTCTTCTCGACGATGATGGTACGACGACGTCTGTCCTCATCCGCCCGTGTCACTCGATCCGACTTTGATCTCTCCAACACAGCCTAAAAAGAAAAAGCGCAACACCATGGTAAACTCTCGATAAGCGCGAAACAAAGGAACATCTATTATCATCTTCTAGCAATGCACATACTTTGACTAGTAAAACACATGTTCCGATAAATTAAACCAACTTTTAACTAAACTTCTAACGAATCTACATCCTAAATGTAGCGTCGCAACGAAAACAACGTAACCCAAGATACACATATAATGATGCATGTTCGGAAAATACTCGCGTGGGAGATGGAAAATAAAAATCAAGAGACGCATCTACCAACAGGGAACAGAAGAAAAGAAATCTGGTAACAAACGAACGGTAATAACAATAATAACAAAAAAAATAATTAAGAATCAGATAATAAGATTCAACACACGTTGTGCAATCCACAGAATTTCCTTGACCACGAAAAACAACTCGAAATGGGCAACAAGAAACTGCTCGAGGAAGGCTGTTTCAGCAAATAAAAATCATTCTTTCGATACACGAGTCGATGTAATAACATTACACATTCCACGACACCACTCCATTCCTCCTCGTCGCTGTTCTCAACGCCGGCACGGTGTTGTTGCCCGGCCACCTCGGTATTCTGCGGCGAGTTGTTCATGATCCCTCGAGATACACACGGAACAACGACAAAAAATCGGAAGGACCGACCGTATTATCTCCACGAAGAAATATCGGATCACCACCTGGCGGGGGAGATCCCTATGTGCGTGTGGCCGTGGTCGAGAGAGAGGTGCCGAAGAGGCTTTATCAGGGTGTACACACACGTTTCCCGTGCTCTCTGTACTTCACTTTCGATCGTGCTTCACTTTCACGTTACTCTCACGCATTGTGCTTACATTTCGAGAGGCGACGCGCCAGCCAGCCAACCAGCCAGGCCGCGAGGTTAACGTGCGTTTAGGCGCGATTATATATGCTCTTTTATTGTTATCTTCCTTCCCGGCTGGTCGCCGGTTTCCAATGCGCCTGCCCGACAATATCGGCTTACAACCCTGTTCGTCGTTCGGTGGCAGACACTGAGGGTGGCGGAGGAAAGAGAGAAAAGCACGCGCAGTCTCATCCTCGTGGTCCCTCCTCTCTCACGTTTACCCCCTGCCTTCGTTCTTTCCGCCACCTTTTATCACCCACCTTCCTTCCCTTCTTATCCCTTCCCGTAGATATATGCGGGACAGGAATAACTCCTCGCGTGCAATGTCCTTGCAGTTTGCACACCGACCGCTTGTTTCCTCCGCGGTTCGCGTCAATGAACACATCGTTTTCGATGAATCAACTTAGCTGGAGAAATTTTTCTTTTTTTTCTTTTTCCTTTTCTCGATTTAAATTTTTCTTCCATGTTCTTTGTATCTTGAGATGAAATTTCCTATGATTGGCGGACACTGCCGATCATAGATATTAGATTGGGACACCTATTAATTATATTTATTGGAAAACCTTAGCAAATTTTACTTTACTATCTCAGTTAAAATGATAGATGAGATAGTTTAACTAAGGAAAGTAGCGTAGAAAATTCTCAACTTGTGGAGTGAACATTCTATAAATATTTTATTGCATCTTCGATGGTCTAAGCGGAACGTGTAAGATATTTTGATATCTAACAAATGGGTAATACAGGAAAATGGAAACTGAAGGCAGCGAGAATGTTTCATTAGTTAGATTCTTCTTGTTTCTTCGCTATTTCCATTTTCGTACTTCGCCGAACTGGGCACTGAACGACCAGAATAACGTGTCACGACGCCATCCTCGCCATGGTCTCTGATGTATTTTTACAAATGCCTCGACAAACAGAGAAATACGTATCTTTTGCGTAGCGCAGAAGAATGTAAAGGAAAGACATTCGAGCAAAGTGATCGCAAAGGAATCGCTTATTGCCGGATTCGTTTACTGCTACTTCTTCTTCTTCTCCGTACCGCTCATTTTGTCAACTCTTTGCTTCACGATTCTTTCCATTGGTGAAATAATCGGAGTCTTTTGTACTTTCAGCGGTGGCAGAGGCGGAGGCTTTGGCTTTGGAACTGGAACGTGCCTGTGGAAGTTAATTATTCGTTTCACTAAATTATCTTTCATAACGATAAACAAATAAATCTAACTTGATGAACATATGTATTTCTTGAAGGGATCGATCCTTAGTCACATTGATCCAAATGTTCGATTGTGTTCTGGGTTTCGCGCATAAATCTTTGCCCACGCAACATTCGGCGTTATCGCGTTCTTCTTGAGCCTCAAACTTTTTTTGCCAGCATTCTTCCCATTTACGCAAGCGTTCCTTTTCTTCTGCTTCGCGTTGTGCTTTTCCTGCTTGGTCCATCCATGTTTTCTCCACAGGCCGATGAAGTTTCTTTCCAGTGCGCTTCTTCTTTCCAGCTTGCTCCACTGTCTTCAGATTCTCTACATTCCCGACGTTTATCTTTTCCCAACACGGCTCGTTAATTGTTTCCTCCGGCCGTTTTAATTGCGGGAAAGTTTCTCCTTTAATAGTCGGTAATATCTTTCTCGCGATGTTATTCAGATTAAAGAAGGCGTGAAAGAATATCGCTTCCCATTGGAGGGCTATTAATGTATTTTCGGTTAGAATCCTGAGTAATATGTATGGAGAGATTAACTGAAAAGGAAAATATAAAAGCAATAAAAAAAGAAAAAATAATAGAAGTATCGGTAGCTTAGCTCTCGAATGGTATATCATTGAATCATAGAAAAGCGATAGGAAGTCACAAAAATATTTTTTGATTACCGAGGGGAAGTAGTGGTTGCTCAGGTTCGGATCGTGTGCTTCGTTATCTGTTATGCTTATCATGACTACGGACAATTTTGTTCCATGTGTGTTTGAGTTAGGAAATATGGATAGTTTTCCAAGGTTAGGTGTTGAAACAAAAGCGATTAGTTATCGAGAAACAATTTCTCTTTCATCGATTGTTCTCACAAGAACGTGTGTTCAGATTCTTCGATTTTTTTCGACGAGTTATTTTATATCGCACGTATTCATCTTAAGGGAAGCCTTGAAGTTCTATAAAACAATATTTAATTTCTTGTAATTTCTCGCATAAATTAATAAATTTAAATAATAATCTGTTTCAAGTAACGATCCTTAATAACCACTTATATGAATTTTATATGACGTTAATACCTACACAAATAAAATAAAATCATCCGCCTTATTCGCTTGGTACATTATTCTCTTTACTTTCTAAGTATTAAGGAGAAGTTTCTTCTGTTTTCCAAGAAAAGAAAAGTTTCTTTTCATTTCTGTTAACCGCAGGTGCAACTGTATTCCTTTACAGGACATCCGCATTTTTTCACGGTCTCCTTGCTAAGCAAATCACCGTGTGGTTTGGGTCCTGTCGATAGGGAGGTAGCGCCGCAACAAGGTGAACAAGGAGCTGGCTTTGCACACGGGCTACATTTCCCTCCTGCAGCTGCTTGTTGACGAGCGGTGGCGCGAAAACTGGATATTGGCTCAGAACAACAACACGGGGAAGCTACTTGATCTTTTCGTCGGGCTTTCGGCGAACATGGACATTGTTTCCTAGAAAGAGATAAAAGAAGCTCGTATATTATTTAGTAAAAGATAATTGAAGAATTTGCAATAATTATGCGGAGTTTCGATGTTTTGAATTGTATTTATTGGAGGTGAAAAATAGCGTAAAAGTTTATTTTGAATTCATCTTGAATTTGTATCACGTTTGAAAAAGTATATTGATTTTTAGTTGGTTTTTGTTAGTTTATTCAAATTATTGGAAAATAGATCTATTTTCTTATTGCTGCAGTCCCATTAAATAAGCGAATAAATGTTGTGACAAAGATCTTTCTTTTATAATGGACATCAAAGATAAAGTAATGGCACTGGAATGAAACAGGAAGAATGCATTCAGCCGTGACGAAAGTCTGGGCAAACTGATCTAGCTGAATTGCTTTCGCTTTCGAGCGCGTCCAATTCGAACAAACGAACCTCTCTCTGCTCTAGTTTTAGCTCATCCTTCTGTTAGTCACGTGTGATTAATGCTTCTCATCTGCCTATAGTGCAGAAAAAATCTAACATCTAAAAACTTAGATTATATTTTAGTAATACGAGACAGTGGAAGAAATTAAGAAGAAAAGAACAAAGGGCAGTTAGAAATATCCAAAAATAAACTGATATTTAAAAAATAGTTTTTTTAAAGTAGAGATTTTGTAAAAATTCAGAATGCTAAAACGTAAGAATCCGGGATATTAAAGAGAGGAAATAACTACTCACGAATGATCAAACTGGTTGTACAACTGTTCATTTAACTCTTAGATTATTAGATCATTGAACCTAATCTTGTTCAAAAAGGATGCAAAACGAGAAAAACGAGTACCCTGAGGATGGTTGACGCGAGGCGCAGCACGGTCGTGGACCATAATCAGGAGGTTTAGCTAAAGGGGGGCACGAAGACGTCTGAACGATCGGTGTGGCACAACAGGTTCTTCCTGTAGACTCTCCACTACCATCGATACATTTCTTCGTACAGGTACACGTCAATGGAGCTGGTGTATAGCATTCAGAGGGTATCTTTTTGCATTGAAAAACAGGACTGTCGTCCGCCCCTTTAAACAGATATGGTTTCCTATTGTGCGGTATTTGAAACTGGGTGATGATCTTCTTGCCGAAACAGGAAGCTCTTATGTAAACTGTCACAGATCCAACGCATTGTCCTGTTGCCGTAGTAATTTTAAACGTGTCCTTGATCGTTTGACAAGGATTCGGTATTTTGAAGACCTGCTGGCTCAATACGGCGTTTATTATTGCTTTCGCCTCGATTTGATGACAGCCAACCAGCATCACATCTGGTAGAACTCCAGGTGGTAGTTTCTTATAGACAGATAATTTTATGGGAAACGTGGTTAAAGGTCTCTGAAGAACGATCGATGGCAACGCGAATAAACAAGATTTGCCTTTCTTGAAAACCTGCGTGTCGCCTTCGGTGCAACCGCAGCCATCTGTCAGGGCTTCTTGGCAAATGTCGACTGGCGGCAGGCTGAGAATCTGCGGATTTATTTATGAAAATATGCTTAGTGTAGGTTCGACAGGTTTTTTTAATTAAAACAGAATTTTTAACGGGTTTGTACTTTTTAACGAAATCGCTGGAATTGAATATTTTATTTTATAACGATAAAGCGAAAAGCCGATTGAAAAATTGTTTACCTATTAAAAAAATATATAGGAACATGTTTACATGCGTAAGGATTGCAAGGACTGGTGAAAGTTTGTTTAGTCAATGATCTATTTGGGAATTTAATAAAATGCTGAATTACCTGAAAGGAGACGCAGGTACACGCAGGTAATAGATCGTCCTGCATTGCCCTTATCACTGGGATTTTAACCTTTTCGACTAGAAACTCGATCAAGAAAAGTTCCTGTTCATCCGCCATTTTTTGTACACGATATGATACTATGAAGTTTCGAATACGCTTCCCATAATTTTAGCTCTTGATTATCAGAATATTTTAGAAAATTTGTCTGTTAACCCTCAATTTTGATATTGCCATCAAGTCGGACGGTTTCGGAAATTTTGAGATTCGGAAGCCATCCAGGGGGCGCTCCGCAGTATAATTCAAAATGTCCATTCATCTACGACTTTGAGAATAAATTGCGTCTCTCACTTGTATCATTTTACTTCGGCGGATTGTATAATTTTTAAATAGATTAAAGATATAATTTGCTCTACTAATTCGAGTAAAATAATCCACAAGCAAAAGTAGACTTCGAAACCTCAAACAAATTTTAAAATACTCCACGAAGTAAATACTTAATCAGATCTAACAATAAAGGCTTGATTCAACTTCGTAGTAAATAATAAGTTTAATAACAATCCGTATAAACGCAAAATGCAGCATATACAACGATAAAATCAGTATTCTCGCATTTGTAATCCAAAAAACGGTATCTAAAAAAGACCCAATCTATCCAATTCATTTCTTTTTCTTTTTCTTTGCATGTGTCTTTTTGTACACCTTATCATCGGTCTGCATCTCTCTGGTCTCGCATCGGATAGGAGGTCCCTTTTCGGGCCCCTTCGGTGTTTTCATTTCCAACTGTATATCGGACTTTTCTCCAGCTCCGACAATCCCTTTTTTCCCAATTCTGAGGACGAACACGTCATGGTCAGGATCGGTATCTGGCGTAGCTTCGGACTCAGGTGCCACGGTGACTGTCGGCTTTTTGTCCTGACCTGTGTCCAGGATTCCGGACACTTTCAGAACCACAGCTTTTCCACACGGTTGCACCGGTCCACGGCTCGATTGTATCAGACCGGCCTGCTTGTGCACATCGGAACAAATATTCGGTTTCGACGTCGTCAGCGGAGTTACCTCGCTGATCTGTTTGCAACTAACGTTTGGTTTCAACGTGGCTCCAACTGGCTGTCCGCACGGTGTACAAGGATGTTGTTCCTTGATACAAACGCGACAAGGAGGCCCATCTTTCAATAATTCGTCTTTCGACTCCCTACAGACGTCCGCAATGTGAGGATCGACGATACGACATTTGTAAGTTGGTGATTTTTCGTTACAGTCGTCGCCTTTGAAGATATAAGACGAGATAGTTCTATCAGGTGGCGCGTCAAATTCGGTGACGATAGTTTGCCCGAATGCAGAAATTCTGACGAACATGCATATATCGCCGATCGTGTTTTCGTTATAAATTACAGGAACTCCTCCCTCGAAGACCTTCGGTGGTGGTGCCATTTTGTGCCAGCATTGCAACATTTCTTTTCGTAGGGCGGCGAAATGTTTGGAAATATCTAGCTCCCCGTTACCTATTAATACATCTGGTTTCACACATTCTGGCATTTTTTTTTGTACACATAGTTTGATAATTAGGTCCAAGTCTTTGTTGACCACAGTGTATTGATCTATGGCGAACATCACGGAGCGACCACAGAAGAAATACTCGATGTCGTCTGCAACTCCTGCTTGAGGTTGAAACAACGGGTCCACCGGGGTTATTTCGATACCGTTTTCCCCTGTGAAGTTGAGGAACTCCACGGATATCGTCGTGGGGACGAAGAACATTTGGTTGAGCTTCGCCAAACGTTCGCTGGTAACGTGATGTATGAAGAATTCTAATAAGAAGAGATATTGTTCTTTGCAGTCTGGAGAAATAGCATCGCGACTTCCGAACTCTGGTACTGCTACCGCTTCCGGTTTGTTTTTGCTACTCTCCCTTGAAATCTTTTTCTTCGCGCGATGACCACGGTCCGTAGATCGATTCATAGACATCACGATAATCTGAACGAACGATTAATAGAGTTTATTTGAAGTTTTTGGCGAGTGGAATTACTTGAATTTACACTTCGAATTTTTATGAAATTAGAATTATTAGGTTAGAGCATTTCCATGAAGCTTGCCACGAAAATTAGTCGTAATGGTTTCAGACAAGACGAACAACCTTGAGGAACTGGTTTCGATTTCCTGCTCAAAACTCGTTGGAACTTTCGATCGAGACGCGATTTGGCGCCAAGATGATCGGCGCGAAACCGAGAAGCGGAACCGCACTCCCTTGATGAAGTTCTGAGAGTCACGTCGGAACCGATCGGCGACACTGTCATCTTGATGGAATGGTCGTGGTTATCTTCACTCGCAGACAGACGAACCACAGTTCCCATGGAACCTCAGTGAATCATCGATTCGATAAGTTTGACTGATTTGCTCTGTAATTTCACAAGTAAATTTCACGCAGGAGTTTAATTCTTCTTTCTTTTTTCGAATTTGAAAATGTTCATGGTATGAATAAGGAACTATTTAATTAGTGTTTGCATATGGCGAACTGAAAATTATAATAGTGTATATAATTTGAGATTTCGAGAGTTTAAATTTAATCAAATATTTTGACTTTTTAAAGTAACATTTCCTTCGCTATTAATATCTTGATTTGTTATTTTAATTAATATTTAAAAATATTTCATTCTCTTGTTGCAGAAATATAATGAATTTTGTATATTAAAATATCAGAACACTATTTCATGTAAACTTGTAGTGGAATAATTTACACTACCATGATTCTCGATCAGTCCGCCATATGAGAGTTACAGGAGAAAAACATAATAAGTACATTCTTATTGATTTTTTTATTTTAATATCACTTTATTGCTGAAGAGGAAAATTTTGATATAAAGTAGAAAATTAGATAAAAATTCAATTATGGTAACATGGGATTAATCGACTGTTCCCTTTCAAAAAGCCTGACTTATTATGTTCATCATCTACAGTCTCCGCATAATTATGATATAATCATCTTATGGCGGGGTGATCTAGTTTCCAGAGCCAGCACCTCTCGATTATTACATAACTGAGGTTTCGCCAACGTTCTTATCCGATGGAGTATTTTACCATGGAAAACCGGCTCCCTCCCATAGATGCGTAGCTAAACAGCTCAAGCCGATAAAAAGGACAGTATGTAAGTTTATCGTTTAGAATATCGACTAATCTTGTTCAAATACGATATCATTTTCAACATGCGTTATTGTTTGAAGAACGAGCATCTTGTGCAACACGAAAACCGTTACACCAATTTTCACGAAGATATATCTATATCATAAGAAAATTGGAGAATCGCACAACGAAAAGTTTGTCAAATTTGTCGACTTTTTATATAATAATGCATTTCAGTAAGGAACGAAATTCCCAGTGGTGGATTGATTGTTTTGAGCTTATTATATAAATGTATAATAATGTTTCTTTCTTCTTCGACTGATTCTTTGTCTTTTTGTCTTATATTAGAATTATGACTGTTACTTATATTTCAATTTAAAACTCTAAAACTTGTGTGGACAATGTCTCCGGATATACCGGTGCTAATTATGTTGACATTTCGTGAAACCGTTTTCATAAATTATTATGAAATTTATTCCACAAAGGATTGCTAAAAATATATATAGATACATTTTTTATTTGTTAAAGCGTTCTAAATAAACGAAGTTTCAATTATTAGCTCTGATAAGCGTATCCGTTTAAAGTACGTGACAGTCAAGCGAGGAACGTTATATTATGTTTATCGCCAATCGTTTAATGGATCCCCCTCGGCCAGTGGCATTGAAGGCGGTGCCACAATTGAATTAAGACGATCGAATTAGGCGAATGTTCGTGCAATTGTTACAGACGACCCTGTAGCACCCATACAGGAACTGGATACACGCGCTTTAGACCGATATCTTGAAAAAGAGAAAGAAGGGTACGTGGATTCTCCTATAAAGGATAATGGAATCGTTTTCCAAACACTTAGTACCATGCCAAAATGGAAATCTGATTATCAACAGAAGCAAAAATGTTCGTACTATGTAATACTATAGAGATTGTGATTAGAGGTTCTTTTACTTTAATTATTAATCTTTCCATTACCTATTTGTATATTATTTTGCTAATTTAAAAAAGACACTGAATATAGATAAGAATATTTTCGTTGCAAATAATTAAACAAGATATTTAAATATTTAATGAAACTGGCATTCCAAATTTAATAGCATTAGATTTAGAATTAATTTTATCGACAGAACGTAAGTAAATGAAAAACAATACCATACATTCTAATGGAAGTATCTGCCGTTTTCTGTTGGTAACAACGTATGAACGAGTAGATCCTCCGAGTTGTCTGGAATATTAATTGCTCCCCAGTTGAAGTAACAGATCGACACATACCGGTCTGGCAATTTCGACCAATCGAATGTCGGTCGGACGAATAATTGAATGTCCCAGAAGCAATCAATGATCTAGCGAATCCTGAACGACACTAATTAGCTAATGAGTCACGAGTGATTTATGACCTAATTTCAGCAAGCCTTCGGATAAAATAGTATTAATTGCTAATCACCGATCCATGTTACCAGTGAAAATAAACTGTTCCAAGATAAACTTAGTTTCAATCTTAAGAAAAATGAAAAAAAAAAAATGTTTTTTTTTTTAAGAAATTTTCACTATATTCTTTAATTTACTAATTCAATAATTTATTACGGTTTAAATATATTTGATTTGCAGCTGCATTTTCGATATTCCCGCGATCAAGACAATATGAATTATGGTACACTCGTGAAAGACGATTGAAATATCTTGAAAAACAGAAAGCAGCCATTGTACCATGTGGAAAAAGAGTAGAAAAACTCGAGTAAGTATTCTTGTTGTTCCACTGACACTGACTGAAAAGAATAGAACAGTACTACCAACAGGACGGATGACGAGCCGTGTGATTTGTTACAACCACCAATTTGGTGGAAAGATAAATCCAGAAAATCAAGCAAGTTTCCAGTTGGAGATATAAACGACTATGCGTTCGAAAAATTAAAAGATTTCGATCATGAAAATATGAACCTTAGCGAGAAGCTCAATATGGATCATCCAAAAAAATATATACCAGACGTAATACAGGTTATTATTTATACAGGTTACTATCTATACAGATTATTATCTATACATCCAAGGTCTTCTTTGTTGGAAATGAATTTTTAAATTTTCAAGTTTTCAAATATTCAAATGTTCAAATCTCTTTTATGTTTAGCTGTCTAATAGCAACGTTCTTTAAATCAGTATATACTAAAAAAAAAAAAAGATTAAAATAATTTGTCTGTGTAGCGTGAGAACAGCAGATCTGTCGAATTAAATATCCGGGATATCGCACTGTGACGCCATAACAATGTTCTTTACCGTTAAAATCGTCGGTCGTATATGAGCTGTATTCGTTTCCTTATCTCGACATTTGCAAGCAACACGAAATAGATCATGGTCGCAACTTCGACTATCGTCTAATTACCACATTTATATTATTATTAATACCACATTTTTAGTAAAAATTAAAAAAAAAACACACTAAGATGCAATTTTAAACTATAATAATAAAACATTCGAATCAAATTATTTTGGAATTTTTTTACGATAAAATAATTGGATTTTGATGATATATAGAATAACATAGCTGCGATGCTACAAAATCATTTTGAATGGAACATCTTTGGAATATTTTTATGATAGAAAGATTAAACAGCTGTGTAGTATTTGTCCGGCTCATTGATGCAATAGCGTTACCGCGTGCACAGGATGTTAGATGTATTTTTCATGCAATATTATATCAAGACTGGGCGATTACGCGTTGAAAAATATGCGTGACAGACGCGAAATGCAAATACATATCTTGTTAGCATTTGCGTTTCTTGCACCTCTTTCAACTTGATCGACTTCAGTTGGCGTGGATAAAAGACGAATGATTAAATTTTGAACAGAATCCAGAAGACGCGACTATGAAGGACACTCTTGATCGTGCAGATGCTTTTGAACTCGTTCTAGAAAGAAACGAAACTTTGCCAGCGAGACCTGTTGACATAAATGTTTGTTATTCTGAAAGACGTATGTGAACTTTTACCTTTTTATTCTTTTGGAAATCTGCTACGAGATTTTACCTTTCATATGATCCTTATTTAAATAACATAAAGTAACCTCTTACATTTTTTCAATTTTCTAAGTATCATAATAGGTATTTTTATCTTCTTTAAAATTATTTGGATTTTACTTTACCGTTTTTTAAATGCTATCGAAAAAAATGATAGAAACTTTACCGTCTTTTCTATTTCTGTAGTTGACAATGAATTTAAGATTGTAATTCAATAAATAGTTTTTAAATTTGCTTTTCTAGCGCCGATACTGGATTGTTGTGAAGTAGAAAAGGATGTAGAAGGTGATAGTGATAGACGATGGCAACCTGTTCATGATACTTTAGAACTTTCAAAAACGGAGTTTGAAAGGGAGCATGTACTACGAGAATTAACCAGGCCGTTTTTACACGATTTGCATACGTGGTACTCAAAGAATAAACCGACAAAGTTAATCATTCCCCTTAGACATTCTGGAAAAAGATCAATATCCGAATGGCGCTTTTCTCATTTGTAAATTGATTAAAATTAATAAAATTACTTCGATAAAAGTTCATTACAAAATCCAAGCTAAATCTGTAAGGTCATTATACAGGATTGTCTTACGCTATATAATCCACGTTATTCATAAATAGGTTAGAATCGTACACAGGTTAAAATAAAATGAAGTGTTATCGGCTGATAGTAAATCAACGACAACGTAATTATGAAATGTGTTGCAGAGATGTTTCGCAATTTTTAGTTCTTAATAGAAAACGTCAATAGCTAATTGCAACATGACAAATACATATATTTTCATTTTTCGATTAATTTTGCTGATACATGCTGTATTAGTATACCACCTTGCTTAGTTAAAATGTCCTATTTTATTTTTTATGAAAAAAATTGAAATTGTATTATTTTTCTGTGCCATTTTGATTCTTCTTTATCCAAGTAAAAATATCTAATCTTTATTATTTCCTAGCTGGTTGTATACAACATTACTTAAGGGGTAAAAAAACTAGGAACTAAATATTTCAATATATCTTGAAAAATCAGAAACTATGTACAAGGTAAAATATTATCAAGCTAATTTACTAAGCGTAACAAACGATAAATACGTGCACATTATACAGAATTGATTTAAACGTTACTGTTAAACTACGCCATGAACGGCCAAGATACGGTTATATTTCTATTTTACATGATGCTTGCAAATTCCACAAGCACAGCGATCATGCTCACAGCGAAAACTGCGTTGTTATGCTTTCTCGGGATTTTGTTCTACGATTTATTAAATTTTACATATTATATATCTTAATTTAATTTTTCCCCCAAAAAGTTATTAACAACAAAACATTAATGAATCGATAAAACTTAAAACAAAATTTTTACTCAAATAAATTTTTCAAGATGGCATGAATACAATCGAATGACAGGTTGCAACATTTCGCATGGATTGCATTTACATTTCATCGAGCACACACTTCTCGATTATCGATGAACCGTAGCCACGCTCAATTGCATATACGATCATGAATTGCGCGATCAGATTGTTCCGATGAAAATTACGTTCAATACCTTTTTTCCTCCTTATCAAATGTTTCAACAAGATCCGTTCACTCAACATCGTCTATGCTTTCTGAAGATAAGAACAAAAATTTCGTAATACGATGCAATATGTTCATAATTGTAATGCTATTTTACATCAGTGTGATATAGAAAATAAATGTTAACAAAATATAAATGTTAAAAAATGTTAATGAAAATGTTTTTGGTATAGGAATTGCGTAATACTGATTAATATCATGTATTACTAGCGGTAACGGTTAAAAGATTTGATTGGTTATAGACGGAATTGATTGACATTTTGATCGTTTAAATCGCATCGCTTTATTTGCCTGTATATCTGTACGTAACTGCAGACACTGCCGGCCAGGATTTCATCATGCAATTCTCACCACGTGTTCGGCAAACTAACTGAACACAAAAACCACACCTCTAATTGCAAATATTAATCTAGATAGGCAAATCATTTCAAGCGACAGACAAGTCGATTAAATAAAAAGATCAAAAATAATATTTCTTTAGATGACGAAAAAATAATATGTCTCGATATAGAAAATTTGAAACAATAACAGTATAAAAATTTCATATCCACAGAATCCATTCGATAAATATATACATATCTAGATATTTATTACTTATCTTCACCCACACTCTTTTTACTAACATTGAACTTCGATACCAGAAAAAGAGAATTAATTGCAATATTTGTGTAGTTAATTATTCTGGTATGATTTTAAAGATTATGGATAAACCGAAATTGGACTACTGATCACTACATAGGACGTTCGACCTCTAGCGGTTGCCTGATGAAACGCAGTGGACGCTCTTCCGGGGACAAAAACTTTCAGTTTATTCTCGTTTATTCTTGTCTGGACAGCACGGCACTCTCCTTCAGTCGGTGTTTCGCGGTAGAATACTGTGGTCGTGTGGCACGAGTACGAGCCACACTTGTGTAGTGTATACTATACAGTGCCGTATTTGTGTTGTAATAAATTCACTGATCCACCGTACTGAACCGCTGTTTGCCAGAAATGAAGTAACATTGGACTACGAGATCGGTCCTTACATGCCACGTTCATCTCTATACACTTTAAAATCACCGAATAACTTTTGTGTCCCTAACGGTAGGTATGCGTGTACACGCGTGTACACTTCATTTACATTTGAAACTCATTATTATACTATCGCTCCCTCTATCACTATTTAAAAGCTAATATACTCGATTTAAATTACAAAACACACGAAGAACGATGATCAAAGTTCTTTTCGATTGATCGATTTCCAAATTAAGCTGCCGCGCGAAAATATTTAATATTTATGTGGTCGACGATAATTAATCGCGATCGGTATGGATTTCATTATAGTGAATCATGATCGATACAAATTTCATTCCATATTCTGAAATTCATTGGCACACTCCGAACTGGTTAAGCCATTAAGCAAGAGAGATTTCGCAAATATGGGTAGTATATTTTTGTACCTAAACCTAAGAAGTCACGTCTGAAGAGAAGAAGTCTGGATAGTACCGACACATTTACAATTCTATTGGTTCTTTTTATCTTTCTGTTGAATTCCCACCCGTCAGCATACATATATTTTGGAAGATTTAACGCGCGCGCATCGAACCAGCTGCATTCAACTGCTATTTATTGTAAATCCTTAACCTATACTTTTGTATATAGTATACGAAATTCAAAGAAATGAACTTCAATACCGTGAAATTTTATTCCCTCTTATTTTACATCTTACCTTCCGAGCTCTTTGTGAGTTTTATGTTCGTATAAGCTTATCGATTAAATAATTTTAAATGACTTAAGATTAGATTCAAAGGTTATCGATGTATCGTTAAAAAAATGCGATTCATCTTAATTCAGAAGACTAAACGTTAGTTTTGTAATAGCTGCCGTTGAACGAAATCTATTCTCGATTATTGATAACATCCTAATGGCAAGTTTATGAGTATGGAAACTCTTCTTTTTAATATTACATTAATAAAGTATAATAAAAAATAACATAGAATTTGGAAATTTAAAGAACGATGATTCATAAATATAACGGTTGTTATAATGCATAAGCTATAAACTTTACAAGGTGTTTCATCACTACAGCCACGCCGCTACGAGCACGTGGTTTTAAGTTTGTGGTAGACACGACTTGTATGGCTCGTGATAGCAGACCCATCGCACGGTAGCTACGTATGATGTAACTTCGAGTCGATATTTCGGACCTGCGCATCGAAACTCCCGTTCTCTGTACAGGCGAATTCGTTCGTTACCCTTTCACCACACGGAAATCGATTTTTCTTCTAACTAATTTACACTTTTTATCGCGACAGTATGTTATTATGCTGTATGCTTATCGATACATAACACGTCAACATCAACCCAATAATTGATGAACTCATTGATATGTGACTCTATAATATGGTTGAAAAATCATCTCTGATTTCCATTTTATCGCTTTACCATTCGAAAAAACAATGGCTTCAGGAATTGTATGTAATAAAGGTAACTGTTATGATGAATTGCATCATGTTAACACAGCCAATTGAACAAATTGTTATAGACTCAACTAATTTTTTTTATCAAATATGTAACATTCAGAAAAGTTGGCGACGAATTGGAACAATCGTTCCTATAAATAGAGAGATAAAATAATATTATAATTATATTTATAATTAATTTTTTAAATATATATTCAAATCATCTATCAGAAAGCGGATCCATTATAGCTAATGCATTTTTATTCTAGATTTTATGTTCTTTCATTGACTAGTTTTTATGATAATATTCTGTAATCTACATACGTACGCACATTGTGTACATTAATGGATATTTTTCGCGACCATTTTGATTATATTTCCCACATACCAACATTTTTATATTTTTTGTGAATTAAATGAAATATTACTTATTATTCAAATTAACCTTTCAGTATATCTATCGTACAACTAACAAAAAACATAAAAGAATTGTAAAATTTTCAATATTTTACGTTGCCTATTATAGTACTGCCGAATAATATGGGTTGCACCAAAAGGGGGCAGAAACATATTTCTTGGAACGTAAGGAGAGTCTGGCCAATCCTGTTTCAAAATAGCATGAAAGGGGTTTAGTCGACCTTGTCCATGCAACAATCAGTTCTTGGAACGAAAGGTATTTGGCGTTCTTAACACTTAGCCAACCGAATAGGGAGATCTCCCCTGTGTGAAGGACATCGCTGTGTGACCGAACGGAGAGATCTCCCTTTTTGATTTTGGCAACGCGTTTTCTTTTTTTTCTTTTTTTTTTTTTTTTCGTTATCAGTTATTGTTTACCTGGAATTGTTTCCAATTAATTGCGTCATTTTTTCTGCTTTTATAAAGTGCAGTATATAATAAAATACACCAATTTAGTGGTGTTAAACTTAATTAAGAAGTTACACTATCAGTTATGACTAAATAAAATCATAATCGAACGATATCACACTGTAAAAAGATATTAAAATGCATTATGAATTTTTAATTTCACGTTCAAATCGTGTTATTTATCTTTAGTCATCTTTAATGTCTTTAATTTTACCTACATTTTTTTATACTTTTAATATATATGTTTAATTTGGTGTTTTGTATAAACACCAAAGTGTTTGAAGTGTGTGAAATCGTTAAACAAAATCATTACCGCAAAGTATAATTGACCACTTGAGTCATTTTTAGACTTCTTTGATAGTAGAGATAGCGTATAGCTCGCTGTGGCGCGCGCGATTGGCTAAGTGTTAATAATAATTTCCTTGAATTGTAGGAGAAGTATAATTTTATTCGAAAAAAATTTGTAGTAGAAAAGTAAATCTGAAAAAATAAAGTTTCTAGGAGTAATTTCAAAGTAAGTATGAATAATTCCAAATACATAAATGTAGCATGAGCATCAAGCTCCTTGAACTCGAAAGGAAACCGGTCGAAGGCGAAGCTATTTAAGAATCTTTATGTAGTATGAATAATTTTATTGACCTTGTAGTTCCGTATAGTTATCCGTATAGTTATCATACATATGTACCTATCTAACATGTAACTGTAACGAGATTGACTTTCTTTGTTACATATCTATAGTAAATATACAAGGTGAATCGCTTGAACTGAAATATTTTCGATACCATGAATTATGTTGGGAAATATTTCAGATAAGGGTAGAATAGTTTTCAAGAGGGACACGTTTGATGTTATTAGTTTCCTATCGGTGGGTGCGTAAAGGTCATGTAGAGGTTAACTTTGTTTTTTAAACAGAATTATATATTTTTTAGTACATTAATCGGTGCAGATTCAGATTCTCTATAGGAGATTAATAGCTTACCTATGTCGAAAAATTATTAATTTAGTAGATATTTCAACTTTTAATTGTAAAATTTATTGTATGAAAGACAAGGAAAATAAATACAAAAGTAGTATCTTACGTCTTTCCTTGTCTATGATAAGTTTTTTCTTTTTTTTTTTTTTTATTTGGAAAAATTTTACAATCAATTCTCATTGAGAATTATAAGTAAAATATGATGAGTTATGTGAAAAAGTTGTCAGTAGAATTTTCTCTTAAGGGAATACACAACGTCACATTATTTACCCTATTACCGCTCTTCTGCTACGATGCTTGTGTTACGTGACATAAGCTTCGTCCAATAGCAACCGTTATTTATCCTCTCACCTCCATCTCCATAAAGTCCGACTCGCGACGTCATTGCCCATTGACTTTTACGCCTTTTTTTTTTGTCAATTCGATAAGCGATGATAACTTAATTTGCTTTAATGTTTCGTCGTAAAATTCGGATTTTACTTAGTATCTATCATACACATATTTAGTATCTATTATACACGTATTGCCGTATGAAGCCGGCCCAAGGTTGCGATTTACTCAACCAATTATCGTTAGATGCCAACGATCTAAGGATAGGATGAATAAAATCGATCATCCGCAGTGATTAATAGTTCTATTCGAAATGCTTTCTTCTCCTTTATTGCTCTTGAAAGGATCAATTCTGCGAACCGGTCATAGAGACAAACCTTGACATCTACACAACGAACTAGAAAACGTAGTCTCGAGGTGACCCAGTTTTCAAATGCGTTTAGCAACTTCGATACAGGTGACTATACTATCGAAACACGTGTTTTTCACTAATACAACGATGCTATTGAAATATAATGATTAATGAAATAAACACGAAAAAGAATTTTAAATGCTACAGTACGAAATTTGTTAAATAATATTTCCCTCTCATATAATATGTATTTTATTCGCGTTACAAGTAATTATCGAGTCGTTCTTCATAATTCATCTGAGATTTATTATAATATTGCAAACCGCAAAATTTTTGGTCTAAATGTGTCTTTCTGAGAGTATTTTGAGTCGCTAAAGTAAAAAATCAGGGTCATTTTTCACCATAATGAACGGTTTTAAACATCCGTTCTCATGAACATTTGACAAAGATCTTAACATTAGGAATCCGCGCGAGAAACGATCCACATTTTCAGCTTCAGCAACCTTGAAAGTCCGTATGAAACGTCATTCTAACCGAATATATTGCGATACTATAGTAGAGTTTTTATCTGTTTCAAATAAATCCGTTTCTTGTTATTGTCAATCTCGTAGTAATTGCTAAATAAATGCTAGAAGATCATGATTTTATAACTTTATATTGGAAGTACTAGTAGTTCTGAAAAATTGCTTCATGTTTTCACGAAAAAAAAAAAAACAAACAAACGTGTAAAAATACATGCAGCATAGTAGGTAATAGTTAGAAGTTACATGGAAGTAACAATTCTGAGGATGATTCTTTTGCTTATTTGCTAATCCTATGCGTGAGTGAGAGCGGTGAGCGCGGTCCAACTATAGACTGGACCTTTCAAAGGTAAAAAATCGTTGATTTATTTTATACAATGATTACAGAGGAAAATATATAAAATCGGTCAATCATTTCGGTAAGTTTATAAATTTGTGATCATTCGATCGATACTTGCAACATTTATTAAATTTTGCAAACAACTATTACAGGTTGCTGAATGACATTGCTAAAAACAGTTTGCAAGTAAACATTGTCGGCGTATAATCTGTTAAAACCGTGAATCATACGTACTTACTAGCGTTTTGAAATTGAACGGAGGATACGAATACGGATACGGTATTACTAATAGATAAAAATATCTTCATTGACTAGTTTCTATCTTTACATAATCTTTTTGTGATCTTCTAAAATCGCATTATATCTCAAATACTTGATAATAGAAATCTGAGATTTGCATTTTGTTTAATAAAGTGATTTAAAATATAGTAGAAATTCGATCACTTGGATTGATTTCATTTGTTACGTTCATTTAACATTTAACATACAATTAGGCCAAAATGAATCGCGATTAATTATCTAAAGTTTAATATGTAGAACTCTATTTAATTCCAGAAGCGAACAAGTATGTTCACGTAGAATATGTTTTTCACTAAGTACATAGATCGATGGCGGCGAAGTTCAACAAAACAGTTATATCTTTATACAACTATGACGACAAAGAACTATCGTACCATAAATCATTGTAAATATTATCGTTGCGACTTCATTTGACAGAGTAGGAGTGAAGCATGGGGTCACTAACATTAACCTTATCTTTTTATTTACATGCATTATAGATACGAATCAGACAAAATTCCTTTTTCGTGATTTTCCATTCCACGTGATTTCTATCTTCTACGTCGAATCTATTTCCCAAACATTTCTTTCTTTTGCTTTTTTTATACACATACATGGTTAATCAGTAATCTGATAATAACATTAACTGTAAAATTGACCACAATGAACGAAAGGTTAACTGTGAAAGTTGAACGACCTAATTTTCCATGTAACACTCGCTCCCGTAATTGTCGCCTTAACAAGGATAGATTAAAGATTAATTAATTTCAATGTGAATGGCTAGGACTGTCGGTACAATTAATATCATAGTTCTCTTATCTGATTTTACGTCGTTCGTTGTCGGTACATTTGTTGAAACATTATAAAAATGGGAAACAAACTGTTAGGGAGGAGAAAATTGCGATAGATGATCTGGAAATGCACTATCGAGTTTAAGTGCACGGTAATTACATAATATTTCTTTTATTTCGTCTATTCACACAAGTGTGCAATTTCTATTCGACGAAATAGCGATGACTGCATCGTAACCGCAACTAGTTTCGTGCATAAGCGACAACAAATTGTCGTGTCATATTTATTTCGTTCTCTTATCGGATGGTGTCACTTTATCGTGTAATAACACTTCAGCTATAACCTTATATTCAACATTGCAGGATTTGCTATAGATACCGATTATCGTACACCATATAAACGAAACCAAAATATTCTCGCATAATTGCCGTGACTCGAACCTATCAGCAAAAAAATTCCAATTATATTCTCAAAAGGAATTCTGTGATTTTATTCATTTTAATCACTTCCATATTCAACGGATGAATAAAAACCGTAATATTCGCTATGAATATGAATTATTATATAACATATAAAGAGAGCAATCGAGGTATAAGATCGAAAAGTTCATTTATAAAAGAAAGAATTAATTAAATTTCCAATTTTAAATAGCGGAACATACTTGAAAAATTCTAACGTATAAGAATAGCAATCAAAATATAGGATCAAGAGATTTATAAAAAATAAAATAAATTTCTAATTTTAAATACTAGGATGTACCTGGAAATTTTTCAGCGCCATGTTTCAATTACTCTTATAACCTTAAACTATGAAATTCTATAATATTGTGCGGCCGAATGCTTTTAGTCATCTTTCTGTAACTTGAAAAACTCTTTCATACCGACGCAGCTCCTAATCGTAGACAAATGATTTTTGTTAGAGATTCAAGCAGTGTACTGTATTTTAATTAGCACCTCTGCGACGGCGCGATTGCGATACCGTATTGTCAATGTGGCGCCTCGTAAGGCGTCTTTGGATGCAGCCGCACGATCGTATACCTAGAACCTCTAACCACGTGTAGAACAATTTTCGCAACGTCATTGCGATTATCCTGTTCCGTAAGTTGCAATTTCCTCTCCTCTTGTTTTCTGAGAATCGTCGACGCGTAGAAAGAAATTTGCATAAATTAGGGTTTATTATCGCCACGAGGAACGTAAAAATTAATCTCAAATAGAGATACGTCTTACGTGGCAATTAAAATTACATGTGTAAATGAAACATTTCCAAATTTAAGACACACATTTGAAGCCAACGTTTCAAGCATAAAGTGATTTGCACTTCCCACGTAATAGCGATATCTAATTTTTCGTACAATGCAACATCATTTTTTTAAACGCATCGCGAATAAAAATATAAAATAACACGGGATTAAATTATTAAACACAGTGAACACTCGAATGATTACTCCGTGTAATAAAAGAGTATGTACTACTGACATACAAACTGTCTCGGAATATAAATATGCAATTTACGCGCAATTTGACCAGATGTCGTGAGTCGAAGTTGTTCTACCGGTTTCTCGGATATCTTGCAATGAATGATCAATGGCGAATGAGATTTCAATCTATGTTGCATTGACAATGAGCAACACGAATGTGTACATTGTTAAAATTAATGTGTCATTACTGTACTCCAATTCGAAATATTTCATTTCTTTCTTAATATATACATATGTACCTAATTTAGTATTTATTGGAATCTCTTTATGTCTCGGATTACTTTGAAACCTTACGATATTATATATATATATATAAATTGTTTAATTACATATGTAATAATAAAATATTATATGTAAATTAAATAAAATATATATACTCACAATATATATATATATATATATATATATATATATATATATATATATATTCAAACATATGTACAAATATATTTACAAATGCAAAATAATTTTTTTATCAAATCTACAGTAAAAATTATATTATAAAATAATACTCATATATATATGTCGGATTAAAGATATAGAATTTTGAGCGTTTGACGAATCTTCACTCGAATTGACCATCGTGATTGTGTATTCTAGCTGATCGTTATTGGTACCGATGCGATGATTACAAGAGGTTACCGGTAAAGACGGCAATCGGACAAACGAGATGTCGATGACGATGAATTTAGGTTCGGTAACGAATCCACGGCCACGAGAGACAAATCCGATGTCGTACACGATTCGGGTGTGACTTACCGTACAAATCGTATTTCTCTCAATAACTAACTCAGTAGCTAACTCCGTAACTAACAAACTCAGCAACTCGATCAGCAATTCGCTCAGCGACTAACTAACTCTAGTCCGAATTAGGTACCCATATAACTATTTCTTAGTCGATTGCTTAAGTGTAAAATCTGAATTAGGGTATTGAGTTTTTCCCAAACGTTTCAAAAAAAGGCACCGATGTCCTTTCATCTCCGACATATATGTTCAAATATATGTGCAAATACACGTACAAATGCAAAATTATTTCTTTGTCGAATCACGAATGCTCGTATATTTATTATAGAATCGTAAATACGAGATGACTCAGGGATTTAGATGATGGTTCCCAACTATTCTTGGACCCGACGCGCGCATCCATTAGTGGTCACCGTGTTACAAATTGCCAACGGTTCTATATTTTTAAGGACAATGTCCGGTGTTACGTCAAGGATGATCGATAAATGCTATTCTCAATGAAACACTTTTCTACGGTTTCACTCGCCAGCACTCTGTCCCGATGCATTTCACTTGCAAACGTCACTACGTACCAACAATTTGCTTTTCTTTAGTATTATTCATCTTAGGGTCATGGAGAGACCTGTAAATATTATATGATAATTATAGAAGAGGAACTTTGAAATAAACAACATTGCGTAAAATTAGACCGAAATAAACGTTTAAGATTACTTAATAGCTATTCTGATATCTGGAACTTCTGATTAATTTCTTATATTATTATCTATTATTATAATTTATAATTGCAATTGTAATTGGAAAAAAAGTAAATAAGTTTTTATTTTTCGGAGAAGTAATCTTATATATTTGAAGATCGTAAAGTAAGACATAGTAGAAATATAACATAACATTAGGATTCTAGTAGAAAAAAGTTAAGCAATTTACTTTAGCAGAAACAGTCCTTATTCAATTTCCAAGAAAGAATTTGCATGTTACAATACTATTAACGAACAAATGAGTCTTTCATCCGTTGGCCTTTTTAAGCAACATAATTATACACGTTTAAACCATTCAATTGCGATGCATTCAAAAAAATTCATCAGAACAGGTTTAAACGATCAGTATTAGTTAATTTATTTCGGTATCAGAAAATTATTTTGTTTTGTACAACTCTGTTAAGAGATTCTTTGTGCCATAGATTACTTATGTAGAGAACATTTTGGTCAATCATTGCCGCACAACATTATCTAACTTGATTAATCTACTGATTATATGTATTTTAATTCGCGCGTATTTATATCGATATGTACGATAATTTCAAATATTTCGAAAGTTTGGAGTTCTTAATTTTAAAGTCATTGAAGATTTAAAAAGGCTAATTTCAAAATTATTAAAGATTCGGAAAGATTCCACAGGTTTCAAAGAAATCACGAATCCACGAAGATTCCAAATTTTAAAGTACGTAGACGTCCTAAAAATTTTCTAAGATTTCGAAGCAATTAAGGATTTAGGATTAAATAAATATAGGAATTTTGAATAATAAGCTTCAAAGCCGTTGTGGATTCAAAACAATTTTCAATAATCCCTAAAATATACCTGGAATATTCTAAATAAAAATAATAGATATTCTAACAGTTTCGGCATGACTCTGGACAGGAGATTAACTTGGAGAAAGCACATCACAGACAAAACGAAACAAGTCAAAGAGAGACTTAAAAAATTGTATTGTCTCGCTGGTCGACGCTCCAACCTAAGCACACAAAACAAAATTACCCTATACAAGACCGTCATAAAACCTGTCCCGATCTACGGAATCCAACTATGGGGTACAGCAAGCAATTCCAACGCTTTCAATCAAAGACTAAGACTCTATTATCTTTAAACCCTTGTCAACCTTTTGCTATCTTTTTCTTTTTTTTTTTTTTTTTTTTTTTTTTTTTTTTTTTTTTTTTTTGTTTAGCGTGGAGGAAATCCGCACGGACACCAGGCCGTTTCTGGGGAAAAGCGGCGTGGTAGTGACCTTTTGCTATCTATAAACCTTAAATTTTACAACCTTAATTTTTACATTTTACAAATTTTACAACCTTGAAATTGGCCGAGATTTAACAGCTCTTGAAATCTTTCACTTCTATAGAATTTTTAATTTACTTTTAGTATAGCAATATAATAGTAAAGTAATATACTTTTAGCATATACTCACTTTAAATATTATATACATTTATATTTTATTATTATTAAAAGTATTAATAAATTAAAAAATTTATTAATATTATGTGAATATTTGCTAATTTAGTTTGAATTCTTATGATATCACGAAGACAATTGTTGACATTGTATCAGGTAACATTCACGCGTTTATGTTAATTTTCCATGCCAGCCACCCACAGTTATGCATTTCCGCGTATTTACACCATTAATACACTTAGAAACGCAAGGCCGAGGTCTTGAAAATAAATACTGTTTCTACATGATGTTTTACGTAATAATATTTCGATTCTACGTAGATCAACTCATTTTAGAGTTGCGATATGATAAAAATAATTTCATAGCAATTTATAATCTCCCTTGTTTAAATAAATAAAAAGCGGGTTTTTCTCATGTTCGACGGCCACTGGTGGCGGACGCGCATGTTAGATCTATATTTCATGTAGCAATGAAACTATTTTTATATGTTTTATACTGCATTAATTTCGTCACACCATTGTAGTAACGATGGTAATAATACAAAATTTGTAACTATTGACATTTGTTCAAATTATGTATTTCTATTAATCTTGGTGCGCCGGTGACCGGTGACCCCTGTGGCGTTCAACGTGTTAATTTCAATCAGATGCCACAAATTTCGTATGCAACGATTTACAAAGAGAAACAAATATGTGTTCTATACCAGATATTTAACTTTTACGATATCAGTAGCGCTCTCCAAATATTGTCAGCGATTATTCTGCTGATAAAGTCTTATTTCCAGCTAGACTTATACTAGCGTATACTTAGATTGGACTTTGAAAAGCTTTTACGGAAACACGTTTTTCATTTTATCTGATATAGGAATACCATATGTACTATAAATGCTATAATATGATCGCGTTATTTATATATAATTCCTATCGATTGTACTATCAATACCGTTAAAGGATAATAATATCCTAAAAAAAAACAGAGAATTTTATTATTATGATTTAACGAATTAATGATAACAATTCCCATTGAAACAAAACATATAATCGATTGCACTGTTTTGATGTAAATCGAGTGAAACGCGTGCGCTGTAAAGAAGAAGAATAGCAATAGTCGGTCGCGTATCCATAACTTTGCATTGTAAATCAAATAATAATTAGTTTGTAAACTTATGATAGTAGTGTTATTTCACTTTCCATCGCTTAACTTTAATTCACGAGTATGGAAAATTACTTGCGCAAATAAATGCGATATATACATTAATTTGTTTTAAAGCTGTACCAGCTTATGTTTTTGAATTTGCACTATTTTAAATGTACACTCGTGACATTGTAATATGTGTTACTATACGTTAATATCTTTTTGTAATATTAATTTCGTTCGTTGCAGATAACGTACAATAATCAAACCAAGTTATACACATACAAGCATTCAAAATGGTAAGTATCAATGAAAATACATTATTTTATAAAAGAAAATGAGTTGTCATTTAGAATTTTATTATACAACGATCGTCTTTTACAGGAATACAAAGCGCCGACAGAAATGGACACCTTCCTACCCCAAGATGGGTCCAATGCGAAGGATGGTGTATTGTCCAAGTAAGAATTTACTATATATTTACATAGTTCCGACTTATTCACAGATTCAGATTCATTCCCTATTGACTAAAGAAATTGTATTAACAAAAATATCATCGTGAAACACAACAATCTTGTTGATTCGCTAAGCAAAAATGTTAAACAAAGTAGAATTCTATTCGTATTTATTGCAGATACAAAGTGCAAGTCGCTCCACGAGATATAGAGGTCGGACAGGGTGATGGAAAAAGCTTCGACCCCTTCAATGAACGAAAAGTTGATAACCCGACGACGTAAGTCGCGATATAGCAATTGATATAAAAATATATAATTACTGATATTCTTAACTTTTATGTTACATACTCAGGGTTATTATATTATTTGTGATGTTTAATCAAAAATAAGTAATATCTATGTTATATAATGCTAAACAGTATGAAAGTTAAATGTCACTGTAAGTAACACATTTATACGAAAATAATTGCAGCAATAATAGTCCGTAATTTCCTTTCAGGGACGGTGACACATTAACGCATTTGTTGAAAGCTGCCCTTGGAACGGGTATACTATCCATGCCAATTGCTTTCAAGAATGCCGGACTTGTCGTTGGTGTATTTGCCACAGTTCTGGTGGCGTTCGTATGCACACATTGCGCCTATATTTTGGTACATAAATACCAATGATATTGAACACAATAACCGAAGCAATAAACTAAGTTACGACTCATTAATATTTTAGGTAAAATGTGCACATGTTCTATATTACAAAACGAGGCGTACAGAAATGAGCTTTGCCGATGTAGCAGAAGTAGCGTTTGCCACGGGACCACAATGGGGGAGAAAATTTTCAAAACCGATCAGGTAAGATATCATGACAATAATATACAATATTTATATTTATGAAATAAAGTTTAAAAATATCTAAGGAATCGTGTTTTCGATAGGATAACCACGTAATATATTATTTACAGATACCTCATACAGATCAGTTTATTCGCAACGTACTTTGGTACCTGCAGTGTGTACACAGTTATCGTTGCTGCAAACTTTAATCAGATCATTAAGCATTATCATGCGGAATCGGAATTCAGTCTTCGGTTAATGGCAACCTGTTTACTGATACCATTGATACTGCTCAGTTGGATACCAAATCTGAAATATCTTGCACCTGTTTCCATGGTAGCCAATATATTCATGGGATCAGGTTTAGGAATAACTTTTTATTACTTAGTTAGGGATATGCCATCTATCAACTCTGTACCTTTATTCGCGTCTATCCAAGACTTCCCGCGATTCTTCAGCATTACTATCTTTGCAATGGAAGCAATAGGTATTATTCGACTATTCAAAGGAATATTGATGTTTTACTAAGAGAATTGCGTTATAGGAGTTGTAATGCCACTGGAGAATAATATGAAAACACCCCAACATTTTGTCGGAATTTGCGGTGTTCTCAATAAAGGAATGTCCGGGGTTACGTTCATCTACATTTTACTTGGATTCTTGGGATACGTGAGATATCAGGATCACACTTTAGACAGTATCACATTAAATCTACCAACGGAAGAAGTGTAAGGATCACAATAAGATTAACCCTTTGCGGACGGGTGTCGGCATATAGCCACCCCCGAATCTGTTCTAGCGTGCGTCTATTTTCCTGGGCGATAATGTAATGCGTATTTACGTATGGGTATAATAAACTAAACAATATTATGTTTTTGATGAAAGTAAATTATAGATCTTTAGAAATTTTATCTTCCATTTAACGTAAACTCGCGATGTAAGATGATGGTCGAGTCAAAACGAAATTCATTGGCATTACCAGACGAATCAGCAAACTTCTGATATGTTTTATGTATTTTTTATACCTTATACACGATGCCTAAAATATCCAGAAAGGACATGTTCCATAGTGATAGTAGTGATGACGAGCATTATTTTGAACCTGGCAAGATAGGAGACGACAATAGTGCTTCAGGCAGTGGAAACGAATTCCGTTCAACAAGGAATCGGCTCAGATGTTTCGATATTTCTAGTAATAGTGACAATGATGATGAACTAAATATTGATTAAAATAATACAAGCCTCGACGATGAATAACGCAAACATTCAACGTGTATGTATCCTTAACTGCGCGCGCCAATACCTCTCGTCCACAGCGACGCTCGCTCTTCGAGCAGCCCCGTCCGCAAAGGGCTAATCTTTTGAGTAATACTATTGCCTTGACTATATATTATATCTTTTTTTTTCTCTAGAGCGGCTCAAATCGTAAAGATATTAATAGCTCTTGCCGTTTATTGCACATTTGGACTACAGTTTTACGTTTGCCTGGACATTGCATGGAATGGTATAAAAGATAGATTTCAGAAAAAGCCACTGCTAGCAAATTATATTTTAAGAACAGCTATGGTCACAGGAGCAGGTGTGTATTTTAATTTATAACCAAATTTTCGCTATAAAATTTATTTCAAGTTCATATATGTAATTTCAGAATCCTACAAATTTAAGAAATCTGTTTATATGTTTTAGTTTTATTGGCTGTGATCGTACCAACTATCGAACCCTTTATTGGACTAATTGGTGCATTTTGTTTTTCAATATTGGGACTTTTAATTCCTGTGTTCGTCGAAACCGTCACTTATTGGGACGTTGGTTTTGGACCCGGAAATTGGGTAGCACTGAAAAACGTAATCATATGTATCATTGGACTTATGGCTCTAGTATTTGGATCTCGAAGTGCATTAATGCAAATCGCGGAACTTTACAGTTAAGAAAAATTGGTTTCGTATACATAGATTTATAAATATTCCAATATTCCAAACTCCAAAAACGTTTGGAAGCCATTTGACAGGTTTTAATGCAATAAATTTCTGATAATTTAATTATTTTATGATGACAATCAAGAAAATCAAAATAGGATATAAATCGAAGATATCAATTTATTTTGTAAGATACGTATAATCAGAAGTTTGATAAAATTTATATCAGAAATTTAGATGCAATCATATTATGCTTACAAGACATGCCCTAGTATTTTAGTAAGATAGAATGAATTTTAACCAACGTAACAACGGTTGTTGTGCAAATGAGAATTCATTGAATCAAAAATGAATTCTTTTAAGAATGAGAAATTGGAAAACTAACATCCGATATAGTTCAAATAATATCTACGCACAAACAATTTATATTATAAAATGAATACTATTAGGGGAGGTTATATGAGAAGATTTAATCGTTAATAAGTGACTAATTTGAAAATATATCTAGTAACTTACTCTGTTCCTAAAACATAATATATAATATATATATTCTATTTAATTCGTAAAGAGACTAGACTGAGAGAAGTTAACAGTATTCGTAAGAAATATTTTACATTGGAGCAATACGTTTTTATTAATTTTGATTCGTATTATTTATTTAACAAAGTGAAATTTTTTACTTTATTATAATGATAAATTACGTTTGAACATCTTTTTATATTCTGCACATATAACTGTACCCTATTTGAAACATATTATAAAGAATTTCAAAAAATTTTAGCTACACTTAAGATCTATAAAAATTGTTAATACATAGAGAAGTATGTTTGCGTGTTGTTAGTCTTATGAATTAACAATCAAATCTTAAAGTATAACCTTCGTTTTTTTCCCTAAATTTAATAACATGTATTATTGTAATAATTCAAACATTTATAAACAAGTCATAACATGTTTCATGTATGTGATTCACAGTGCAGCAAATGTTTCACTCTACTGTGTTGCATTTAATACAAATGTACATTTAAAAGAAAGCAAAATCCTTTCGAAGCAATTTTTGCTTATCGAACTTGTTATAAATCAATCAATTTTTTATACAATTGTTGAAAATTTTTACATATTCCTGGTGAAAAAGAAATAATGAAGTGATTACAATATTTAAATACAAATCATTTTACAATATCTTTTGAATTTTTTATTCTACCTTATCATCATACATTTCCTAAGAAATATTTCTGTATAAATAACAATATCCTATTATATAATTGGTAATTTGTATCTTAATATTTAAGGTGAAATGAGAGAATTTTTATCTTACATTTTTATTTTTCTAATGGTGCGTAATTCAAAAGCTTCTCAATTAAATCTACGTGTCCAAGAAGCATTCTACGGCAGCAGTATCGTTTTAATCCCAATGCGTCAAGGGCATCACTGTAACATATATTATACGGTTACATATAAAAGATTGCAGCAGATAGACAATATTTTGATGTACTCATTATTAACAAAAATAGTTAAAAATCTCATTTCATTCATTAGAATCTCTATAC
The DNA here is from genome assembly GCA_014825925.1 of Bombus breviceps. Classification (NCBI taxonomy): domain Eukaryota; kingdom Metazoa; phylum Arthropoda; class Insecta; order Hymenoptera; family Apidae; genus Bombus; species Bombus breviceps. The sequence continues at coordinate 3,271,425 of CM026185.1, forward strand.
AGTGAAGGTTAGAGTTCCTATTAGTGTAAACACAGTATATAAATTACGTTATTTACATCATAGTATATCTAATTTATGTCGTATTTCACTCATTTAATTTGTTTTCACAGTTTGATATGACAATGTATATACTTACCCTTCAGTGTATTCTGCCTGTAACAAACCAAGATAAGCTTCCCACTTATTACCGATCACTTTTCCACACGTAAAACAACGTACAGGTATAATCATCGTGTTTTTAATTTGATTAAACAGTCGGATTTTTTAGTTTCAAAGTGATATTGTCGTTAATAAACGTAAATTCCACTTGTTTAATAATAAATAGAGATAGCAAGACGCACTTTCTCGACTGCTCGATCGTTCAGATTGCCGTACGATTGAAACACTTAAAGTCTAACATTTCAAACAGTGTTGCCAGCACAACTACCTAAACAAAAGTACAGTTAGGTAGATAATCCGAATCGAGGAAAACCTGGTACATTTATTACCTGCTAATTGTAAAGATTTAAACCAATCTTATATTGGGTATCGTAAACGTCCAGAAATTATACTTGCGATTATTAATTATATAGTTTGCAATTTAAATATAAGTCACTATCTTGTAGTAAACAATGTAATAGAAGTAAAATCGTATTTCGAATTCGAAAGTCTCTCTTTAAATGATTCTCATTAACAACATGTTATATAAATTTAAAAATCATCCAAGAATATTGCAAATAATTCACTCGTATTGATACTAGATGCTTTAAACAAAATTTTATTTTTTCCTTTATATTATATAGTTTTCGTTACACTTTTGCTACAAATTCTATATTTCAGTTGTCAGTAGATCTAGTTTTTCTAAAATCATACTTCCCAATTTTCCATGGGAGCATAACAATATTTTGTCTATAAAAAGAATAAAAACATAAAATCTATTGATACAGATCGATCATGTATATTACAATGTACAATAATTAGTACCCTAGTGTATAATTTTTCCTATTTCGAAATATAATTTGACATATACAGCGTATCGAAACAATCGTGGTATAATCGGCAATAGGGTAATTCTATGTGAAAAAAGTCGAAAATATAAAATAGAATTCTTTTATATAATTCTTAGTTTTCAAAAAAATCGAATTTGAAATTAAATCAGTTAAAATTAGTACAGTATGACATTTATTAAGAAAATAATAATACAGGAATAAGAATAAGTCATAAAGAAGAACAACATATGTAATTAGTAAGAGGGTTCGAAAAAGTAAATATACAGGTACGTGACTCGCGCGCCTGGAGACAAGCTGTGGCAGAGAGACAGCTGCTCCGATCGAAGGATATGAATAGAGGGGATGGAAGGAAGAGAGGGAGAAAGAGAAAAATAGGAGGCCGGAGCAAAGGGAGAACACCATAAACATACAAGTTTCGGATTGGTTCTGCTTTCTCCTTTGTCTTCGGGATGTTATAATACGATCAGGCAGCTTCGAAACCATCACTTCACAGTTGTATTTCGTTGAGTGCGTTTAGTGTGTCGTTTCGGAAACCGGAAAGATCGGAATTTTGGCGCCGTACCACCGACGCGATATCAGTGACAGTGTAAGTGGTTATGTTGCCGTGCTTACTTGCCATACGCGTTTTATCGTACACGTAGCCGTATTAGATCGTTTTCAGTATCTTTATTGCACAATCGTACGGACTTTTGATCGAAATTGTGTTCACGAGTGAATACCTCGCATCAGCAATAACGTGGAATCAAGGTTATATCCTGTGCGTCTTTTTCACTCGTATTGTCAAAATCAGCTGCCATTGCTATAGCATGCGATTCTACTTGTTCTTTTCGGTTTTCCTTCTTTTTTCTTGGCTCGAGCTATGCTCATCGTTCCCGAAATTTCATTCAGGATTTACGATTTGTTGTTATGTTTAGTCGTACTGAGTCATACGCGGCAAGTTGATACCTTCGTTTATAACGAGCAGTATGTTTTATATCGAATTTATGCATCACCGATTTGACGAACACAAGCAGATACTGGAGTAAATTTCGAGTAGTGTAAATAAAATTAAGTGGGTTTTCTGTAATTTCTAAGTAGATGGTAGTTGCTTTGGACATATTACACTTATTTGTTTAATAATTTTTGTCTTTTTTTAAATAGTAACAGAAGATAGTAATGTTTTTAACTTTGAATTTTGTCACATGAGAACAAATGAATTAATTTTTTGACAAAGCATACATAATTATTTGAACTTTATATATATATTATAGTTTATATTATTATTGAATAGTTATTGTTACAAAATGATATTGAATGATAGTTGGAGTAATACATAAAATACATAATTGTAAATTTATTTTTTATTTCTATTTGTATATTTATAAAATGTATTGTAGGCTTTGGAGATTGATATTATATTGTGCATCTGTGTAACAAGGAAATATAATCACAGATAAAGTACATTCATTCGCGTTGGAAGACCAATACAGACAGTAGAAGTGAGGGTTAAGTGTGATAGTAAATGCAGTGGTTGAGGAAGAGATGGACCCACCAATGTTTGTTCCATACACTCCTCAAACAAACGGCGTCCCATTGGAATCCAAGCTTGCTACCTACATGGTGATTATTTGCAATTTATTTGAAAAAAGCTCCTAATAAAGATATTGTTTTATGTTATAATACACTATTATATATATATGTATATAAGATATCTATTAATAAGTTATAGAAAAGATATAATTAATAAATATTAATCATTAATATAATTTTATTATATATTTTTGAACAGAATCGCCAAAATTCATCTATGGCTCTAAGTACTACGGTTGTTACAAAACATTTGTCAAACCTTTCTCTGGATTCACAGAAAAAGGTAACTGCCGACAGTCCAGAATTTGTACCTGGAAGACCTTTTACTGGTAGTAACAGTAGTCCTCCAAACCTTTTCAATAATTCTTATCACTCGCAGGAGAATGTAGGCGGTACTACATACTTCTACGTTGGGAATGCAGCAGCTGATACTGTTGGAACTGAGGAAGCAACTGAAACTGTAAGTAGCTGTAGAAATTCAGAAAAGCTTTTCATTACTTCTGCTCAATTGATTAATGAATTAATTAATATCTTTTGTGTATAGATTGGAAATGTAGGAGCAGGTCAGATAGGCTATGTCTATCCTGGTACACCTGCGCACCTCCAGCCAGTCAAACCTACAAAACCTGTGTCATCTAATAGTTCTTCAGCTCCCTCAACCCCTCCCCCTCAAGCAACCTCCGGTTTCTTTGTCAGTGAGAGTTTAAGAATGGACATTGTTCAAAAAAATGCTTTAACATTAGCACAACCTGATGTAGTACGATTTCCCGACCTACCAGACGAGGTAGATAATTATCATGAGTTGTGTCCATTGGAATCAATTCACAAACCTGCTTCGACGATGCTAGGATATCAAACTTCGACGTACAAAGCTACCAGCATTAAAAACGGTACACGTTACTGCCTGCGACGTATACATGGTGAATATCTCTATATCCTTACGAACTATTTAATACCATGTAAGAGGTACGGAACTGGTAATGAAATAAGCATTTATTATGTTTTTAGATTTCAGACTTGCTAATACAAAGTGTATGATGCTGGTAGATATGTGGAAGCGATTATCACATACGAATTTAGTGCAGTTAAGAGAAGTTTTTACAACCAAGGCTTTTGGTGACCATTGTATGTATTAACGTCTTAAAACGAAATTGATAAATGTACTTTTATGAAAATCTTTTATGAAAATGTACTTTTATTATTTCAGCCATGGTATTTGTTTACGATTATCATCCCGGATCGGAAACATTATTAACTAAGCATTTCTCAGCAACCGAATTAAATGGTTATACAGATCCATTTTCTTCGGATCCAAATGCTCCTCGACCTTACAGTCATACCAAGAATACTATTTTGAGACAACAGCATAGCAGTATGCTACCAGAAAGTGTTATATGGAGCTACATAATCCAGCTCACTGCCGCACTTCGTGTTGTACACGCTGCTGGTTTGTATCTATCAATTACATTACCTTACATCTTATTTGTTTATTGTCTAGATAATTAAATAATTTTTTTATTGTGGTGATTTGTAGGTTTGGCATACAGATGTTTAGATCCTACAAAAGTGTTACTTACATCACAAACAAGACTTCGTTTAAGTTGTGTAGCTATACCAGATGTTGTTACTTTCGATGGGAACTCAGCAAATCCACTTTCGTTAATAGCACACTATCAGCAAGAGGATTTAATCGCCTTAGGAAAGTTGGTGTTGGCATTAGCATGTCGCAGTCTCCTTGCCGTCCATCGCGACAACATGCAAGCCTCCCTCGAGCTCGTCGCACGTTCCTACTCTGCGGATCTTCGAAACCTTATTCTGTTTGTATACATTTTATCTTTCTCATAGATTCTTTTTACTCATTAACTTCAAACATGATGAAAACAGTACATTTCTTCATCAATTTAACATTTCATTGTTTAACTTGATTTATTTATAATCATCTTGAGGTAATGCCTTTTATGCGAGACAGATTTTATTATGAAATTGACACTTTTGATAAAGAAAAAAGAAGTGACACATCTTACGTTACCTAATGTATCTATGTTCGTGTTAATGTATGTTCTCATAAACGAATATAATTTTATAGATATTTACTTTCGAATCAAGCACGAAGAAGTGTAACAGATCTCATGCCGATGATTGGAGCACGATTTTATACGCAATTAGATGCAGTTCAGCTTCGATCTGATATAATGGAAAATGAACTTGCCAAGGAATTAGAAAATGGGAGATTATTTAAGTTACTTGTAAAGTTGAGTACCATTAACGAAAGACCCGACCTTAATATGGAACCTACGTGGGCAGAGACGGGTGACCGATACATGCTCAAATTGTTTAGGGATTATGTTTTCCATCAGGTAGCAGCTGATGGAAGACCTTGGTTGGATATGGCACATGTTGTGTCTTGTTTAAATAAGTTGGATTCAGGATCAGAAGATAAGGTATATTTTTTCTTTCCAAAATCGTATTTCTTCGTTTGTTTTGTTTTGTTTTTAAAAGGAACTTCAATTTCTTTAGTAATATACAAAATATTCAAATAATTAAAAATCGTTCAATATGTACTTTAAAATATATTTTTCTAATTTTATAGGTATGTTTGATGTCACGAGATGAACAGAGCATATTAGTAGTAAGTTATGCAGAACTACGACAATGTTTGGAAACGTCATTTGGAGAGTTGGTACAATCCACAAAAGAAGCTGTTTAGATCCGTGCCACATTTTTTCTCGGTTGACCAGATAGTACATACTCTGAACTACAAATGTGATATCACGATTGTATGTTATTTTAATCTTTATGAAGACATAGAAAAGTAAGATTTAATGTAAGAATTAAGTTTGGCGATAAGAATAATAGTACGTGAACCAGTTTGTAAGCATGATTACAAGGTTGATTGAAAGATTATATGCAAAATACATTCTGGTATTTGAATGTAATATATGTATGTGTGTAAGGAGTGTGATGATGTAAATCTGAAAGTGTTTGATCCTGTTGTGAAAGCTATTACGATAGCATACAAACAAACAAAAGATTGTATACAGCGTAAAGATGTAATGAATTCTTAAGATGTTTTGTGCGTGAATACACTTAAATACAATCAGTGTATAGGATAGATCTTAGTTTTTAGGATACAACTGATAAGCATTAATTTTGAAATAAATGTTTATTTTTGAAAGCAATCTTAATCAATCCTGTGTAATTATTTCAAAGTGATATACCATTAAAAATCCACGATATTTCTCTGTAATAATATATTTTTATATTTTAAGAATCAATAATTATAAACGATGATATTTGATACTCGCAGAAATCTGGTATTTCGTTTGTTCCAGTTTATCCAGCTGGCAATCTGTAGATTCGGTTCTTGAACTGTCCTATCTCCATTCCCTGCCTCCCTCCGCCTCTGTTCGACTGCTGTCCGCAATCACTCAAACTTGATCTCATTTCCTTCGCACAATTGCACGACCGCAGCACGGGCAGACTTCTGCATACACGTACACTGTCTCAGTAGTATTATGCACATGGTTGCCGCTAGCGATTTATTCGTGAAATGCAACCTTAAACCAGAACTTATGCATGTATTTTTCAACGGTACACAAGTTCAGGGGTAATACCTATATATATTTTAAACAACAATTTTCCTATATATAACTTGTTGTAACGAACGAAAATTGCGTAATTACATGATTACAATATGTGTCACATTATTCCTCATTTCTAATGCTCCGTATCGACGCCCATGCATTTATCCTACGTACGTCCTGTGGTTCGAATAAGTGTTTAACTTATATGTGCATGTATGGCTGACCATGGAGTCGAAATAAAAGGCATATTAGACATCTGTTTCTGTCCAAGACACGTCAACTGACTCGGCTGAACCCGTCGTTCTACACCTAATTGTCTTAATGCCGACGTGATTTACTCCCCCGTGCCGTGTCACTTCTGACAATCACTTCTCGTATACGTATCAGCCATATACACGTAGTACGACCGCGTGTAAGTCTTCATTTTATTCGACATCAACCCGCTAACCCAGAGACGTCACGTTAACATTATGCGATACTTTTTTACCACATTCAACAATAATATACATTGTTCATAAAAATAATATTCCTTATTATCAATAATTTTTATGCGTCACTAATTATTCTGTAAAAAAAAATCTCATAATAATATCTGTAGAACATTTTTTTAATATCAGAAAAAACATACGCTAATAAACTTCAACGTTGCTCAATAGTCGCATTAATATCAATTTGTAATTTTTATACAAATTTTATAAATTTACAGCGGCGCATAATTTTAGGGATTTACTTTGTTTTTCCATATAACTTTCATTTTGATTTCTTTTGAAAATGTTTTACACTTTAGTAGTCGGTAGATCCAGTTAAAGTAATCTGGTCGATCTATCATCTTATAAACACAATGGAAGATCTAAGATACATCTATAACAAGATCGTAAAATCGTGTTCACTTTAAATCCAGTTCCGCCGGTCGTTAAGAAACTTTAAACTGACGGCCGAAGCAGCGAACCCTTGCGCAAGGCGATTTTTTTTCTGATCGTCCCACGATCGTGAAACTGGATTGTACGGAAGGTCGCATGAAGCACATTGTCAGTGTATGGGTTGAAAAGAGACTAGTCGGTATGCCTCCTGAGCGAGAAACCACTCCTGGCTGGCAATTAAGGAACCAGCGAATGTATATGACCTGAGCTTGGTGAGGAAGAACATCTAACTTCTTCTGTCTGTTCCGAGAAAAGCGAGATACCAGTGAAACATGTTCGCGCAATATATGGTATATTGAGTGTCCCGTCCATCTGTAGTTATTCCCCTCTTGTCCCTTCTGCATGTTGACTTTCGTGAAGTCGAGGTATTTTAACGATAAAAAATTTTACCAGAATTCATTTATCGGACGTGTAGGTCGAACAAGAACGCGCCACGACTATTGGTCAACATGAAGTTCGTTAGCGCGTGTTTTTCTCCCTTCCCATAACGGTTAACTGTTCCTCGGCTCGTGCACACGCACACGAACATCGTACACACCATGTTTTGCATCTGATTCGTTTGAATCGATATTCTTGCCTACTCACAGTCGTGGTTTAATCGCCACGTTACGGAGATTAATCGTTGGCTAGATACGAGAGACAAGTTATCTGGTAATGTATGTGTGTCGTGGCAAATTTACATGACGATGGTAGTAACACGATTTACGTAGGAAATACGAGGTTGATTAAAATATGTAATCGCTACTTTTAACGATATCGTTTCAAACAATTTTCATCCTCTTTATCCCATTTCTTTTTTAATTAGCAAATGCAAATGCTGGGAAATGCTTGGATAATTTAGTATCCCAACGACGCCACAATATACGTAATACCTTACGAGCAAAGTTATTTGTTAATCCTCGTTAAACGCCAAAAAAGGGAATGTAACGCGAGTACATAACGCGATTATCGGTAAAAACAAACTTGTAAAATACGATGGCGTGAATTACGTTTTCTAATTTAAATCTCATTTTATGTCACGCTTCTCGTGCTATCGTCTATAACGCTTCTACTTTATCTGTATTTTTCTTTCTAACTACAGGGGTATCGATTCATACTTGTCTACCACGATACAACGTCGTATTTGAAATTTACATTTATTCCTAACCGTAATATTATTACCATCGTCATTCGTTTACGTCTCCGTTCAAATTAATCCCTTAAACGATCCTCAAACATTGTTAAAACCTCTAATAATTTCGTATATTCATCTGGAAGACATTGATCTATATTTATTCTCTAGATTACTCTCGAGTTTAATCCTAGCGGGGCTTCATCTCTTTCCGCTTAATCCCATCGTTACAAACGATTAGCAACATTATCTCTCTGGGCGATATAATATTTATCATTTCCATGACTGTAGAGGCGAAACCCGCGGAGCAGCGATGCAAAATACCATGCAGGTTCTATACATTACAGGTATAGTTTGAAAATATCCTTCAGCGCAGTGGAACGATACGATGGGGCGACGTTGGTAGCGGCAACCCCGCGCCGCGCTGCTTGTGCGAGGCGAAGGTTGCTGCTGCGTAGACTCGGAGGGATGGTAGAGAGGCACAGACACAGAAGAGGGAAGAGGTCGTCGTGGAGCGAGTAGAGCGGTAGTGGCTCTGGCAGCAGCAACACGTAGTACACGGTAGCACCGCGGCGAGGACGCACACGGTTCGTATCACGTCGCTTTGGTAGTTAGTAGTCGGTAGACTCGCTTCGAGCCAGTCTCACTTCGGTCCAGTGGCGCAGTCGCGTTACGCGTATACATTTTTTCGTATCTCCAACCACTACCAGCGGGGCATCACCATCGCTACACCACCACCACTACTACTACCAGCGTCGCTGTTACCACCGCTACCACCACCTGCATCGTCGAGCGTGTCAACATACACGTAAACGTCAGCAGGACTACCAAGCCACATCGGGTTGTTCCTGGAAAATAAGCAAGAGAACATTTATATCTTCGAGACGGCGCGAGGTATGTAATATACTTATCATTTTCTTTTTTTTCTTCAGAATTTCTTTCTCTATTATAATTCTCATGTCGATCCACGAGCGTGAAAATGGTGGACCTTTTACGTACGCGGGTTCCGTGACGGAAATGATCGCGCGTCGTCGATGAAGACGCGAAGCAATTTTCTTCTGGGGCACCGTCGTGTTTCGTTCTACACGCTCTCCGTGTATTCCCATCGATTTTCCACGGCAAGACCCGCCCTGTAATTTACCGTTCTCTTTCTCTATAAGTATACCTTACTCTACCTCTCATTTCGCGCCTACAATTTGCAATCTAATTTTCATTTTTTCCGATTATAAGATATTAGATTTGGACATAATGTCGTATCTGTTGTGGAAACATTAATATAATTTTCTCGATTATCGAGGCGAGTCTGCAGATCCTTTTTTTCGGCGAGCGCGCTCGTGTTTGCCGTCGACGATCGATGGACTCTATCGGCTTCTCTCTTTCACCCTCTATCCACGAATCGTGGTTAGCCATTTCTTTCTAACGTAATATGCTTGTTAGACGGCCTCCCTCGATGGACCACGCGTCTTACGTATCGATTCTCGATAGAATAAGAAGATCGAAGCCCGATCGTTGTTCAGCATATTTTCACCAGACTTTTCTCATATGTCCTAACAGAAGTGTGCAGAAACTTGCACGCTTTATTATTCGTCCATTTTTCATACGAGTTTTTAATATCGATATAAATATATTTCTTACATTTATATGTGCAATCTATTGTAAATATCTCCTTATCATTTAAAAAATTTATTTTGTTTTTAAATTTGAAAAATTTTTAATTGAATTTTATTCGAAATAAAAAGAAATTTCGTAATAAACAATTGTATCATGTTTTTCACGTTCTGAGCTTATTGTTTACGTTCCATGTTCCCTGCGTATAGTTTTTCTCCTTGAAAGCGTAGAGACATCGGTCTGCATCTCGAATTACAACCGGCAAACCCCATGAACAGAAAGAATTCATTGGAAGGAACTTTGCCAACGCTTCGACCGACAGTTCTAAAGTAGTTTTAAGTTTTACACGAGAGATCGAATCTATTGTTGGAATTGAAAATAGCTATGAAGGTATTTGAACGTAGAATCTGATGTACCGTCAAAGTTTCTTCTAGAATTTTCTTTAACTTATTTTCATTTAAATCATTCCCTTTTTCTAATCTTATTTCTCATTTTTTTAAATTTTGAAATATAATTAGGCTTTAAGAGAACAAGATATAGATATTGCATATATGACACCACGAGTTCCACATTCAGATAGAAAATCCTTTATGTACGTGACATAATATAGCATTTCATTCTCCATGAGTGAATTGTATGTTAGGATACAAATCCATTTATCTTAGTTAGAATTTCGGACGGTAAAAACATCATGTTAAAGATAAAATCTTTGTTACTTGAGTAGTTGAAACACCAGACATTAAACATTCTGTAATATAATTTTAGAGGAACCGGTATTCTCTATAAAAATGGTAATTACTCCATAAAGTATCCGAAATGATCTTCTTTTACCAAAGTTTTCTAAACGAAAACGTGGTAAAAAACGCGTGGCGATATGACAGTACACTTAATGGATACACCACTTTGAAGATACCGTATTCCATAAAAAGGTACTATATACACAGTTCACGCGCATGGACTTATCACACATACATAGATACATCTCTCTCGGCTTTTTACGCAATAAGGTCTGCTTCTCGATATGAAAAGTGTAATACATGTTTATCTTGCATAGTACACAGGTTCCGTAGGATAGCCAATGATTAACGATTTTTTTTTTTTTTCGAGCTGTATGCGTCACCCTCTGTACGTTCGTGTGTTAATTCATTAAAGGATATCGAGTAGGCGACATGATGTTGCAACAACCCTTTGAAGCAGATAACACTTGAGAAAAACACGTTGGTCCGGATATCGACCATTTTTTTTTCTTCATTCCCCTTTCCTCGATGATAAATTCAGTTGCACCCAGTTTAGACGAAAATGGTAACAATAAGATTATTCGTTAGTAGCTTTCTTTCTTCTCGCAAAATGTTACCGTAATTCACTACTTTGCTACGCGTTCTCTAAACATGTGTGCACCGGTGTTCCTAAAAACTTTTTCCCTAAAAGTTTTTAACTAGCGATTTCAAAGTCCAAGGAACAAATGTTCCAACTTTTATTTAGCAGATGGCATTGACAATAGATGTTAAATTAACTCTCATGGAGGGTTGGCGTTGGCAGTTTGATAATCTTAATAAAACATAATGTGTATGTATGTGTATGCTTCGATGATAAGTGATACTTGCTTGATAGTGGTAACGTGAGATATCAAGAAGCTACTCTCAGTCATGATTTGCTGGTTTCATTGGTTTCACTGGGTGAATTATATGCGGAAGATGGGAATTTGCAAACGAGAAAGGTACTTGAAAAATAAGAAATTACATCGTTCAGAATTATTAAACTGTTCGTATAAACGTTTTCACCGGGCGACAAAATAAATATTCAAAGCTTTCTCAGTGCAAGCGAGTCTCTTAATTGTTTCGACTAATGTAATACGAAAAGTTTCGTCGCGATTATCACGTGGAAATTATAAGAAACGCGCAATTATAAATAATATATTTTCTTTATCTTGTGTCTGAGTTTCTAACAACTTTTTGAAACTTATATTTTTTTCTGTACCATAATAAAACTATGCATGTTTATCTCTTCTTTCGATATTTTCTTTCCAGTTAAAAAATTTTGACCTATTATTGAATACATTAGAAGACGAGAGTTAACTTGAACTTAAACCAACTAAAATATCAAATTTCCATGATTCTTTTTTGCAACAAATAAAGTATGTATACAGGCTAAGTTGTAATCGTATATAAAAAAGAGTTTCGATTCTGGTGGATCGTCGCGAGCGTCTAACATGGCGGAGACCCTGACAAAAAAGCGTATCTGTGTGACTGATATCGCGAGAGAAATTATCACCGATGGAAAAAAAGGAGGGTTGACGCGCTTCGCCATCGCCAGCAAATTAAGTTACACGAGAGCAATTTGAGGGGAAATTGCGTGCAATATTTGCCATTGCCGTGATGGAATCATATTACGTGCGAGAAAGAGGGTTAGGGAGGGAGGAAAGCAAAAAGGGAGGGAAAAAGAAGAGAAGCACGGGGTCTCGACAACATGTGAGCAATTCGCGACGTCGTGTTTTATCGCGTCGGAAAAGGTTTCGCGATGATACTGTGACATGCATATTTTTCACGGGATCTCGAAAGACTCGGCTTCGCCCACGGAAAACTGTCTCGATTTTCTTTCGTAGCATATAGTACACGCGAATAACAGGATAGCTTGATATATGAATCTTGAGGCACGAGTGACACTCATTTTCTGATTTCCTGCTTATCGTAATGTCTATGTTTATTCTTAGTGCCACTGACATTTGTACCTCCTCTGATGCAGATTAAAATTATAACGCGACTTGAAGCATAACGCTGAAATTCGCTGATAATTAAAGTTCAAAGTAAAATACAAATTGGTATTCATGATCTTTGTATATGAAGACTATTTATCCGTACGTTAATGTTATTAACTTTTTAATTATCGTGTACAAGGGCATAGATAAATTCTTGTGCTTACTCACCTAACGTCCATAATTAGATACAATTTTTTCAAATCTTGCTTTTCAAAGAAAAAATGTAAATCAGTTTGTCTACACGTAATTTTACGTAAAACTAATTTATTTATTTAATTTTTAGATACCCTGTATAATTTATCGTATTTATCGTATTACATTGTGGATTAAAGCCGATTTCGTGCAAGTCTGAAGGTCTATTAAAAATGTGAATGCATTTAGACGTATCATGACCGTATTACCACGCTATATTTCCCTCTTTAATTAACCTCAATTTGTGTTACATGTGGCGACATAGTTGCCGCCAATTTGCAAGCATCTCGCGTTCCCCGAGCAGTTTATCGTATCGACAGTATCGTACGAATCGCGCTGCTAAATTGTCAGCAAGACATATAGGCTTGAGGGCGGTGTGCGATCGAGGTTCATTGTCAGCACCATATCCAGATAGCATATCATGCGTATAACCATACGAGTTTCTTGCCGGGATAGGTTTCTATTGAAAAAGCTCATTTGCGATAGTTTCGTAATTCGAGCCAGACTATTTTCCCCTCTCCTGGCAAAGAAGAGAATAGAGAACGAAAAAAAGTCCAATAAATGAGCGAAATCGTTGACATAATATCCGTGTTAAACAGGAGTATTTGAATTCAAATGTTCCTCTGCTTTTCACATATAGAAAAAAAAAAGGAGGAAAAGTAGGTAATTTTTTTCACGTGGATAGAACATGTTGAAGTACATTTTAATTTAATCGGTTTTAATATAACGTTTAATAGTTTCTCTATTTTGGACTTAAAATTCAGAATGATATTCTTTCATCAAGATATAAAAATGTATTAAAGGATATATACATATCATTCTTATATTCTACAAGTTAGAAACATTTAAAGAAACGTTCGATTATTTATACATTACAGTAACACAAATCATGACATCCGAAATTTGATTGATGCACTCTACACGTTCGATCACGAGCGATTTGTACACATGTCACCACCGAGCGTTTATCTGAAAAAAAAACGCGTAATATTCTATTTAATCGATTCTAGTCATCTGCAAGAACATAGACTTATGTAAATAAATTAACCTCCCTTTCCTTCCTCTTTTCTACATTATGCATTAGCCTTTTTCATGTTTGACAAGAACTTCCGTCCGAGAGTCTTCCGTTAAGAGATCCTAACCTCTTAGAATTTCAATGTTCCCATAGATATTCATGATATTCCTTTTCCGCTTTTCGTCAACTATTTTTATCCAGAAAACGTGGACGAAAAGCGGTTTCATAAAATACTACATTCTTACGCTCGAAAATTTGTTAAAATGTCGATTACCTCTTGATTCTGACAAAGTCAGTTATGCAGTTAACTTGCTCGATAATTTATCGACCGAGCGTGTTAATAGATTCAATCCACGAATCTTGCTATCTGGCTATAGTAGTTATCTCTTTAAATACGGGTATGTTTCCATAAATCGTTCCCAATCATATAGTATAAACACAAAGCTATAATTATTTGTATAATTATCATAAAATAGAGTCTTCGGTAAGCGTGGCCTTTCATCTCAAAATCATTTAAGATTTTAATACTGCTCACTGAAATTTTCGTTTTGTCGTCCATTGGCGAAAGCCATATTTAAAATGATTAAACATTTGTATCCGAGATCCAACGATATCAATTGAAATTTTTTCGGTCGACATGTTACTGCTTTTTCAACGAAGCCTTTCTTTTTGTTTGCGTGGCTAGGAACACATTCATGCATCGAGTGTTTGCGATGTAAATCATCGTGCGGGCGAAACATTTCGTCTCCTGGACTGTCGCAAAGGACGTAGATGTCACATACAGTAGAAAATGCGGTTTTACTCGTGGATATATTGTATGTAAATGGCGCACAGTTTACGTCGTTCCGTTTCTCTTTCCCTTTATAATAAACGTCTTAGCTTCCTATTCCCCTTCTCCATCGGGGCGAAATGTATTCGTTCTGTCCGGGGTGTTAACCCTTTCACCAAGCATTACAGCCAGGCGCAATATATAACGCGTAATAGCTACAAGTGAACACTTTTCACGCCCGAGGAATAACCTCCTTTTCCGAATTACTTTGCGAGGACGATCCATCCGGCAGCCGTCTTGAAATTTCGTTGACAGAACTAAGAACACACAGATTGCATGCGATGTTTGTGTTATTATTTGAACTCTATACAATAGTAGCTACAAAAAATATTTGCACGTACCATTATTTTCTAATAAAGCATTTGTTATCAGATTCTATATTTGAACCTATCAGAAGACAAATTGATTAATCCCATTTTTTATGAAATTCTCCGTTTTATTACGCAAATATACAAGGTATCGTATATGAAATCCTGTAATAAAGTAAAATCTCTTGACAAATTGGTGAAACGTATTCCCGTTATTTTGATTTCACTAATGTTAACGCGATATCTTTATTTGGTTAAAGATAATCTTCCGCTATTCAAACATTCTTCTTCCCGTGCTTCCTCTAATAGGAAAAAATCGCACATAAACACTAAAAGCTATCCTATTGAAAACCTACAGTTAGAGTACAAAAAGCAAAAAGTAAAAATACTTTGTACAATTAAAATTATAAATCTTCTTGTCTTATTCCGCTTATGTAACAAAAGTTACAAATCTATGAATCGTCGTTCGTCATAGAATTATAGGTTAGTAAGTAATTATATATGAGACCTATGTTAATGACTTCATATATTGATAACCTTTCAAACCATTCCAAACATTAAGTTAAGTATCACAACTAAAAAATCGAAAAAGCAACAGTACCTTTTCACAAGTTAGGGGATTGTATCGAAACTTTAACGAGAATTTCGCCTTGTAACAGCGAAGCATCAGAGGCGAAACGACGAGGTGGCTTGTTGCTCATAGGGGATAGGAAAGAGAGAAGAGTCGGCGAAGCTTCCCCGGTTCTCTCGAATAGCCGGAAGACACGGTACCGGAAATACCACGGTATGTAAACGGTCGCCCCTTCTTTTTCCTTCTTCCTCGCTTCGTGATCTTTTTCTAGCCGCTGCAAGGAAAATGGATCGTCTCGTAACGATCTCACCGTAAGACGCTTCTTATCCCGGCTTAACGCGACTCTCTTCCACCTTTTTCCCCTTTTCTCTCCCTCTCTCTCTCTCTCTCTCTCTCTCTCTTCTCTTTCCCGTTTTCTTCGTCGTTTACCTCCACATCACCTTTTCTTTTTCGCTTCCTTTCAAATCCTACGACAGCAACGTGCCGCTGGCATCGAGGTGCCGATCGTATCTCGCAGATACGGCCTTATCGGAAGCATCTAGATTCCGAGTCGGTTCGCTTAACGCTCACCGAATAATCGCTCGCTCGCGCCCTCTTCTCGACTCTACTTCTGGTCAGTTGTCTTGGTTTTTAAACGAGATCCCCTAGCTTGGTGATCTGGTTACCGGTTTTGCAGGCTCGACCCTCGATTCCATCAAATGCTCTTCGTGGCTCTAGTAATTACGATTATTATCGTTGGTGTTATGTTATAGTAGGGATGTTGCGAGGTTAGGTTGCGAATATTCACCGGAGGAGGGCGAGGGGGGGTTTTGACGAGTAAAATCCAAAAATACTAGTCATAAAGCGCGAAGTTCATTGTTTCCGTAGTCATTGACGAAATCAATTTAACGATTCACGTGTAAGTAACTGAATGTTCGTCAAATAGGTAATTTACTTTAATGAGCATCTACTTTAATGGCGTCTGTACAACATAGGTACTTCAGTCTGGTAAATGAATTTTCAATACATATTCTCTAAAACTCAAAACAATTCCTCCCATCATAGAATAGGATAATGCAAATATAGCTATAAAAATCAAATTTTACATTCGATGAAACGTAAGTGATGTATCGGTGACGAAGATGGTAAAATATATCGTTGGAGTTTATCACGGTAACAACAAATCGGTAATTTTAATAATTTCAACACGTTGGTATCGCATGTAAATAAAAGATGCGTGCTTGAAATTACCATGGTAAATATTAATTCTCTCCGGCAACATCGCGCAATTTCGTATCGTTTTGCTGCCAAATTAGGGGGAATGCATGGTAACTTCGTTAAGACGTCGTGCAGCACGGCACGGCATCCCAATTAACCAGAGATAATTAATTGGGATCTATTGTTCCAATTGCATATTAATGTCAATTTGCATGGACGAGTTCCTCGTCATCCCTTTCGCGACTTAAGTGTCCCCAGACGTAGATGTATATAGATGAAATTGCAGCCACGTTTCCAACGAGCAGCATCGTTTCGTTTTAAAACGACCGCAGCGAAGATAATGTCAAGTGTCGTGTGCCGTGGGATCTCGAAATTTCGTTCGCCATTCTTCCTCGAATTCTTCGTCGAATTAATCTTTCTGTCGAATCTTTTGTAGAGCATAATTTCATTTATTTTTCATCTTTTTTGTTTGAAGCACTTTAAACTGAAATTAAGACAAATTGCATTAGTGTATAGTATAATGATGTAACAATAAATGGAAGAAGGAAAGTGGAAGATGATGTAGCAAGTTGCGAATGAAAGGAAATGAAACAATTAGTAGACATGAAAGCTACACGCTTTATGTAACAATGTTGCGAATATATAGTTGAAATTTTGAGAGAAAATTGTGTTTAAAGTTCGGTACTTTGTACGCACTGAAGATGTACTTGCACGTAACATTACTTACTTATGACACATATGTAATCTAAAATTGTGGTAGGGAAACATATTCGGTTAGTAAGTAGAAAGGCTCGAGTTTAGGTTACTTTGATAGATATTTGGATAATAAAATGAACTGGTTCCTTAGAAGTTCAAAAGCATCTTTCCATCGCTAAGTGAACGTTATTAATACGCAATATAATTTAAATGTATAGAGCAATTACATACTAATATCATTTGGAAAGAAAATAATTAAATATAAATAACGGAGAAAAAATTTGACACTAGAATATACTAGATAGAAACATCAATGGCACAGTATTAGAGTATATACATTAGCACACGTACAAGCGACTGATTGGACTAAAAGAGCCAAGTTCTCTAATAGTGGAGCATTTAACCCTAGAAAGACCTCTCTAGCTTCCCGGGTCACTTGAGACCGCTTAAATTGTATCCACTTAGAATCAAATAGATTTACATCGACCACAATCTAACTACACAAAACAACTTCCTATCAAACACATAAATATATACTCATTTCCCTGCAGATTAATCATTCTAACAGCTCAACGAAATTGTTTTAGCAACGTTTAACGGAACTCATCCGCTCCACTCCTTTTCTCTGTTTCCCCTCTCTTTTCACTATAACAGCAGCTCAACCAGAACCGCGAAAGACGATTAATAATTGAAGAAAACCAAGTCCCGGGTAATCCACAGATCCAGAGTCTCCCAGTAGTCTCCCAACAGGGAAACGAAAACGGCATGGAAAGAGGGAAACGTAGGGGACAGGGTTCACAATGCGCCGGAAGAGGCGAGCAAAGAGGCCAACGGAAGAAAGATTCTGTCGCTGGGCTCGCGGAACGAACGACGCGGATAAATGATTCACCGGGTCGCTGCGAGCATTTGCGTTTCCGCGCCTCGTCCCCCGAGCATTTCTTCCTCGTTCTTCTTCCTCTTCTTCCTTTTTCAAACACTCCCGGACAAATTTGTATTTCGCCGGAGAAAACCAGGTTCTCCTTAAGAGACGACGGGAAGAAACGAGTAAGAGAGAAGAAAAGGAGGCTTTGCGAGAGGAATAAGAGGGACGTCGAGGAGACACATGTACCGGATGGACCGGATATAGGGATTGAAGGGCGGAAATTGAAGATTCTTAGGGCAGGAGAGAGGAATTTATTGTGTCATCAGTAGCAATTACGCGGAATCGCGAAATTACATGGCGACGGTAGGCTGTAGATTTCTTTGTGACGATGTGCACTGACCCGGATTTTCGATGTTTGCTTCGACAAGCGAACGGTAAAGGGGAAGAAGAAGAAGAAAAGAGGGGGGAGGAAGTCCCCTTTGGACTCCTGCGAACTTTCTTGTACTCCCGATCAAATTGATCTTATCGAAGGCCGCGACATGCTGAAATTCCACCCCCCTCCACTCCCGATCCGATTTCGGCTATGATCGGCAAGAAATCGGAAAACGATTTCCGCCTCATGAGTCCGTTTACTACTGTACATAAAGATGGATCTTTATGTGACTCGATGATGAATTTTGAACTCGAGTAGAGTACTCCTAAAAATATTCCTTATCTTTCGGAAGATTAATGAACGAGGAGATGCTCTTTTTTGATATAGTTATGATACTTTGATTATTTTGGAATCTTTTTTGTGAAGTTTTTTTATCGCTATCTTTTTTTGGTAATAGAATATTTTTAATGAATTTACGATGGTTTATTATCACTTTTATCACTTTCAGAATACATAATCATTAATTTTAGATTTATCTTTCAATAGCGGTTTGTTTTATTTTTAGCTTTTGCTTGAAACTAAGTGCATGACCGTTTTGACAAAAATATTTATTACTTCCCGGTGAGAAGTTTGTTTTTATCCTATATAATGAATGACTCGCATACGAAGCAAATCAGTAAGTAACCTTGATATCCGTTTTTCGATAAGTAGTGAAAACGGTTGCTCGAAAAACCTGATGTATCAGTATACTGAAAAAAAGGAAGTCGCAATAGCACACCGATACGAATTATCTTTAACCTCTGCGGAACGCGTGATGCTTTCCTCTTGCCTTGTCAAATATAGTCGAAATATATTTTTACTACCTTATAGCAGTCTTAACGTAGACAGATGATTTCTTAAAATTATTCAAGTTATTATAAATCAAATAATTATGAAAAAATATAATACAAAACAACATAAAAAAATGAAAAACTAATAGGATCAAACGGAATTTTTGATAAAATATAGATCTCTGCGAAACGAGTTCTAAAAAAAAAAGGGGGAAGAAGAGGAAAGAAATAAAAACTTCATTTCAGAAAATTTTCTAAGTAGTAAATTATATTGTCCGAAATAAAAAAAAAAAAAAAAAAATGAAATACACTGGGAAAAATTTTGATTGCCGACCTGGTACTAAACTAGCAACGCGAGCTGCAGATACTCGGCGAATGACCAGGCTATTGGACATCATTGCTTTCGGTGGTAACACGGTGTTACAATCTGATGCAGCTCGTCCGTGTCGGTAATCGTGGTCGCAACACGCGTAAAAACAGCGAAATAGGTGGCACTTAGGCAGCTCGGTACATCGACGATTCGTAATATTTTATTATTCATTTCCGTCCATGAATTATTCACGTGAACAAGAATATAGGGGGCAGGCTAACAGAAAAACTGTGGATGATATTCAAGCTCATTATTTTATAAGCGTTATAATACTTCCCTTAGGAACAGATTTTTCAAGCCCATCCTCTATGTCTCTGCCTTATACTCCATATTTGCATATTTCATACAGAAACGATACAAGAGAAAGTTTTAATTGGACATACCCTCGCAGACGATACTCGATAACAGTTTCGTATACCGAAATACTTTCGTAAATATATGTATTACTGCTGAAAAGCATCGGGATACTTGTTAACTTTTGATAAGATTTACTTCAAATAACGTTACGGATGACTGAAACGGCAATGATTTTATTGTTCGCGATCATCGTAACTACATTTAATAGTAGGAAAGTTTAAAATAAGTGCATATACATAGCGTACAAAAATACATAGAATATTTAAAATATAACGCATCTGTTAAAATATTTAGAAGCTAGAAATAAATTTTTACTTAGATTTCATTTCTTTAGTTGTATCAATAAAAATTATAATTTGTATAAACATCTACAGTCTAATGACTATAAAATAATGACATCAACTTAGTTCGGTTCACCTGTAAGTTAATAATAATTGCAATGGATTTTGTTGAAAACAAATAAATATCCGAATAATTTTTTACATACCGTACATAACTGATTCTTTCTTTCTTTGCCTCTTGAAGTGGAAAAAGAAAAAAATATAGATGGATAAGGGAAAATCGGATTTTTACATATAATGCAAGCAGATGAGAGTAGTAGATTCGAGTGAATACGGCTTTGAGCGGCATACACGCCTCTACTTGGCCATTTATCCGGGCCACGGGCAGAAATGGCCCTTTACAGCACGGCTAGCCCGGTAATATACAAGAAAGGAGAAACTAGTAACTAAAAATATACGGGTACACTGGGGCTTGCAACGAGCCCGACTTCAAAGAGATGGATGGCCTTCAAAGGCCACTCGCGGATGGTTACGTGCGAATTTTTTAGGATCAACGACTACGTTTGTATGATGGCGGCGCCTACCGGACAAAAATATTTTCCCACCGTTTCGTTTGCTCTAGACGTTCGTTCGCTCTGTTAACTTCGATCGAGTAACGATTCTACTGGGATAGTTCCTATCCCGAGAACACTCGGTGTTTTTTCGACCGTTCGCGGGGAGACGCGTTCGCGAGATAGCACGTCAACGGGAGTCGTAAATTCCCGCTACGATTAGAATAATCCACACCACGAATTGATCGATCCCCTGATTTCCGTTAGGATAATAGAGGTGATTGTTTTTGAGTTGATATCGTGTTCACATAGTAAATATATATATTTCCAACAATTGGGTACAAGACTTTACAGAGTGATGAAATATAGTCCGATGGTTACAAACTGGATGCCGGACTTGAACTAATATGACTGATCTCTCTTGTTGAGAACAAGTCAGGTGTTGACTGTAAGAGGATTTTAATAACAGTAAAAGTGCGTTCTCTGCCAACGTTAATACATGACGATTGGAGGAGGAGACCTCCGGCCGACGTGGCTCGGTTAACCGAGCTTGTTATTAACCTTGTTCATGGGGAAAACCGGCTTTCCCGTTCGGGAAATATTCGCTTTTTCCCTAATTTGTACGAACGCATAATAAACCTAAGGACTGTTCCAGGGACCATCCATAAACCGATAACACTTGCAGGAACAACGATTCCTTCAAGGTTAACAGAAGGTAGTTATGAATATCAAAACAAAAGGTACACTAAAAGGTACACAGGTAAAAAAAACTACAAGGTACACTGAGGTAACCTAGGTTTATGGTGGGTCCTTAGGTTTATTGGGGGCCTGCATAGTGGTATAGACCCTTGTCGGACAGGTAATTAGACTTTGGCGGTCGCGCGGACCGTTTCATGCGGCGTAACACTCGGTTATCTCTTTGTTTTTGATTGTTACATAAATGTGCCGTAACAGAATTTTTTTGGACTTGTTCTATTTGATAGTTAATTTCACCGAAAATGTTAGGTTATATCAAATTAGGTTCAATTAAAAGCTGTGTTTTCTATGAAATCGGATTCATTAATATAGTTGTTCTTTCGTTTTCTTCATAGTAAAAAGATGAATTTTGTTTACTTCATAGTAAAAATAAGTATTGAACAAAACATCACTATTAGTATTGTCAAGAGCTAATCAACTTTCTACTGATTACCCATAATGCCCGTTCAATTATACCGCATTAGCCGTACCATAAATGTCCATATTAACCAAGTTTCATCGCCATCTAATGACTTCGATATCCACGGCCTAATCCGCGTCCAAATACAGGCAGGAAACTGCACACGGGATGCAATAACGACTGTATATTCCTGTTGTTCTAAGATCAACTCGTATCACGATTACGCACATCTTGATTTACCATGAAGGTACATATGTGCAATAAAGAAATGAGATAAAGTAAATAACCAAGCTAGCCGGGGAAATGTATTCAGAAGATTTCAGTAATCTCTAGGTAATCGAGTAACATTATTGGGCTATTTGTCTATCTCTCACTGAAGATGTATAGCTAGTGGAAGCGATATAGCGTGGTCATAAATTAAAGCGTTAGGTGGCGACAGTTATCGATGTGGAGCTACCACATCTACAGCTGTATGCGTGATATAGCAACGTTTTAATATTTTCATTTGCAAAAACTTTCTATAAAATAGATATTTGAAATATTTATTAATAAAAATGGAAATTTGGAGGAAAGAGAAATTCAAAGATTAAAAGTGTCTTCTTTGGCCCGAGTTTATGTTTTTATTGGTAAATATTCCAAAACTTTTGAAAATTAGCGCATTAAAAAAAATTAAACTGTTTCCCAGAGAAGTGTGTCTTGCTCTTCGCCTTTATAAGAATTCATTGTTCTCGAACCATATCTCATAATTGAAGTATTTCATTTGCGTGGAGAAGTGGCGTAATCGAATCTGCTCTAGTAATTCCGAGAAAGGGTGCTTTCGTGAAAGATGCGTGGTTTGGAAACGAATGTAATAGAGAGACACGTAGATCTGGATGCAAGAGCAACGTCCCCTACATGGATATGTCGAGACTGGTGGCTGCTTGTGTCGCGCTACCGCATGGTCTATATCTGACGACGCATTATCTGCTTTACTGCCTCCAGCAAACTCGGTATTGCATCCTACTTGAGTTGTTCTCGTGACACTCCCGATACATCCACCGCTATACCTATAGTACTACTATATTCCACCTTTCTTTTAGGCGAAACCTTTACCCAAGTTTCCCTTTTCCTTTTTTTCGTCCTTTTTCTATCTAGCTTCTTTTCTAGGGTCTTTTTCTTGTCCCTTCAACAGACTATACATATATCTTTACCCTTTGCTTTGTCCCGTGGCCAGTCACCTTTTATTTTATGCCTTCCTCTGTTTCCTTTCTGTCCTTTCACCGACGTTTCAATTTTTTCGCCTCTATCGAACATTTTGCTGCCTTGAGATCCAATTTCTCTACTCTGATGTTGCTCTTTTCCTCATCTACCTTTTTCGATTTTCTTGGTCCCTTCTGCGTCGCTTGTTTCTTTCAAATTCTTCTCTCTCTTGGGGATTACACGATGCTGCGAGAAGTATCGTTTGTTTAGACAAAGAATATCTATCCAGAGATTTCAAAAATTTGACGTACTACGTTGCAAGTTCAAAAGACACGTTATTGCGGTAACTGTTCAATCCGGTTTCTATAGGCCAGAATTTTCTCGAAACATATCTTTGATCGCCGGAACATAATCCTTTACTCGTAAGTAGTTCAACATTGTCCAAAGTTACCTTCCAAGCTACCGAGCTTCCCTCCTCTCTTCAGGATTGGTACATGAACTCCGATTGAAATCTCAAAGCTCATATTATATATGGAAGACCTATATTATAGGGCAGTTACCTTTCACAAAAATTGTTACAATTATTACAATTTTAGAATTAAAAGATTCTTGTCGGTTGCAATTTTTTCAAGAACTTTCCTATCGTTTTAGAATCTTAACCATCTTATTTATCTATCATACTCTTTAACAGTCGGAAAATCCGTAATCTATGTAGCTACATTGAACTAAATAATTATCGAACACTCTCTATAAAAGTCGATATTATAACTATTCTACAGTAGAATATTGCAATATATCTATATTAAAAAAAATAGATATAGAAAATATTTGTATGATAAGATTTTCTATAAGAATAATGTGTAATTACAACTAAAAATAAGAATCACGATCTCCAAAAAAATGCTTTATAGCCCCGTTGAAAATCGCGACAAGTTGAAAACCCGGATTATAGAATAAACTGTTTCCCCTAAAGTGCATTAGTTTTTCCATTTCCATTTGCATAGAGGCCGCGTTGCTCGTCCTCAACGTTGACACACGATTAAGGATTGCCTTCTGTATATCAGCAGCGTGTCTGCCACTCTCCAACTCCCATAAACTCGATTCCCGTTACTTCGGCCGATTCGGTTGCACCCTGGATACCGGAAAAGTGTCTCGTCCGAAGTCGGAAAGCGATGACGGCCGCGCACCGCGTCGCAACGCGACAATAGCTCCGATGAGCAACTTCGACAAAGGGAAACGCGCGTTTATTGTCTCATTGTCTTCATCTCCACTTCGTTGCTCTCGATAATTTTGTCAATTTCATCCGGCCCCTAGACGTTTCGGCCATTGCACGGTTTCCACCGACGAAAAATCAATTCGGACGCTAACTAGATCCAGTCGAGATTCTTTGCTATTTTTGCGATATATTTAAATTGTATTCTGGTATTTTACTAGTTCAAATACATAAAATGTAGATATATTGCTCAGGGAAGTTGAACTTTCTACTCTCATTATTAAAATGTTAATTTGTGTAGATATGAATTCGTGTGCCCCATTTTTAATTAATTCGAATACATAAATATCAATATTATCAGAATTGCTAAAAGACAAAGGTCAGAGGTGAGAATATTATTGGCGAAGGTGGTTCTCGTTTGTTTTTACGGAATATCCTTGGGAAAGGTAGAAATATTGATATGAGATATTGCTCGTTTATTACGGAATTAAATATCCAAAGATAATTCCGTCAATTAATCGGATGTTCGTAAAAAAGGTATAAAAATTGCTCTATATAGCAACCTACTTGAATGGAAACGGAATTAAATTTAAAATCCTAATAAATATATTGCGGATGTTTATGCATTTCCGTATTTTCATAAATATAACTAAAGACTCGGATGTAAATAAGAAATTTGTTTAATTCATTCGCTAAATATTATAAAATGTACTTCGTTTTGGATATCCTTGTTTATTGTATGCATTCTGCGAATCTTTGCACTTATAAATCCCTCAAAAATGTATAAACAACCGCAGTTTACCAATTAATATCTAAATGTATCTTACGACCCAACATGTTCGATTAGACTGATCGAAATCGATTAACTCGTACACGGTATTATAATTTCGAATACTTGTAAGACATCTGAATATTAAATTACAAGAGCTGACAGCCTTAATTCATCAACAAATATGTAACTTCTTGTCAGTTGAACGATGTTTTTCAATTGCACGTGTTCCTGTCGTTAATTTAATTGGACTTCAGGAGCGGTTCCCGTTTCGTTCCCGCTTACCTAACCTCACTCGCTCGGTTTCTATTTCCTTTATTGCGCTTACGTATGCAACATTTCCAAATCATGAGTGCTGCCAAGTGGGACGTGGCACATTTCCTGCTTTACCCTGTGCTGGTTACTATCTTCAGGGTTTTTTGCTCTTCTTTTTTTCAACAGGAGTCAATGACTTCGCGAATGCGCGAACCTGTATGTGTTTACGTCAAAATTGCATCGCTCAGGAATTGGTAGGAAGTTTTGACAAAGAGAACGATTCCAGCGTTATCGCTGTACGTTAATGGAGGATATCCAAATATAGTGCTGGTTATCGCCTTAATTTAGAACTATGCCCGCGTGCATGCAAACGCGTGTATCATACGCAACGATCACCCGTTTGATTACAATTTAGCTCACAGCCGGCAATATTTCGCAACTTTGTTGAAATTGGATTAAGGAACGTGCCGGATAATAAATAAATTGTTCTCGCGGCCGAGGCAAATTGCGAATAATCGCGATATGAATTCCTTGCTAATCTCAAAACGTTGAAGTTTCTTATTTTTTTTAGAGCATACATAGCGTTCAAGAAATATCAAATTTATATGGATATTTACGATTTACAATAGTTTACAAAAGTATACGACTAATTATTGAAAATACTTTTATGAATATATGTATTATGCGTGTGTTATACGGAATTTGGAAGTTCCATTTTTCATTTAATTTCTACATTAAGTATTAAAATACTTTAAACTACTATAACTAGTAAACTATAGTAAAGTGCTATATGTATATCTTTAATGTTAGAAATATGTGGACATGTATTTAATATTAAAAAGTTATAGATTAATTTGTATTCCATATTCGAAACATCCGATACATTTTTTCTAATCTAATGAAAATTTTAGTGCAATTGTTGGTGAATACTCGTTCCTATGAAGACATTCCATTCTAAAGGGGGCTGAGTCTCGCATGTTTTCAAGCTTCCTTTTCAATTTTCGAACGTGAATGCGTATATGTTGTCTACACAGTATACAGTACACACGTCTCTGTCATCGAACGTGACACAATGGCCATCGATGGGACGACGACTCTCTACAAAGGTAAAAGTTGCTGTATTGTCTCTCGGCTTCCACGATATCCACTGGAGTGTACCGATAATTTTGTCAATTCCGACTGGTGGCAACGCCGCTTTTTCTTCTTTCTGGATACAAGACAAATAGTAACGGTTTTCAATTACCTTTCACAGCACGTAGGTTTTTTTTATTGTTAGACGCCTGGTAGATTTTAACCTGCCATAGGGGTTGTTGGCACTTTTAACCTTTACCCTTCATGAAAATCAATTACTTTTTTAGCTTTTTTTTTGTTTGTTTGTTTTCACAGTAACTTTTTATACTCTTTTTCCTTTTTCTATTTTCTACTTTTTATTTGAATCGTGCACCGGAGATCAATTTGACAGTCATTGGAATAGTTTTGACGTTAAGTGTCCTTTACAATAGTAAAATGTGTTTACCGATTGTAAGATATATCCACTCAGTCAGACATTAACATTTTTGTTAAAAATATTTTTTTATTGGGAAACGATATAAGCTGAATTTTCGATATTTGAGATAATCAATATAATGGATATGCATAAAGGATCACTTCACGTATTGAATGTATCAAATACTTAAAGTAACAGAAGAATTAATATTCACGGGTAATTCAGAAAAGCAGATCTTTGTGTTTTTGTAACCTTTAATAGGTGATTCTTCTAGACATATGTGAGATAAATTCGAATCTGCAAACGATTTTTTTTCTAGAATCTACAATTTTTGAAAATATCATCTAAACATTTACGTACACTTAAATAATGATCGAAGTGAAAAGGACACCTAAACACGCCATTTTTTGCTTATATATTATTCAGTTTATTTCAAAAAGTAAAAATCTGGGAAATAATTTAACCATAGCACGCGATAGAGTAGACATTTCTGTTCAGGAAAGTATCAAGAAAAAGTAGCAAATCATGTTTTGTTTCCAATATAAAAGCGAAATAGTAACAAAACACATGGCGGTGGCAGTGATACTCAATGCTGGCGGTTCCCTTGTCTGCCGCTCGGCGTAATAGAACCGCTAAACGCGCGGCTGTTATCCTCCAGTATTGAGTACCACTACCGTTGCTGCGTGTTTTGCCAAAGTTTTTTCCCTTTTATATTGGAAACAAACCATGATTTTTCAGCTTTTCTCGATGCTTTCCTTAGCATAAATGTCTGCTGCATCGCATGCTATAGTTAGATTTTCTTTAAGGCTTTTGATTTTTGAAATAAATTGAAAAATGTAAGGAATGTCCACAGAATTTTTTCGTCTCAATTGCAACTCACTAGCTGCTAATGTAGAAGCACAAAACATCTCCGAAATTGAAAATTTGCAATTATGTTCAAAATTATTTTTTTTTTTTAAACTGTGGGTTCTAGGTAAAAACGTTTTGCAGGTTCGTGTTTGCCTCTCTACGGTCTACAGAAATCGCCTATTGAAGGTTGCAAAATTAAATACGTGTTGAACAGTGTTATCAGCGACGAAATCGATAGTGAATATTCGATGCAATTATATTCCCCTTTATATTTCTACTATATAATATCACTCTATAAACTTTCCAGTAATGATCAAAGCTATGAAAGACTGTAATTAAGATCAAACTACAAACAAGGTGAACATACATATACATGTAAGCATACGCTTTACACTCCTTCATCAAAGCTTTCATTCATTTGAATCTCTCCTAACCTGTTACGTCTTTGAAACTTCTTAAGACATATATAACGTGTATAAGTACAAAGATCTGGAAATTAGTAAACGAGCTTCAAAGAATTCGTATGGTAGCTATTCCGTGCAACATACCGCCTCTTGTCATCTTCCAGGACATTTTCAAAGAATCTGTTAAGCCGAGCTTCCATCATGGCGGAAAGAACGCATCGTGTTCCAATGTGTGAACTCCTGTACAACATACACATAAGTACATTCCTCTTCCACGAGATTCCTCCAACACGAGTTTTTACCTTCCTTTGTCACCTTCGTGTGTCTGTTCATTTTCTCAACATCGCGTCGGTTCTATCTGGCACGCCTCTGTAAACAAAAGCAAAGCCGCATTGCTGGGCTCCACGATGCACACAGAGCGAGAGAAAGAAGACGAAAGGATACGGCAAGGGTGGTCTGGAAGGGGGTAGGGGTCTTTTAAAAATAGCTTTCTCCACAAGAAAGCCTCGAGTGGGTTTCTCTAATTAAACAGAATTTCCTTGGTTAACCACGCCGACAAGTGTCGCTAGGACTCTCTCTCTCTCTCTCTCTCTCTCTCTCGTTGCATTGAATCTATACTCGCGCCACTGTCACTCCGGCTAATTATGTAGCTTAGTGACTTTTCTCAATTTTCACTATTTTATTTCAGTTTTTCTTTTTTTTTCCAAAGGTTTATTGTATTACTAGACAGTGGACTTTTATATAGATTCATATTTTTATGAACACATTTAAAGAAATAGAACTTAATTAGAAATTTGTTTCACCTCCTTAGAATTACAACGAGCACATTGCAAATTTTATATATTCTTATATGTTACATTTTGTAAATTTTTGTGTATGTAAATTCTCTATAAATGCATTGACCTTTTTGATAAATTTTGGTTGGATTAAGCTGAAAAGGCATTAGGTTAAAAAGCCTTCTCCTTGTTATAATTACCTCACTGAGGTTTCTATCTTTGTTTTTCCCTTCACCAAACTCTTTTTTCCCTCCTCTCTTTTAATCTACATTTCCTACAGCACGGCCACGCCAAATATACAGAGCGGACTGTTCGAAATTTCCAACGTCTGATTTACGTCGATAATATCGTCTCCAAGAGGGAAATGGGTCAAACGAATGTTACGTATTATCAAAGGGAATATAAATTTGATCGAATAAAATCGTTCCAGCAGAGACGTACGAAGTAGCGTCGAACGTATTACATGTACATAGGTTAGGGTAGCCTTTTGTTGGTTCTATGCGATGAAACTAACAATATGTATCTGTTTGCTCGTAACGTATTTAAGAAAGCAAGTTCACACAAAATGCGACTTCCTTGCTAGATATAACTATACTTAAAGGAGTAGCTTATCTCCGTTACGACCCAGAAACCGTTTTTGATACGTGATAACTCATTTTAGTAATAATATTCGGTTCATGTTATGAACTGAGAGGTTTACGATAGTTCCAAGTTCCTTCAATTGGTCAAGTTAATTTGACATCTGATATTTTTTTGGCAGAAGTTATATATATTTATGTTTAATATAACATTTTCCTTCAGAAATGGCAATATCGTGTGGATGTAAATCAAATGGCAATTTTGGATGACTTACTTCGCGCAGTTAAATGTTTTTTTTTCCATTGTCAGAATTCACTGCAGAAATTTCATTTTCAGCTCTACTTCTTTTTTGTCTTGGCTTTTTCTTAATCGCGAGCATCGTGTACATTGGTTGCTGGTGGATTTTTCCTCTGTCGTTTCTGTGACTGTTTTCCATGTTTTTATTTCGTTAGTGCTTTATAATTGAAGAAAAAAGCGCTTCCCAAGTAATAAGGGCGGAATCTCTAAAACGTAACTTTCTTACGGTTCTGCTATAGAAAAAGCTCGAGTGGACTTCCGTAATTAAAGAGAATTTTCCGAGTGACATGTCAAATTAACTTAACGACATACTCTGTTACGCTGGAGTTTCAACGATTTCGAATTCCCCTCTCCCATTTCATCTTTTCTTTTTAGCTCTCCTGTATATATATACACAAACATACACTCTTGTTACGTTCCCCCGTGTGGTCTAGTGATTTCAAAGATTTCAGAGTGTGACGTATGTTTGTTAGCCGGTAGGTATTTAATTTTCTCTAAACTAACAAGGATATGTTTGAAATTATGCATATACAGGCACCAAGAGAATTTTTCTGTAAACGAACATCGTTATTATTTTGTATTTGTCAAAGTGCAGATTAGAGAAAATGTTTCTCCATTTTTTTGATAAATAAATAAAAAACAGTACAATATAATTGCAGGATTTTCCAACAAATTGCAAACACGTATTTCGAATGTAATATATGTATAAAGCATATTAATGAAGCGCGTTAATTAAATTATTCCCTAGCAAACGCAACAATTGGAGAATCCGATTCATTGTTGCTTATTACTGCAAGTATTATTGTTGGAACGCATTGTATTCAAGATCGCAGTAGATAATGTATGCCTGTATTAATGTAAACAATTTTATTGCTCATGGCAAACAGTGTATTAGAGGAAAAGAGACTAATTACGTTTCGTAACAGAGAGATTACAAAAATTTGATGGCACTCCAATGCACTTAAAAATGAACAATGTCTCATCACTGCTATCTTGAGTTTTTCCTTACAATTGATCTTTTCATATATTCTTACATTACTTTATATTCTTCCTTATAATACTTCAAAAATAGAGTTTTCTCTTCATCAAAATTTTTACCATGACATTTATCGAAAAATTAAATTAAGCCTACAAAAATGTTGTAAAGTCACTTTAAGTCTCATACATAAAAATAATCTATGAATAAAAGTATCTGTTGCACCAATGCAAAATGGCGAATAACTTAGCAGCAGCCACCCGCTACATCTCTTCGATTTATCTTTCTATTCGAAATTGATTTTTCAACGGACATGTCACAGAGAATGCAGAGTTACGTTGCCTATCCCCTATACCCATAGATGCTTGCAGATCCTGAAAGCTTGAGATTCGCCAAATTCCATAGTTTACAGTCGAATGACGAGGACAACTTCCATTCTCCACCTAGAGACGTATAATACCATTCCTAACCTCGCAACCGACAAACTCTGAAAATAAACGTGTCGATTCAACTTTCATGGAAATAGTTTTTATTGTTATAAACTTATATATGCATCCATTATATTTGCACATACATATATCCCTGGAAATATGTAATGGAAAAATATAAGAAAAATTTTGGATATCATATTTTTCTATTCATGGCTAAAGCATTAAAGGTGAGAATATATGGTAGAACGATATCTCGACCAGTTTCCTGTGCAGCGTCGTTGCTCAGGTCGATAATATTTGATATCAGGAGTTGCTGTTGGTTCCATAGAAATGGATATTATAACTGATTCCGTTCCCCTCTTCATCCTTACAACGCGCAGGGAGGGAAAGGAAATCAACAATACAGTTCCTCGTTAAAAGGAGCGTTTCTATGTATGATAGTTTATCGACTCGCGCACCCGATTGCTATCTTTGCCTGTCATAAAAACATGCTTCTTTTTATCATTTTCTTATACGTACTTCAATTCTACAAATAATAACTCTTATTAATATTTAAACAGATTTTTTCCTCTTTTTTCACTGTATGCCATTCGCTCATGTCTGGAACATTTCTTCAAAATTCAAACGTAGGAAAGTCAATGTCGCGTATATATGTGTAAACAGCAAAGACCCAAATAAATCCTGAATATACATTTTTAACCTTTTCGACCTCCCTGAAACCCGCTGCCATCGTAGGATTGAAAAGTTTACCTTAAAGGTAAACAGAAAACCCCCTCATGAGGTCCTGTTGTGAGAATTCCCTTTCCAAGAAAAGAACACGTGGACGACAGGCGATTAGTTATCGTCAAAACAGATGTCGAGGGTTATTCGTGGTTGGAGAGATCACCGTGTTACTTTTTCACGATAGAGATTATTTCCTGAGCCGACGTATGTCCCCCGGACATACGACATCAAGATACTCTTTCCAGAGTTCTTTCAACTCAGAAGGTTCTTTCGATGTCTCAGGGTGATGTCATGCTCATAAAATTTATCCTAAGGACTCCTTCGATTGTCGTAGTTATAATAACTGTTTACAGACAGCGTTGCCATTACTGTTTGTGCAAAAATTTCAGTTTACGGTTATCAGGGAGGTACCTGATTTATTTTAGTTGTACGGAGGATATACGCGGTGACTCACGAAAGTATTTGAACACTTACCATAAAAAATGTTTATGTATAGATTGTATAAGTTAATGAATTAATTTGATTATACTGATAAAATTTGAAACCATTAAATGTATTATGTCTATGTTACAAGATATTTATCGCAAACATATGTTTAGTAAAAAATTAGTTCACTGCATGAATAGCCATTTTAAACACATAGAAAGTGTTAAGAATTATCCCACATACTGAATACATATTGAGGTTTATTAATATAATGTATAATTGATTATTCAGATAATTTTAGCCCCTATGCATTGTATTCGTAATAGATATTTTCTAACTTTCATGTACATTGTATATTCGGAAATAGTTTCTAGAAGTGCTCAGGTATCTTTTCCAGCCACTGTACGTTTTGTCAGTTTCTCTATAAAGAGATAGGATCGTAGTGTTTCGTATAGTTCATAAAATTCCCTTCGTCTTCGGATTTCAGCCTTGTTCTTTTTTACTGTTTGAAATATAAATACGTATGTATAGCCAGTGGTTATTGGGACTTACTCGATATGCCGCTTCACGCGAAGGCCATTACGCATAAATACAGTTTCTGAATTACGATCACTTATTATTATTATTATCTCGATGATTGCAGATGACGCCCACTGTATGAGTAATTAGTAATACATATTCTTGGACGGTAATTCCATCTCGTAAATAACATGGACTACTAAGCGACTCCTACTACGATACTAGGAACTTTTCTCATCGATGTCGCCACAACAATAGGCTGTAGGAATGCTGGAAGTTGCGATTTTTGTTGCATGCGATCGCAGACTTTGTTAAGCCCTGTTTACAAACAACCTATCGACATGTTATTACCTAGGGTTGCGGTTTCATAGTCTCGTTCTTTTCGCCAGTGTCCAACCCTCGATTTAATCAACCGAATAACACTCGAGAGGAGAAAGTATACGACACGTAGCTCGTTTTGAAGTTAAAATGGAAAGTCGTTGGATTATATAAGAAATTCTGAATTATTCATGACTGAAATTGAACGATACGGATTCGTTCCATTCTATTGGGCATGCGACACAAAAAGTATTTATTGAGATTCTTTCATCTTATTATTCGATGAAAATTCTTTAGCTTTCCTGTCGTCCTCACCATAGTATCAAGGTTGTAATATCACAAATATCAGGTTTTTGCGAAGACGAATTGCTTCTTGTTGATCGTCTCGTTAGTCTTCTTACTCGATGAAACGACTAACAATAGCGATGTGACCAGATATTGTAACGACACCTCACATTGTTTTTCGCAATGTCGATACATCTACTACGGAGAAAATATTCGTGTCACGTTTGACAACAGATGAAAGCAACAAAGTAACTCGGACAAACGAAATTATTATCTTACCAATCTTTATGAAAAGATACGTTTATAGCTAGTTTATAGATATGTTTATATCTTTGACATCTAACCAAATACGTATTGATTTATTGGATTTGGTTGGGTATATTTGAGGTATTAGATTTTTATAATATTTAGAATGAACATTATCTATTCAGGTCAATTGAAATTCAACGCGAACAAATTTATCCCTATTGTATTCCATTTTCTCTTCAAAGAAGTGTTTGACAGTGTCACACACTGTGACAGACTAAAGAATCGAATTTGAAATGGAGAGCACTGAGGTTGCAGTAACAAATTTTCCGGTGGCTTTGTCCTTGTCTTGAATTTCGGTCCCGAAACAGCCGGTTTGGGAGCCACTGTTTCGCACAGGATCAATTTCAAGAGATCTCTTTGAAGACGTGCTGAAAGCGTTGCATATTATGCGCCTCTAACCGTACATCGTTCAAACGCGTGTGATGCAAGGAAGGACCTTGAAACAATGATTTATGCGTATCGTCATGTGCACCCTTTACCAAATCAATCTGCAGCTTCCGTGGCCGGGATCGGTCAGGGCCGCCGTACAGTGTCGCAATTTTGTCGCGCCACCACACGTCGTTCCGCATATTTATGAACCTCCATTGAAAATGCACCGCCTTTTCTCACAGAAATTTAGTGGGCCAGCCAACATTTTTACATATTATGCACACGTATATATTGTAGGATGGATTTAAAGAGATTAAAAATTTAATTCCATTAAAATTTCGTCTCGTTAAAGCGTCAGATGTTATAATAGAGGTTAATGAACGTTAAATGAACAAATGCAAATATTCTTAACGTCAGAATAAAATAGTAATATTTTGTCTCGACTGTTCATTTATAATAATGATCTGCATCTTCATATGTATAATGTCTGTGAAAATTTGACAATAGAAGACAAAGCATTGCACGAGACGCGCAAAGTGGTAATTAATCTCGAAAATTAATTCAACGAACAACTATCGTGGTGAGAGATATGTATTGAAAATAGCACGCTCAGTACGCCATATGTTCTTCGGAATAGATTAAATTTCCCGGATGATCACGTCGCTTCGAAATTATAATTATGGTTTATTCGATATTCTGTACTAACGTTTAATCGCGTATCGGAATAGCCTGAAAGTGATTCTGTATGTAACATTAATTAGAAACATAATTTGAGGAACGTCGTTCTTTTGCGTTGTATTATTCGAGTGTTACGATCTATTGAACGTAATACCGCTTGCTAGATTTTAAGTAATTAATAAGATCAAAAAACTTAATTAATTTTATAAAACTTTTATGAAATACAAATGCTCAGAGAGGACGCTTCCGAAAAGCGTTTGTAATCTGGGTATATTTCATCTACTATAGTCCTGCCATCGTTCGTTTGTGCGAAGTTTAATATACGTAGCTAATTCGTTTTTCTTCTTCCTTTTACCACAGTCTTTGCCTTCTCCACTTTTGTCTCTGACCAGCTTTTGCTTTATTTAGTGGATATGTTCTATTTAACTTCGTGCACACTTTATTTCGCTTACTTATGAGCCTTTTACTACTTGATCCTCTTAATTGTGTATATTTTATATACATACATATATATATTATTACATGTAATTCCTTAAATCACTACTATTTCTTTGCCTCTTTTATTCCCATTTATTGCCTTCGCGCATCTTTTCTCTCCTTTTTTATGATATTTTTCTTTTCTTCAATTACTTTTCCAATTTTCAATTTACTCCTTCTTTCTCTTTTCTTCTTTACTCCATCTTTCTCTTCCAATTCTTTTTCCAGAAACTCGCACACATGTTTTCCATTTCTTGCCATTTTTCGCTCAATCACTCCATTTTCATCAAAGTTCCATTTTAGTCCCTTTATAATTCTTCGAACTTTTAAATCCTTTTCTCTCCCCATTTTGACAAACTATTTAATCATTTTCATTCGTCTCTTTCGTTCCTTTTTTGGTTTCCCCCCGTTCCCATTTCTTTCGATTTTTCTTCACGTATTCCCGATTTTTACGCCCTCCCCTTCTTACGACCTCTTTTCTTCTCGTTCTTCTGCTGCTCCCCTCTCTTCTATACTCCTTCCAGCCGATCCCTTTTTTCTCTCACCAGTGGCTGTTCTTTTCACCCCATAAGAATGCAGCCTGTGCGAAATGGCACCGCTACGAGCACGATTCGCGGAACTGCAGCTGCCGTTCATTAACGCGCGGTTATTAAACTTTTCGCCGCTGGTTTCGGCCCGATTTGTGCTATTCTCTTATGCCTACCTCCCTCGTTAAAATTCATTCTCCCAGGCCTTCAACATTCACAGCTATTTTCGTGTTAATCCTCTCTTCTGTTGGGATTCCGAACGAACTTCAATTCGACATTCTGTTCTTATGTGTTGAAATGTTGTTACATCGCCTTTTATACAATTTACTCAATACGAGTAGAATTAATTATTAGAATACTGCCAATGTTGTGTAGGAAGTTTAAGAATTATTGTACTAAAGTTAATTATAGTGTGTGAAGGAAATTTGTATTTACAACTGCTATTTTCAATTTACAATTGCTTTGCACGTTTTAAAAAGACTCATTTTTTTACATTATATAATTCTTAGTTATTAAAGTTATCACTATCAATAATTTATTATGAGAAGAATATGTTTAATAAAGCTAGACAATTTCTATATAGATAATTTTTAAGAAATGTATTTTAAAAGTGCAGATTTATGTCTGGAAGCTTAATAATTTACAGAAGGATACATAAAACTGGACACTGTAATTTTTCTTCGGCTTATAATCTGTTTGATATATAGCGCCGCGAATATTATATCGTGCAATATCATTTTCCGTGAGTAATATTACTAAAAACGGAAATTTTATTGTACCTTAGTGCCGTAAAATTGGTGGTTCCGTAAAAAACGAAGTTCGTACGAAATTTATGCTTCATAAATCGTACGCACCTGACAGAGTTCCGTAACATTAATTTTAATGAGGCATTGCTGCTTTGTCATACGCTGACATAATTATTAACCTACAAAAAGTATATAATAAAAAATTATTAATAGAATATGGAAAAAAAAGATAGAACTATCTGGCGCAGTATTTGTTTAAATTCAAGCAAAAATTACGGATATAAGCCTTCAAAACCAAGAGTGAAAAACGAGGTGAAGGAACCAGCTTAATTATAAATTTAAAAAGTTGGAAGCTAGTTTCTCGTTTGTAACGCCTCGTTAACGAAGACAGTTGCTTCTTAAGATTAATTAACATCCCTCTCGTCGAAACGAGGTTATAATACGTCGGGCCGCGAATTCTCCCGACATTAAAAAATCATTGCTCCCTTCCCCGTCATCCCATGACCTCTTTTTTTCTTTCAGTCTGCGATGTTTCCCACGTTTCGATAATAATTAAACCAATCTGTACGAACAAAATGCTAGTAGTGCTTGATCAACTGAACTTTGGCTGAGCCATTAGTACCTGTATTAGCTGCTGCCGAACGTGAATCCACTTATATGAACCTCTAACAATAAAATATAAAGAGTAGCAGCACGCGTTATGTGATTCTCATGCCTCGCAGTCGATACAACTTTGCAACATTATTATGTATTTAAGAACAAATGTTTCATTGAATTCTCCGATATGAACATGAACTTCTGTTAACCGAGCGAAAAATCATGGTTGGTTAGGGAAGATATAGGTAGATTCCTATTATATGAACGACCTGGTTATATGAACTAACTTGTCCCCCTACAAGCTATCGGAACACTCGTGCCCGCTTTCAATGTCATCAGAGATTGACGAACATCCGTCGCAATTTCTATTGAACTTCGGTTGCCATCGAGTAAATTCCTCCATTTCGTTGGAAAGAAATGCGTGGCGTCGTATTTTAATCACTTTATCATTGTATTATGAAATTGTCGTACTATCATAACCTTCGACTTCGTTATTAAAAAACGACATACGTTTCACAAATACTATAAATAATCAATATTTGAATCGATATTTGAATTTTGTGCGAAGGAAAAGATAAAAAGCTGTTCAAGAATTATCATGTCATATGTCGGAGATGAAAGGACATCGGTGCTTTCTTTTGAGAACGTTTGGGAAAAACACAATACCCTAATTTAGACTTTACAACTAAGCAATAAACTAAGAAATAGTCATATGGGTACCTAAGGTTTATGACGATGGATTTGGACCCGAGGTGACATAATGAGTCGCCGAACGTAGCCGCGGTCACGGGAGGGACAGGTAACAACGAAAGTATGAAATAACCGTGCAGTTCCATAAAAACAAACGCTGGCCGAAAAGGTAAAAAGGGGACTATAGGGTTAGTTAGTTAGTTAGTTAGTGAATCGCTGAGCGAACTGCCGATTGAGTTACTACCGCGAGTATTCCTGAGAGAGTTATCCATCCCGTGGCCGTGGATTCGTTATCGAACCTAGATTCATCGTCATCGACATCTCGTTTGTTCGATTGCCGTCTTTACCGGTAACCTCTCGCAATCATCACACCGGTACCAATAACGATCAGCCAGAGTACATAATCACGATGGTCAGTTCGAATGAAGATTCGTCAAACGCCCCAAAATTCCAATCTCTTATAATTCCGACATATATATATAGTATAGTCAATAGGAATAAAGAAATTTATACGAAGAATATCAAAGGTGTACACTTGATGGAAAAAAAATATATAGCCATAGAATTAATCAGGCTCGAAAATATACATAGTTTATTCTATATATTATATAATATTTTAAAATGAAGTAAACAAGAATATTTTGTAGACTACCGTCATAAACAAAATTAAAGGTTTTCCCACTTTAAGGTCTCTTTAAATTGATGAAGATATCTATATGCGTACGAGACGTATACGACCCTAAAAAGATCAATCGATGTGCCTTGATAACGCTTTAATTTACAGCCTCGCTACATCCAATACTTCTATCAAGAGTATGTACATATTTAATATATTAGATAGAGGAAAAAGCAACTGTGTATATAAGGATGAAAGATAAAATCGAGCTTTTGAAATGGAAATATAATCCATCCTTGTTCCAGGGAAATAGAGTTTGTTTGTTCAAGACAATGAACACCAGAAACGGTAGTTTTATGCGGGTACCACGGAGTATTAATTTACTTCCAACGAGAAATGCGTGCGACGAATATCCTCAGTAAAACCATCACAATTTCCATAGCGATATTAGCGCTCTCTGTTTACTAATCACTAATTATATGTAGTCGCTCATTCCGCAAAAATTGAATCCACGGTTCAACGTTAGTCACCGACTAACAATTACTATTTTTCATGCAATGCTTTCTAGTGGAGTTCATTAGTGAAAATGATCCAATGTTAATTGTACAACGCGTAGCGATAAAAATTTGCATAGTATTTCTCTTTCTCTGGCTCCTCCCTTCTTCTTTCCTTTTCTCAACCTAACCTATGTCCTATCCTGCTTTGCTCTCTCAATCTCCAGTTTTAGTAACAGTTAGCGAATAACTGAGTCGATATCGTTCGATCTTCTGGTCTTTGTTTCTTTTAGGAAATTAATTAAGACGTGGCATTCATTACCGGGAGACGTTCGATCGTCACGACTCGAGCTTTTCTATATTCATAATTTCTTCTTTATGCCTTAATACCGAAGAATATGCATTTTTCTTTCTAACTTTCACATTGTTTATCAATCGCGTTTTTTTCCGTACACGTTTATGATATACATACATACATACTGATATAAGTACAACAAAAGATATTCATTCATTTAATCGGTACTTTTAGGTTATGGATGACCCATAGATCCTCGAGTTGAACTATTCAATTTATAGTTATTCAAGCGAGTCCTCTTACATGGTAATTAAAAACTAATTGAGTAAAAATTAATATTAAATAAACTAGTCGGTTGAGGATAAAAATGGTCCATTTTAGAGAATCGCTCTATCTTCTTTTCTAGGTTACCTTTATTTATCTTCTTTATTTATATTTTATCTGTAATGCACCCTTGTTACAAACTTGTCACTCATAATTCATAAAACTTACCTGCCATATCTCATAAAATATGTTATCCTCAGGTTATCATTTGACGAGCAAGTTTCTTTTCCTAGTTTTTTTACAAGCTAAAAATTGCAGAAACGACGTCCTATTCTATTTTACGACTATTATTCTTATTAGCAATAAATTGAAATAGAAAAATATTCAAAGACAAGTGTTTCCACTTTTTGAGAAACTAATGTATTAGAGATATGTCACAAAACGAAGGCGCGGCAAAGAGTAATCAATTTGTTACTTCTAAATGTATTGGTTGAAATAGGTGTTTTCAACTCTCGTAAACCGTTCGTTGCCGATACGCACGATGAAAAGGGAAAATTATGTAGGAATACATAGTGTCCCAGTTTTATCGCTTTTTAAAACGCGATACCATGAATATTTTATCGACGATACCGGTGAACTGTTACGTTCAAAATTAACTTTCCCCTGGTAAAATAAAGGCAAGGCCGCCAGTGCGTGTAAGCCGGTTATGTATTCGACGTTTATTGTCCGAACAATTTCGATTGATTGCACCGCAAAGTAGCTTCGTAATGAGATAAACATATCATTGTTTCATTGGCATTGATTGTCAAAATCGTTGACACAAATGGACAAGATTTCAGTAATTGCGGTGCAAATGTAAGAGACAAACGAACGTTTCCTCCTGTGGAAGGGTGACGAATTGCTTTTGGTATAATTTTCTCGCCCCCGCACTTCCCTATTAATTAACCTGACGATTTAACTCGTCCATGCATCTGTGTCAAACATCGGTTTACATACAGAGCGAGACACGTAAAATACGAGGACCAAAATATTTTTGTGAATATTAAAGATATAAACCTAGAGATTTTAATCAAAATAAAAACGAAATGAAAAAAGCAGTTATTCGATTTAATTTGTTTTTTGTGTATGAAAATATCAATCAGGTTTCAAGCTCACTTACCTCCTTTTTTTTTGGAATAGAATAGCACGTTTTAATCGGTCACATTTACTGAAAGTGTCTAACAAATACTTTATCTAATATCTTACATTATAAGGCACATATGCAAATGAGGTTACAGGTTGATAATAAAATAACCTTCCATCTTTGCTAATCGAATAATGTTTTATCTTGGTAATCTTTGTTGCTATGTTGAGCCTCTGTGTCAAACATATAATTGTAACTTGTAAGCTCAGATTAAACTCTTTTTATTGCTGTATCTTCCTAAGACGTCATTAGAAGGTCAACATCTCCATTTCATCCTAACGATTAAATCTTTAAGAAGTATTTAGTGGTCTTGATACCTTCTTGACGAAAGCTTTCACGAATTAAAAAATACAAAGTAAACCAAACGATTAAGTCCCTAAAACATTCAATGCGGACAACGTTTATTGAGAAATTCAAATGTTACGCTTTGCGTATCTCACCATGTGCATGTATACAGTCAAGCACGTAATTATTTTACGCGATAAATTGGCATTTGTTTACGTGTAAAGCCATCGCTCTCCTCCGTATTTAATCGAATATTAAGACAGAAAACATTCGACGTTTATTTAACCGGTTCATTTAGTCCGGTTCTTCCAGTACAACGGCGCCCCGTTGATTTCAATAATTACGAGGAGAAGCCATCGAGGCTTGCAGCTTTGGCAATTAGTACTTCCCATGTTGTCGAGCGATTACAAAATTTACGAGGGACAAATGGGCGAAACTTTCCGACGATATGCAAACTACGGCCTTGTTTAACCCATGTTTTTAGACGTAACTTATCGCTTGAAATAAAACGAGCAATTATCTTGTCAATAACAACGAAAGTTCCTGTAAAATAAAACATCGTTATTCGTTAAAATATTGTTCACGCGTTGTTGGCCCAATCATAATTATGCTCGTGCATTAACTTGTACCATTATTATTAAAATATGTAATTTATGTTATACGTATAAGTAGTTGTTACAGTATTATCTTATTGAAATAAGCAAAGATCTTTTAACGTTTTATGTTTTCTTCTATTTGGGGAAAATATTCTGTTTGTTAAGTATAACTTATAATACAACTTACAATGTACAAAATACTATGTTTTATACAAAATTATTGGAATTCTTAGTATAAATTTACTGCGAAAATATCTATGTAAAAAGATAGTAAACACGTATAAAACTTATAAAAATGTATGCAATTACAATATTGTTTTAACAAATGGATTCGATTTGATTCACGCACAAAAGAAAAACTATGACTCGTGGTTTGATGTCTGCGAGAAACTTGCGATAGTAAAAACATTAGTTCTTCCCATACGGGGTTCCAATCTCGCGGCAGTGGCGCGAACGAATTGACCCGTAAATTTTGAACGTGCCATACACGGGCGAAAAAATAGCATTCGAATCGTGTGTTGTTAAAGGTCCGTGAGAAAAGGGAAAAAGAAAGAATGTCGCTTGTCAAATTCGTGTTGGCACAGTGAAAATTGATTTGAGCGCGATTTTTCAACGAACGTCCGAGTCTGTTTCCACGAAACTGACAGAGAAATAAGAACATCTTCGAAATCATGGTTTCTTCGAATTTTACGTTAACTGCGAAAATTTTTGGCTGATTATCCTCGAAATATTTGATTGAAAATACTTTTCCTGTAAATGTTCGCTACTTTTGAATTTAATTGAGTGCTTCAAGAACGTTAGATAAAAATTTAGGTACAGGTTCTATGTGTTAAAAAAAAAAAGAAAAAAAAGTTGATATAATCGTTTTTGACAATAAATTTACTTATAAACTCATGTTTGTATGAACCTTTTTCTTGCCTTTGATATATATAACGTGTATCTATATAGATAGGAATGTTCCTGTCGACCATTTTTTAAAACCTTTATACATATATTTCAACATAGCGATATGTTGAAGTTTCTATAAGAAAACACGATGTTTCTTCCACTTCGATCCCATCACAAAGGATATAACTTAATAAACACGATGATGGAACCCCGCTGGGGGTAACCATCCACATGCTATATTTTATTCACTAAGTTAAAACATTTTACCAAATGTCCTACTGGACAAATTGTAAAATTTAAAATAAAATAAAATAAAAAAATACCCGAGACTGTTAAAAAAAAAAAAAAACTTCGATCCCATCATCCACTTCCGGTAGACGTGGCTTTTTTTCTTTTCGTTCAAGCCTATCCGACCTCGTTCCTCGATGCTCTGTCATATAATAATTAAAAGAGCGTTGATTAAAGGCAGAAGATTAACGAGGCGTTCAGCTTATCTTATTTTCTCACATTTCTTTCCTTTTTGTGCGCAGAATGAAGCTGTGGTGGAGTTTGGCGCTGGTCGGTGTCGCCCTGTTGATGATCATCGTCACCACCAGAGCGGAATCTGATCTATGGGAGGAAGATGACAAGGAGGTTCTTGTACGAACTGTTCGTGGCACCAAAGAACGAGGTATATATTAAGTTTAATTAAGAATCTATATATACGTCACGTTAAAATAAGGTGAAATTGATTGCGGAGATACATCTTTTTAATATAATA
The DNA here is from genome assembly GCA_014825925.1 of Bombus breviceps. Classification (NCBI taxonomy): domain Eukaryota; kingdom Metazoa; phylum Arthropoda; class Insecta; order Hymenoptera; family Apidae; genus Bombus; species Bombus breviceps. Next base: position 3,314,808 of record CM026185.1, read on the forward strand.
AATTAAAAATGAGAAGAGAGAGAATCGAGGCTCCTCCAATTCCTTTATTTCTGATTTCGATTGAACTCCGGATTGGGAAGAAGAAAATTTAATAGTATATATTAATCTAATATATTCTAATCCAAACCAATAACATTTAAATAAATTAAATAAGTAAATTAAATTGAGTAATATTAATTAAATCAAATCTAGCCCAAACCGATACCAATTCAAAATATGCATGAACTTTATATACGAATAGCTTTTGAAATAATGATCGTCGCGTCGTGAAATCAGTGTCTCCTCTTCAAAAGTCATATTTTATAAAAAAAAAAAAAAGTGGAGGGGGACCAAATCCAGAAATAAGAAACCTTCAAGCTTTTTCTCGGCTTTGATCTTTCAAATACAACTTGGTTTTCTGGCCAAGATTTATTTACGTTCTTCGAAAAGTCTTCATTAAAAGTTCCTTTGTAAGATTGAGTTTTAGAAGATCAACGGGTAGAATTGAAATCTTGCAAGTTCCGCGTAGGATCCGTGTTACTTTCGTCAAGAGATGAAGAAACTTAATATCTGTTAAGTGTTTACAAGGTGTTCGAGTCAGGCTGTTTGTTCGCAGAAAGGCGGTGGTGTAGTATCATGGCGTCGGTAACCGGGTCCCCTTTAAATTTCGCTTCCACATGGAAGGAAGTCACGTCCACTGTGTATACACATAGTTACTCTTTGAAACCTCCTCGCAGATGTTCTATCTTCAGAAAAAGTTCAGAGTTCGTTACCAAGTAAAGATTTTAGGTTAGGTGGTGTCGGCTATGTTTGTCAGAATTAGATCGTCTTTACCGAACTTTACATATTTAGACGGTTGTATAAGTATAAAATAAAAGATTGTATTATACACAGTAACTTACATCAAAATTGAAAGCTGTGGTAACAGTATATTATCCAAATCTTAGGTACCCAAATAATCACTCAAGTACATAGGGTCACATAGGATATAACCTAATAAACACGACGATGGAACTCCGCTGGGGGTAACCATCCACATGCTATATTTTATTCGCTAAGTTAAAACATTTTACCAAATGTCCTACTGGACAAATTGTAAAATTTAAAATAAAATAATAATAAAAAAAAAAAGGTACATAGGGTATATATGTTTTAGGTTAAGATATTCAGGAACGTTGAATATTTTAACCGTTTCAAATACTTTTGATATCCACTTTAAATATAATATTTCTTCAATATTTAAGAATCCATATACTTATTACACTTGCTCTAGTATTCACATACATACTCAAAAATTTTTAGTATATATATTCGAGTACTCTTACCGTTTTAGATTCCATGCCATAATCTCAGCTACCAAATGTCTACATTATACTCTATGCTCCATCAAGTAAATACATTCTTCCACCAACATAACCTCCAAACTCTTATCATTCGGGTGACCTGTAAACTTCCTTCACGAGTTCTTATCCTCGATATCTCTACGAACCAACAAAAAAAAAAAAAAAAAAAAAAAAAAATCAATCCTCAACTGACAGTAGTAAACAAAACAGGAAAGAAACTGAAGATAACGCGACACATTGGCGAGGTCGATCGAGCGTATAGCATATCAAGAAAAGACGGTCCTCGGAGCGGATCGAGCGGTGGTATCGCGAACCCTGGCTCGCGGAATGAAAAGCCTCTTTTGTCTCTATGCAGCTCTTTCTCTCATCTTTCGGGCTTCCTCTCCCGCGGCCAGGACTGGGAATACAATTGAAATATCATCCAGTGGCGCGCACCGTTTCATTGTCGACTAAGATCATTTGGTCTTAGAAATTTATTCGGTCCAGGATCGTGCTTCCGAAAGGTCACAGGCACGGGCGCGAGAGAGGGAAGTAAGGGCTTTTCTTCGAGTTCCTTTTCAGAGCGGAACAAGTCGCCGAAAGAAGGGCAACGCTGAAATTCCAACTTCGAGGATCACATTGAATTACAGGTCGAGCTACGAAGCGCGCGCTATGGCTTTTAGTTGCTGCAAGTTTCTACTCGCACGTTTTCCATCCTCGTCTCCAACTCGGTAATTTTACTCTACCGAGTTCTTGCTTGTTCCAGGGGTGCAGCAAGTTGTATCAGAGATTCGACGTTAGAAAAAATAGTACGAAGGTTGTAGTTTTATAGTAGCGTCTATTTTTGTTTAATAATGAGAAGAAAAAATTTTATATATCGTTTCTTCTATTTTTGGTTACGGTTAGGTTTCCTTTTTATTTTCTTTTTGGATCATAGTTCATTTTATATTTTATGTTTGAAGCTTAAGATGATCGTATAAAAGTTATTGTATATTAACAATTAATATTTCAAACTTCGGTTCAATTTTTAAGATACATATTAATATTTCAAAGTCTTTTTATTGGATTTTGAAATATTATAGATTATAGAGAAAAGAATGAAACGATGTTTACACATTTTGAAACCCGAAGCATTTCCTTGAAAATAGAAATTGAAACCGAAAATAATTATAAGTATTCCATGGAGAAACAGCTACAATTGTGAAAGTGCTAATCTGCCTAGGGCAATATATTGAATGGTCATTGAGGAAAAGGTTAAACTCTTATGTGGTAATTAAGTGCCGCCCTGTTTATTCGGAAATTTCTCTGTCCACTTGATCGGTCGTGCCTCCGATTATCTCTATTGACGTTTTGCATCTGTTGACGCAGCATCCGGTAGCACTTCGTCGTGCAGATACGTGAAGGGTCAATGGTCGGAATGCGACTCGAAAACCAACACACGGTCCCGCACACTGAACCTTAAAAAGGGAGACAAGTCCTGCGAGCAGACCAAGACCATCCAAAAAAAGTGTAAAAAAGGTATGCCACTTTTATTCATTATTCGTTTCCACTTTTGGCAACCCTCATTCTTTAGTTCATTCTTGATTTAATTTTTTTGAAATTTATGTGATTAGTGGACTGCGGATCTTTTTAATACTATATGCATTCTATGTATTTTTGTACTTTTAAATCTCCCATAAATACATAAATATTTACATATTAGAAAATTGGAAAAATTGGAAAAATATTGTTCATTAATTAAGATGTTCTGAAAAATCACAAAATTATAATAAAATGTGATGTTTGATAAAGTAACAACACTGAACGGCATCCCATTTGACAATAATTATTTTATTCATCAAAAGGATTTTCGCAAATCTTTTTATCAAAGATTAAAAGAAATCCATGCAAATGGAACGACTAATAAAGAAGAGAAAACTCTATAATCAGAATCAATTCTTTGTTACTTTCTCGTCAAAGAACATTGACATGCACTATCCCATTCCGAATTCTCTCGTATATAATTCATAAAGTTCCAGAAAAAGGCTATTTGATAAATCTGATAAGGGTATTTAACCGTGACATGTTTGTATTTCGCTGATTATAAACAATGCACGACGTGTCTTTCGCTAATTAATACACACTTTAATTTGGAGACACGAACGAGGTTGAACAGTTCTTTACATAGAACGAGAGTTAATGGACCTGACTAATTAGCGAGAATCCCAGGAACGTCTTAATTAATTGAACGGAACGAAGAAGGACGCTTCTAGTTCATCGATAATTTCGGGCAACGGTGCACAATCCCTGTGATAAAGGCATGCTAAAATAGTCATGTTTCTGTGCGTAATCACTGTCATAATTACGTTAGTTAAATTTGAAACCAGTCTGAAAATTTATATGCAAGTTACGAGATATTTATTGTAAACATATATTTAGTAAAAAAAATTAATGTTAAAAATGGTTCTAACGAATATATATTTAGGTTCATTGATATTTCGTATAGTATAAAAGTAAAAAGTATAATGTAAATATTTCGTATGATATAGTATATTTAAAAGGTATATATATATAGAAGGTTCCTGCTTTATATACAACTCGAATATTTTTGCGACCAATTGTATATCAGAATGAATGAAATGAAAAGAATTGAAAGAAAAGTACATTGTGGTTAAAAGCTCGTTAAAGCAGCGCTATCAAACGTAGACTGGTCACGTTCAACGTACATAAACCGACGTGGAACTTTTTAATTTAATGGACGCCGCTCCGTTCCCCCGCGTCTTTTCAATCGAGTTAAATGTGACATTTAGAATCTAATCTACCGCAATGGCCGCACAGATATTTCGATTTCGTGCGACGACCATTTGCTTAAAGGACGCCACTTTGGGAAACTAAATTAAAATAAATTGCCACGAATGTCAGATTGCCAGATCGATGCTTTCAATGCGTACAATGAATATAGCGTTACCATCTCTTAGAAATTTCTAAAACAAAAACGAATAGCGAATTTAGTAGTATTTCAATGGAAGTAATTTTTCATAAAAGATAAGAAAGAGAATCTATGGTCGTGTGTGGTGTTGTAACATGAGATGTGCACCGTTGTCGCCTTAACTTGTATCGCGAGTGAATAATGGAGTTTATGGCGTTGCGATTATCTCTGTGCGGCGGGGAATATAGCTTGCCGGTACGAAAAGGGCACGTGGAGCGGATGCGTGAATCAGCTGATGACGAGAGTGGACAATTTGAAGGCAAACAGTGACGCCTCCTGCGAAAAGACGCGCCGGCTGACCAAAAGGTGTAAACCGGAGACCAACACTAAAAAATCTCCTAAAGGTATTTTTCTTGCCATTCTTCCTCAGATATAAGTATTCTAATTAAATATGATCCTGAAAAATTTATTAACTATAATCGTTTAATACGATAATTGTCCATATAGAAACAATGGACAAAATAGATAATTATTTTTTAAATTAGCAATGTACAATTCTAAAATAACTAAATATCTATTCTGAAGACATATTTCTACAAATCTATTGAAATCTACATTGATTTTAGTAACGTTACAATAACTGCAAAATATCGTTCAAAATAATTTGAGTATACACCAGACGTACTATACTTTCGAACGCAACCAACAATGGCGCAAAAAAAGAAAATAATTTGTCATTGACATGATGCAACGGAACGAAAAAGATGTTCCTTGAAATTTTATTAAAAGACGCAACAACCCTATTGTCTGAAGTTCAGAGTTCTGCGATGGTGCGTAGTTGTACTCTCAAGATCGACACTGGTGTCACGACTCACGATACCTCGCTTCGTCCAGCATGCTTGACGATGGCATTGACAGAGTTAAAGATAGCTTATTGAAGCTTTTTCATGCGGACACGATCAGACAATAGCAGCAATAAATGTTTCGTCTAAACGTTTGAATAGGGAGGACATACGTCCAAGTAGAACATTTTGTTCATCGTAATGATCCTCTTTCTCAATGAATTTTCTTTTATGAATGTATTCTTTTTACTAGATCATAAAACATTCATACGAATAATGTATCAGATAAGTACATTAACGTGATTAACGCAGTTAATCAATATCTCGTTGTTCTAAATCGTCACCCGTAATAACTGAACTCATTCAGTTTTGTAAGTTACAAATTTATTATCGGCAATCGATAATATCAAATAAATCACGCATGTACATATTTCAAAGATATCATAACTCAAACAATTTTTTCAGCAAGAAGCTATTTGAAAGCTTACAAAAAGATATTTACTAAGTTTACAAATACATAATATTGGCAAAAAAAAAAAAAAAAATAGATTCTAGAAAACAATGGTCAAATATTATCTTCGTAATTTTCCATTTTCAGCCCTTAATATCTATAAATATTTGGAAATTACGATTTATAATTTTAATGAAATTGTAATTGTTTTAGGAGATCGAGCAAGCAAGAAGTCGGGTAAGCAGTAAATAGAAAAAATCGTCGATCATACAAAATGGTGCGCGGCGATCTGTTTCGACAACAGGCAACGAAAACACAATCTTGTCTTTTCCATGTGAAACTCTAATTTTCAAACAGATACTATTTAGCGTGAGCGTATGAAATGAAATGGACGAAGAAACGGAAACGTTCTGTATTTTATAGTACTGGCAGTGATTGTAATTGAAAAAAAGAAATTTCTTAAATACGATCTGTAAATCTGACTTTCGAACGTTTTCGAATGTAGCTGTCGGTACAAGCTCGATCGTCGGTAATAATTATCGATCGTATATGTCGGCTGTTTTCAGAATTACTTCCATTATATGTGGCCAAATGTTATTAATCACTATGCGAATATGCGGTAAACCGCATAGTTGCATTCAATATTGTTCTTCTTAACAGTTCTGCCGACTCTGTAATTGCTGTGTACCAATTTACATGTGAATATTACGGATCTTGTCCTCGATACAGTAGCATAATAAAGTCATTAACATTCCTTATTATTCCTTATTATAATAATATTCTTTTTTAATTCTTTTACTTGGTTTCTATTTTTTAATTGTCGAGTCTTTAAATATAATAAGCAATTCAATGATTAGCCGTAAATATAAGTGATAAAATAGTTGATTGTTACTTCTATTAAGAAAATCATCTTTCTTTTTTATATTTTTTATTACAATTTATTAGACTATGCTACTATACCGATGATGAAACGTTCCAAGATATAGTAATTGTATAGCAATACGCTATGGTAAACATCTAGTTTCAAGAATCAACACGAAACTACTGCCGTTGAGATTCTTCGCGAAATATATTCTTGCTAGAATATACATCTCGTTACAAACCCATTCGATTTTTCAGCGTTATATGATTATCGATCATAGCGTGCTAGAAATCCCCAGTTAGAAGTAGTTTATCTTTTTTTTTTTTTAGTATGCGTCGAAAGATTAAAGGATCGAAGGATTAAAGGAACAAAATGATAAACTCTGTGTTTTTAAAATGCCCATTAACTTTGTCTTCCTCTAAAGAATAAACGATCTCGCTATTGACGCAAATGTTCAATTCATTGAATCCGCTAGAAGTCTTTTCCGCACACATTCTTACGCGTAATGTGTTTTAAGCTGACTCTCTGTTTGATTTATTTTTCATTGACAATATTTATACTTAAAACCAGGTACAATGTTTGTGGACAAAGATTATATCTTCTCAACTATCGCATAGATAATATACAGTGTTCGATGTTAACTATGTCTTATACATCCAAAGGTTTCCAAACTTCTCGGACGTTTTTATTTTCATTAGGACATAATCGAGGTTTCAACGCAATTCAAAAATTTAATTATAGTAATGATAAAAGAAAAGAAACTACTCTTTTGTAAGGAAAGGAATTATAATTAAAAATAAATAAATATTTCTCGTAATCGTGGAAGCGAAATTATTAACGTCATTTAAAAACTGCTGCGTCCTTAAGTTTGGGAATCAGCGACTTACGTAATAAGCACGATTTAATAATTATTACCATTCTCCGATATGTACTAATGATTCTTCTCGACAAGACGTAAACCTTGCATAAAATGAAACGTCGATATATACAGTCGTTATATGTGTCTCGTATTATCTCTGAATGGAAAAACTTAATAATAACGAAAGCCAAATGAGCATGAAAATCAAATTAACATAATGCAAAGTCTCAGGCATCTCGTAGGTCCGGGGGCTAATTAAATTAATTAGAACTCGTCTCTACGAGGTGTTCCATTGAAACTATAGAAATCAAACCTTTCCCCCTCCCGAATACAAGATTGTATTTGTTTTTAAGTCTAGATGTATACAAAACAAGAGAAAAATTCGACAAAGTCAAGTCAGCTAATTCAGGTAACGATGCTGGATATATACGGCGTATCTGTATAAAAAGAAAAGTAAAAAGAACAACTCAGCGAACACGCGCACTATACGGATCGATCGTATTGATCGGTATCAATGATCGTAGATTAGACTACATATGTACATCATATCATCATTATGCATAAAAAAAGAAAAGATAAAAAAACGAATCTATCGATAGAGTAAGATAGCATTACGTTCTATGGTTTCTTCTAATTAACTACCATTAAACGTCTTTAAATAATAAAAAACGTAATTAAATAATAACATGCTTGACCTCTATTTGTGTGGAACTCGATGGGAGTTCTTCGTGTTTTAAACGCATTGTAACATAGCATAATAACGATAGAAGGTACGCTAACGATTAGAGATTAAAATTGTTCTTAAAACGCGAGTGAAGTATCGAGGAAGCGTTAATTGCTTTTTCAAATTTCGATCCATCATTGTACTTGCAACATAATCAAAAGTCTTTCCAATATTGTGTTATTGAATTGTTTGATAATGCCATTCGAAGTTTTTTAAATCATTCATAGTATTCACGTTAATAGATTAAACATGTTTAGCGAATTTGAAACCAAATAATAAAACCGGAGAAGAAATTCTGTTCTCGGTATCTTTCTATATAGTAGTCGCGGACGAGTTTAAATCAGATCAAAACAAAGCGGGAAATATTAGTCGATTAAGGAGGGCATGTTCGAAAGAAAGATGTCTTCAATAGGAAGTTCAGGTTTTAGTTGCCTAGGCCCTAGGCAATCGAATCAAATTCATATTTCTTAAATCAAATATCTCGTAGCTCGTGGGAAATCGTCGTCAGTAATTTATTTACAAGCTGACGTTATAACTGAACGCAAGAATTGTATAATGTATCTACTTACTTATTAAATAATTGTGTAACCGTTACACATGTAATAAAAATCCAATGTTGTCAATAAAAACTAAATATTATATACAAAACTGTTGATGAATCTCTTGATTTTCAGTCAAAGCAAATTGATTTGAATTTTTAATAAGTGAAACACATATAATGCATGCATGTTTTATGTAAAGACAAGCATTTTTTATTTATATGAAAACCATATAAAAAATACAAAAGTTCAAAGATAATGATACAATTGCCATTGCATAAAAAACGTTAAAAAATTGGACGGATACAGATCTTAATTTCTTCAATATAATTGTATAATCTTCTTTCGCAAATACTTTGTTTCTTTTCTTTCATGTTGTGTCATGAAATATATTTAAATTTAACACAGAATTTAAAAATTATTGCTTACTCTGTTATACGTATCATTCTTTAAATGAATGTTTCTACGTTTAGAAGTTATCTTAGCGAAGAAGAAAATATTTTACGAATTTTCATGACACAAATCATCATTAAAGAGAAAGAATTTAAATGGACGGAGATTCGTTAAAATTCCTTACTCTATGTATAAAAAGGTAACGTATAAAAGACACATGGAATTACATTTATAAGGCACATAACTACATTATCTTAAGGTAGAAAACTGATATTGCCTGCATGTGCTGTCAAAGCAATTTTTTTAAAGTATACTTGTGAAGAATTTTCAGATCTGAAGTGTTACTCTGAAATATATAATAAACACATACTTATATGTTAAAATAGATTCTAATTTAATCTAAATTCTTTTCTAATACGAAACAAATCCGTAACATGATGTGAAAACATATGGTGATATCTATCTAATTTTACGCCATAGAAACTGAAAGTTTTCGAGAATACGCCTTTTCTTCCCATTCTTGATCAGATGGCAACGGTGCATGCCGTAGCTTACAAATACGTGAACCGTATCTTAATAAAATTATTATTACACAGACAACCAGAAGGGTTAAACAAGTGGATGCTGGCCAAAAAATATGCAGTCCCATATTTTCTACTTAAATGATTTTTTAAAAGTATAGGTTTACCTTGTGTACCTTGTGTTTTACCTTTGTACACTTGCTACTTTCCAACTTTGGCTATTACAGTAGATCAGTTTATATGATTGTAAAACGATTGTGATGTTCTTAATTTAATACTAACACTCTTGAGAGCTTGTAAACTTTTGTATACACATAATATCAAGACTCACGTCTAATTAAATTTCACTCTCACGTTTTTGCATCTCCATATATTCTTGTGTTTGTGGTGCGGTTCCATATGGTTTTGGATTGTGATATTGTAAAACTTCTTGTTTATCTTGTGTCACAAGGCGTCCTGGTTCTATTTCACTTAAGTCCAAAGGTGGTGTTTTATGAGGTAATACAGTCCACAATGGTTGAATCCACCTATTTCCTAATTACATAAAAAGAAGGAGAAAATTAAAAGATCATTTATAAATGAAAGATGAATAAAATATCTTTATAAAAGTTACCTGTATGAGGACTTTGCCAATAATTTCTATGACGGGAGCACCAACAAAATCCAATATTCAAAATGCATAGGAATGCAAATATGAAGGAACAGATAGTGACAGTGACATAAAATGGAGTAAAATCACCATATTCGTGCTTCACAAAGTATGGGTTCTTCAGATAATCCTCTCGCTCGTCTAAAATGGACATTTTATAAATTTTAGACTGAGATTCTTCTGAAAAAACAAAGATAATTTTCCCTTCAATGCTTAAACTTACACCAAAATTTTTAAAATCAATAATTAAAAAGTTGATTGAAAAGAATAAACAAATATTCTTGATCATATAATAACATCACTCAACATTTAAAAAATATATAATAAATAGTCAATTAACAAAATAAATACATGTCTTCCAAGAGATTTAAAAAATGTATATTTTAAAAACTGAACAATGTCTTACATTTTTATAATACAAAAACTCCATTTTTTGGAGATGCAATCTCGCGTCATTCACTTAAAGTAATGAAGGCGTGGCGTAAGGTCAACATTACGAAATTAGAGTTACTTTAGTGTATTAAAGTGTGTGCATATTGTTTACCATTACCATTATAGATTATATTGTATTTGCAATAATAAATATGCCAAAAATTATAGTAATACTGATTTATCCTCAAAAAAATATGTAGCCAGTTCATAAAAAAAGAAATTAGGGAACCGCAATTTGAATAAATGAGAATAACATTAATACTACATAATACGCACCTTCAAATAGTTCTTTCGTTCTTCGTTCTTCTACTGATCATTAATTAAATCTTTTATTAATTATTAATATATATAAAGTAATTTTAGTAACATTGATGCAACCACGTAGTTATCACAATTACTCACATCACTCAGTGCATTAGAATCTGTTACACTAAGTTGTATTTGGGCGGGGCGTTGTATATGGTGGGGGAAATGAATGCTTTATGCAGTGTTCACATGTAGCGATAGAATGAAATAGTTGTGTTACGCTATCGCAAGAACTTGCTTTGTAAATTTAGTTTTAGCTAGCTAAAGTCACTCTGTGTATATAAATTAGGAATAAAATTCTCAATCGATTGATTTTATGTCAACATGAATAGAAAAATCTGCATTGTCTAAAATAAGAGAAAGTCAGAAGTCGGCAGACAGGAAGCACTTCATTAAGTAACGTTCAGTTGAGAGCTGTCTCGAATTAGCAATTGTGTGGGACAGGTCACGTACAGTGCTTGAAAGAGTCTGCTCTATTGTCTTTCCCAAGTTATGTACATATTTCCTTCGCAGCCATTTCCCTTCACATGTGTGTGCCTCGCTTTCTGGTTGGGCCATCGAAGCGTTTTCCATCTCCATTGACTCAGTAGTGGATGGACCCGAAACATGAGATTTCGATGAAAGGGGAGAAACCCCACCCAATATCGAATCAAGATGAGCAGGGAAGGGGATCCGCAGCAAAGAAACGAGGATAGGAGTAGAAACCGCGACTTCGCAAACAGGAACCAGTTTTTCGAATTAGATCAATTTTATCCATTTGGAGAATTAGTCTTCTTGCATTCTTAACGAATTAATTTTTGACGCGAAGTGTAAGGTTTTTGAGTAAATCATAAATCTAAAGTATAAAAGTCTTCTCAATATCGCACATTCCGGTGAGTAGAGCGGTTCAGCGCTTCACGAGCACCAATGAGCAACGTATTTTTCCCTAGAACCGAGAACGTAACGTAAAGCCGCATTCCTAATCTGTAAATGCTTCAACAATTTTGGTTAAATGAAGGATTGGTTGAAAAGGATAAACTCTATTTTGTTATAATAAAAGTTTATTTAAATTAAAGTTAAACCATTTATTTCATGTTATTTGTTTATATTAGTTCATTATTATATTTCATCTTTTGTAGCCACGATACACATATTTTCTAGTGATACATCGGTAGTGGTATAATAAATTAGATTAGCTTGAAATCCAACTTTTTTTAAATACTCCAAGCGACCCCAATTCAATAATGAATTTACTTTTCGGCCGATTTGTTCCTTTTCACTTGAGGTTAAAGTTTTTATGTTTGTTCTTAAAAATATTAAATAATATATTTTTTTATCTTTCATGGTTAATTATAAAAAATGATATTTGGAATTTTAACATGAATATGTTACCTTGTTTCTCCTGAATCATTTTGAATTCCTGGAGTATTAATTGCCTTGTTTAGATCAGAGCCACAAGTTGCCCAGCTAGCAATGCTACATAAAATTGTAAATTCATTTGCTGTAAATCCAGATTGTTCTAAATATTCTTTCCCAACATATGATGCATATTCACATCTGTGATGGCAACAAAATGCAATGATTATACCAGTGACATTGCATTTAGGTTCATTTTGCATTGCTTGAACTAAGCATTTTAGAGCTAAATCTATGAAATAACTTTTTCTAGTAATTTTAATATAAATATTATGAATATAATATTAGAAATATATAAAAATATAGATATACCTGTAGCTGCTCCACACAAATGTTTTGCAATACCAACTTTACGTTCAAATTTTTTAATTCCTGTTATATCATTCAGTTTCAAGTCAGCAATGTCAGCACGTATTCTTTCTATTAAGAGAGAGGATTGTTCATTTTTCAATTTATTATCACTCTTATGTCTGTGACTTGAACGGTCTACTAATAAAATACAACAGTCTTTTTTATGCTTCACTATTTGGCCCAACCAATAAGTTAGTTTGCCCTTTCCTGCTCCAAATTCAATAAAGCATGTATTGTCTTTTATAAGATTTACACGTTCCAAGTGTGATAATAATGATGAATTTTGTAAGAGATGTTTCTTAATAGTTTTTCCACAAGAATTATTATTTATTTTATCTTTAAGTATTGGATGTTCCAATACTATTTTATGAAATTGGGGTAACTTTTCTATAAAAGGATTAAAGAATTATACACTTTTTAATTTCAAATTTTGAACTTACATATGTATGTATTACTAACCGTGGACAGCTTTTACTTTGTCTATAACTGTATTTATTATAAGGTCATTTAATTCAGAGAGTGGTATGTGTCGTGGTGCTTCGTAAGTCTCATTAGCATTAATTCCTTTTACGATAAATGATGGTTGTGCATCGATCAAGCGTTTTGCATTGCATACTTTCAAATGTTTAGTTAGCTTAGACTCATAACATGTACTGGAAATGATCTATAAATTTTATATACATAACGAAATATGAAATATTTATTTTAAAGAGACGTAAACTCACTGTGTCGGATCAAGTGGACATTTTATTCGTTTATTTTCAGATCCTTCTTTATCAGAATGATTAAATTCTAATGAAATTGGTTGATGTTCGCCGCAATACTTCTTTCCTTCCTTCACTATCATACGACAATAACGTTTTTTTCTCTTCACAAAATACATGCAGTGATTTTCTCCAGTCATTTCACTTAGTCGCTAGATTCTTTGTTCTATAAATTGTTTTTGTTCGATCAGTATATATTTGAAAGAAGCTACAAATCATACGTATACATAACGTGACATAACCTAAAAGTAAATTAAACATGTTAGAGCTATGTAGGATTAAACTTACTTAATTGAATACATAAATATGTATTACTACATCTAATAATTTTATGATTGAAAAATTTTATTTATTATAAGAAATCGATCATAAAATTGAGGCTACTTTGAGTTTGCGTGAAATATAACTCAACTAAAGAGTATGTATATAGTAGGCAATTGCAACAAACGTCTGTAGCAGTCGCTTTCAAGCGTTCGAAGAGACAGAGGGTATTCATTTTTTAAAATATTATATATTTTTTAAGGTTATTTATTTAAACAATTGCATTTGTCTCGCGAAATTTCTACTTTGATGATACATTACATATTCATTAGTCAACTATGGTTTGCCATATTGCATTGATAAATTGTTTTTATATTTAATGTATAAGTTTCTGTATTTATTTAAAATTTTAACATTAGATTTTACCAACAGTTAAAAAAGTAGATAAATATTTATAGTTAATTTATAGTTTGTTTTGTAGATGAAACAGGAATTCATAAAACCAATTGTGGTTAATACAGTTTTCTATTAAATCGAATATACATGCTTCATATTTTATCATTTCTACAATTTCAGAAACACTTTCCTCTGTATTTAAATCTAATATACTTAAAATGGAGCCCTTATCTATATCATATATCTATTTACACTTCGCATATCTATTTTATTGGAGCATAAATATGTATATACATACATATACATATTGTTTTTATGGCAATTATCCAACACGACCAATATTTGCTATCGGAACGTCATCGAATTTCCTATTCGCTGTATTCTCTTGATAGCAGTTAGTAGTGCATCATTTAACAGGAAGAATATAAACCGAATACAGACGATTTAACTCGGTGACTATTTTGTAAGCATCTAGCTATGCATATGTAGATTTAATATGTTTAAGTATAAGCGTGCGTTGCGTGCTTCTGTTCTTCTAGTACACCTACCAGACGAAACATTTTCGACGGCCAATCGCGTGTAAAATTACTCTTTATACAGCGTTCTCCCGAATTAAGGTGTGTGACATTCAGAGTTCAACTGGAGTGTTATTCGCAATACGTTCTCGTTCTTTTATGCAGTTAACTACATTTATACTAAAATTGTGTACATGTATGTATGTGTGTGTAAACAAGTGATAGTGAAGAACATTATCTTAAGAATCTGTTATGTATTCCGTGGCTTTTAGATCATAACCTCTATTTATATATTCCAATGAAATATTTAAAACAACAAACGATCGATATTCAGTGAACTATGATGAGAATCAATCTTTTCTCCTAACGATGCTTTGGATTTTTATTTAATTTAAAAAAAAGTGTATGATGACAAAATTGAAAATTGAATAGTATTTGAAGTAATATTTCGATTAATTTATTTACGATCTACTGGTCAACTCACGCAGATAAGATTAAGAGTTTTAGGAACTATTGTGAAGTGATTCAATCTCTCGTTATAATTTCGTGGACTACGACCTTACACCAGTTTGTCTTTGTCACCGCATGTACGGTAACAACCTGTTGCAAGCTTGTGACCGTTAAAAAAAAAATGTCCGGTACAGATTCCCGCAGTCAGCATGCGTACATTTATATTTTAAGACCATTTTGGAACCGGTGGAAATGGTACGCGGTGATCGTATTATTAGGCATCGGTTCGATTATTTTAATTCGGCAATTCATATTCGCGTCCTATTTTCCTTTGAATCAGGTAGGACATAATGCATATTCGGAGGAGCTAAATCAAGATGGTACGTATTTATTATTCAATGTGTATCTACTTGGATATTGTCATGGTAAAAGTATAAAGTTTAAGTGGTAAATGAATTTGATAAAATCGACTAGATTAATATTAATATAAGAAATGAATCATAACAAACATGAAATCAATATATAAAGAACATTATAATATAAGAATATAATAATGAACGAGGAATATTTTTATCGATATGAAAGAAATGTTTTTTAAAAACTAATAAAATAATAAACTAATTTACCGGTGAAAAATATTAGAAATTCATGACGAAACATGTGACAATATTCTTGTTGACGTGCAACTTCTAAACAAGTATATTATTAATAATAATTTGTTTCTACTGCTGTTGCAGTCCTTAATAGGTGGTATAACTTTACCAATGGTGAGTTCAGAAAAAATTAATTATTTATTCTTATATTTTTAAGAGATTTAATAATGTAGCAATAATTATAAAACGTTATACAACATTGCTTAATTTGTTCTTTTGTTTCTAAATCTTTTCACGTGTTTAGGTTAATTTCGTAATGGTTTTGCATTAAGAATAAGTACAGGCACACGTTGTTCATATTTACATAGGGATATAGAATTTCCGTAACATAATAACAGTATTGTTTAAAGTTACAAATATTAATCTTAACCCTTCAAATTTGTATTCAATCTTCATTTATTAATTTGTGATTTACATCATCACCAATTAAAACAATTGATAACGTCTCTTTATCGATTATTTATTGCTACCTTTATTGCCATGATCGTGTTATACGATATATTGTTGACCTACAGGTATATAAACAGAGTAAAAAATAATTGATCGAAATCTCAAATGAATGCACTTACGCATAACTATTAATTACTGTTATTAACCTCTTAAACTTGAAATATTTTCCTATATAATTGAAATAGCTATATTGACATAATGAGATATTTCTCATACCCTGTTAAGGAAATTAAGAGACATCTGTTTCGCGGACGTTTGTAAACGTATTTGGTTATGGAATGATCGAATTAAAATAAATATAGATTGAGGTTAGCAAATGTTACAAATATTTATTATCCTTGTTTATAAATACATATTCGACAGGAATGCTTGATCGGTAATGTCAATTATTATTTTTCAAATTTTTAATTTGAAATGATATTTTAGATTACATATCCTGTTTAGCGTATCGTTAATTATAATCTTATGAAATTCTTTAAAAATAGATAAAAAAAGTGAAATTGCAGAGAAATTAACTCATCTTCGATTTCGATGATTTTGAAATGTGATACAGAAATCAACATTTTGAACATTTATTTTCTTATATATATCATTAGGTGGTAATGGCAAAATCCGCAATCACTTAGTTGCCAACCCGATACATACATATAGCCGGCGATCTCGCTTAGTTTCCGAGATATTCGCACAGAACTCTTGGTATTACTACAGTGATTTCTACCTATAGTTGTGCATCCGTAACAGTGTATGTATTAGTTTGGTTGTTGGCCGCCATTTTCCTCATTTTCTGTTTATAAAGCTGGGTCGGGCGAGTTTAGAGCCCTATGCACAACTGCAAATGTGAGCTCGTAAGTAATGTCCGTTATAACTTATAACTCAATCAAAAGTGAATATCATCAGTGCATTGGGTTTGGATTAGATTTTTCAATTCGGCCGCCGCAAAGCGGTCAGCAACTCTTACGTAAAGTAATAACAATTATTCCGTTTCGTAAAATAATAGCAATTATTCATTCGTATATAATTTTCATAATTAATCTGTTATTATCTTACCCAAGTATTGCCGGCTACCTTGCGGCTGCCGGTTTGAAAACTCTAACTCAAACTCAAACCCGATACGGGACGAATCATATTCGTGTAATTTATAACAGACATTTTTTACAGCCTTGTATATGCAGTTGTGCACGATGCTTTAAGCTAGTCCACCGTCATTTATAAACAGAAGATTAGGTGACCGGCAACCAAATCGTACACATACGCTGGTAGAATCGTACATACACAACTACAGGTAGAATTTATTGCAGTGATACCGCCAGTTTTTTGCAAATATCTCAGAAACTAAGAAAGATCGTCGCTAATATGTATAGGAAAAGTTATTCACAATATCGATTTTTAAAACATATCCAAAAATCATCGAAATTGGAGATAAGGTAACCTCCCTGCAGTTTCACCAGTAATAATTTCTATGGTATGCATATGCATATTCTTTTTCAACGATGTCAGCTATTTCAGTCACGTTTACAACTAGTAACGTTTGAATTAATTTATTCAGCCTATGTTTATGTCATGCTATTTAGTTATCAAGTCACGTTATTAATACCGCATGTTAAGGACACTACATCAAGGACATTGCAAATAACGGGATATTAAATATGCATAACACTCGTACTCTTACTTATATGACAAATTGATATATATTTATCGAATGTTTTCTCCAAAGTTCAATTACAAATTGGAATCTGCACATAATTCTGATTAATCTGATTATGTATATTGTTTTAAGTTGTTAAATGGTACAATGGCAAAATACAGTCACCATCGGATCCGGCACATTGGCAGCGGTACATGACCGATATTCGTCGACATTGGATATTTCGGGAATACAATCCGGATCAATCATACAACCTTGAAAATCCAGAAATCGAAGATCAATCGATGGGCCAAGCCGAACATATTCGAAAAATTTTCAATAATAAGGTAATACTAAAATATTGTGTAATTATAATACTTTTAATATGAAATCAATAAGAAGAATCACTATCAATGGTCTCAATTCAAATATTTTTTAAATACATACTTTTAATATACAATTTTTACTATCAAATATTTTTAATATAAAATTGGTAAAAAAGAAATTACCGTCGATAGTCTCAATTAAAGAATTTTTCAAATATTTTCAATATAAAATTTCTGCTGTCAAATATTTTTCCTACGTAACGAAGAGAAAGAAATATTGTCAATGATTTCAAAATTCAAATATCTCCATTTTTATTATTTAAATTTCTGTTATCAAGTATTCTTAAATTGAAATTGATAAAAAAAAAAAAAAAACAAAAATACTCTGTGAAATCTCAATTCAATTTAAGAGAAATGTATTTTAGTTCTTGATGTTTGAATAAGTGGCAACTGACAACGCAAACGTTTGGTAATTTGTTTACAGAAAAATGGCTTCTTCGTAGAATGTGGCGCTTACGACGGGGAGACTCGGAGTAACACATTGGTATTGGAACGATACCTCGATTGGAATGGTCTTCTGGTAGAGGCGGATCCTTTGAATTTCAGTAAAATGTTGAGAAAAAACAGAAAGGCTTATCTAACACCTACGTGCCTTGCCACTGAGCCATTTCCCTCCGTGGTACGAAAGTTCATAATTTATTGCAGAAAATTATATAATAAGTTACCTTATAATATTTTGCAATATTTCATATTTTTTATACATATATGTATATATATTTTCCGTTGTGCAATTTTCAGAATTCCTTCTTGATGGCCAATAATGTTGGACGTCTTCACGAGCCAAATGCTTCTGATAGCCATTTACCAAATTCTCCTGATGTTGCCCACAGTGGTGTCCACATCTCAGTTCAATGTTTTCCATTTATAGATTTAATGGCTGCTCTTAATGTGACTACAGTAAATTATTTTAGTCTTGACATTGAGGGGCACGAGCTTCAAGTATTAAAAACGATTCCTTTCAACATGATAAATATCGAGGTGAATTTATCTTAATTTAAAATTAAGAAAAAAATTATAATTTTAAATTTTGTTATTATTTTTATTATTTTTTAATTATCTTTGCATAAATTTTGAATTACGAAATTTTCAGACACTTTCTGTGGAATTCTCTCATGTTGAAGAAGGCAAAAAGGAGTTGATTGGTTTTATGGAGTCAAAGGGTTATTATGTGTATTCAATGGTTATTAGATCTGATAATCTAGCACATGATATAATATTCATGAAATACGACGAAAAGTTTAATTCACTAATAGAATAATCTCGCCTTAGCTACGTTAGCGTTTTTCTTTTAATATCATATTTAAGTAACCTATTTAATGGGAAAACTACATCATTAAGTTATACATTATCACATTAGAGTACATAACATGAAACGTATTTCATTGTATTGTTAAATGCAAAGTGTTAATATAAAAAATTAGTTGATCCGATATTATGAATATTGTTCGAATTTTATTTTACAAAATATTTACAGAAACATATATTTTGGATAATAAAAATAAAGTGTCTCTTTGTAAATAGTTCGCATAAATAAAAATCAATAATGATCTATAAACTATTGAAAACGAACGCTTTGCAGTCAATTAGGAACGAAATCTATACATATAGCATATAAATCGCATTAAGAAGTTTGTTTTATTTGCTCCAACTTATGCGTTCTAGATATTTAAATATTTTTTACGGTAATTGATTCCTATTGTAAAAATAAAAGTGAACATTATACAATATTTATAGACTACTGGAATGATTTAATGTACAATTAAATCAACCTGCCATTTATTGCTACGTCATGAGCAATAAAGTTTTAATAGTTAGCGCGATGGCAAAAATATCGATGTATATGTTCCGCAGAGACTGTAATTAAATAAATAGTTATTTAAAGCTTGCAGACTAGTTTCGTCACTTCCTCAATACATTTGCTTCATGGAAAATTATATCTATACAGTTTAAAAATATCTCTAATTGTTGTAATATCTGTCATAATTATAAATATAAATCTAATATGTATGTAGTTTGATAAGCGCATAGGAACTTAGAATTTCCGTAGAAACTTAATTTGTCATTTTGTACATTCATAAAGATGAAAATTCAATAAAGAAATTCGAAGAAACAATTTTGGCAAATCACATGAATCTTGTAAACATGAAAGAAAAGCTACTTTTTAAGATCCCTTTTGGTTCTTAAAAATTAATCAATTTTATCTATCGTATAGCTTATCTTTAGTTTTCCTTCAATTCGAAGACACAACTGTTTCATCTTTGTTCTAATACTTACTCGGTACACGGTTATATAATTAGTGATCACAGATTCCAAAATTCTATGCAACGATAATTCGATCCTAATATACCGTCCATAATCTTATGCGGATTAATGTTTTTTTTTTGGTAATGAATAACATAAGCATTTTTAGATCTCTTTCTCACGCTATTGAAGGTACTACTAGACAGTCGGTACTTGATATTAAATAAATGATTCCAGCATTTTTAAATTTCTTTTATAGTTTCTTTTACAGTTTTTAATAAATAGTGTTTCTATAAAATACAGAATGTTTCCAAAATCGTGATAGGTTGAATAATTCTACTTTTTCAACTTAGATGTAACAGAAAATTCAGAGAATGTGTACAAAAAATGTAAAATGTAGAAATCAGAATCATAATGAAGTTTGTTTTCTTCAGTCATCTCAGTCCGGTGGTCCGGTTTCACCCGGTAATGTCAATTGGCTATGGGCTGGATGATATAGAATACGGGATGTAAGATGTGGAACGTAAAAGGTGGGATAATCTTGGGAACCATGGAAAAAGGATAGTATAGGATTTGCCGAATAAAAGTCTGTCTGCGGCACCAAGAGCGACATTTTTAACAATTTGTAAAGAATTAAAATAAATGTCATTGAATCTACGATTTCGAAAAAAATCTGTATATATGTACAATACACAATCCACATACGAATACGAACGACGTTAAGTAGTATAATCAGTGGAATTGATATAGCCAAGTCGGTGTCAGTTTGAAAATGATAAAAAGTACATTTAAATTAAGGAGAGCAGGTATGGAAAATGAAGACGAGTGTGATATGATACGCGGTGCGATTGGTAGCATGCAATCAACCAGTAAGGAGATCATCCTATATACAGCCCTAAACACAACACTATTAGTAACACTTAAGGCTTTAATTTACAACTTCATTACCATATCTCTTCCACCGACTATGCTACGATATCATGGAATGGTTCGAAAGATCACAGTCTTAGAAATTATCCTCGTCATATTCCCACTTTATCCTTTCAAACATAACTCTCCTGTTTCTTCCTAACGATACTTCCACTAACAACCGTCGCCTGAAGTGGCACTTTAATCTGTTTCTCCGCGGTCGTGTTGTTGCAGGGTGCCTTAACGCTGTTGCTCTTATTACTGCTGTGTCTCCTCCAGAAATCAGACTGATTGCTACTACAATTGGTCGAGCCAGTAGTATAAGTACCAGTTTTGTCCGACGTTTTTTTCTTTTTCTTCCTATTGGGGCCCAGGCCACAAACCCTGAGAAAACCTTCCCTGAATTTCGTGGACATCAGATTGTAGAGGATAGGATTAATGGCAGAGTTCAGATAGAACATCACTCGACAGAAATAGAGCAGGGTGAAGTAGCGCTCGATACCAAAGTCGAGGATTACTTTAATTGGAACGACCAAGATCCAAAGTGTCAATGCCCTAAATGGTAACAAGCATAGGAAGAAACAAAACACCACTGTCCCTAGCATCAGCATCACCTGCTTGCGATATTTGAGCAAGTTATTAGACGAGCCACGGCTAATCGTCGAGTTCGTCATCAGATGTCGTGCAATCACCGTGTAGAGAACCACAAGGATCAGCAGCGGTATCACGAAGAACACGATTATCGTGAACAGAACGAAACTGATCGGCCAGAATGAATTTGCAACTGTGCTGCAGGTCGGAATGTACGTACCGTTAGAGTTTTCTTCCTCTTCGTACTTGACCATCAGTAGAATGGGGCTGTGAACAGACGTTTTATCTGAATGATTGGTGATTTATGTTATTTTCGTTTCGTATATGGTATACTTTTTAAATATTTGTTATTTTTCTTTCATATCTCTTGCAGAAAAATATTATTAGCTGGTCAATATAATAGAAGCTGATTTAGAGTAATGTATTATTGGATTTTGATAGTTGCACTACTGCGAGCTTAATATTGGTCAGTAATTGCCAGCAGTAGCTAAAGCATTACAAATGAATTACTAGCTATATTGATGAAATAGTAGCGCTGGAACTAACGTAATTAAATCATTATTGGAAATGCAGTCATAGTCAGTAGTTTTGGGCAGTTCTTCAGTATTTTTTTTTTAGTAGATTTTCATAGTTTTTTTTCTGGAAGAGATACTTCATATATTATACATAGTTATATATACAATAACTATTATAGTAATGTATATGGTAACATATCAGTAACATATCATTTTATTTTCCAAATATTTTTATAAATTTACTACAGTAATTTCATTTAGAACAGAAACATGGAATGTTATTATTAAATATTCTTAATCGTATTCGAAAAAGGTTACCATCGGTCAGTAACATATAAAAAGTACATAAAAATTCATATCACAACAATACAGTATTTGTTCGAAGAATACCGTTCTTTAATACATTCACATAAACAGCTGTTTACAATACTGTAAGTGAGATCACGCTCCCTAATTAATGCCGAGTGAAAATGTAAATGTACAGCAAAAACATCATGCCGGTTACATAAGAAAGTATCACACGAAGTTCTCTTCCTGTTCACTACTATCAATTTTCCTAGTTCCGGTCATATTGCTCCTTAATCCTCTCTTGGCACACTTCTTCATTCTGCATAGTTCCAAGAATCCTTTTTTGAACTTACTGCTCATTAAATTATACAATATCGGATCAATGGCGCTGTGCAAATAAAACATGATCCTGCTAAAGTTAAGAAAAGCGAAGAACGTGTCTCGATCAATGGCAGCAATTTGTTCTGCTGGTGCGATCACTATATAAAAGATCAGAATCCTGTACGGCGACAGACAGATGAAAAAGCTGATAACCACCGATAGTAACATTGTAATCACGTGCTTCTTTGCTCTGGTATGGTAAGAGTCGCTTGTATTACTGGGATCTGGCATCAATTGCCTGATGATGAAAGTGTACAGGATCAACAGGATCAGCAGTGGCGCTATATAGAAGACGAGGACCAGAAGTAAGAAGAATACCACAGTGGCGCTACTGTCGGCCATCGTCAAACAGACTGGAACAAAGTTCCTCGCGTCTTGATCGTTCTTGTTCTCCTTCACGCGCATCTCCTGGTACTGAGAGACCCAGATTATGGGACTGCAATCAGTTAAAGCGAAATTGGCGTGCAACTGGAACTTTCAGAATCTTCAAGCTGGACGGAGATCGAGGAGGAAGGATGGCGGTTTGAGATTAACGTGTAAGCGGTTTTTAGCCCCTTTACCGACCGAGTTTGCAGAGGATTTGCCTTGTAAGCTCGGCGAAGCTTATGATTCGATTGGAACTTGCACTACTTTCTTTTTTCATTGAGTACAAGCTATGGACCCTCATGGGTCTATAAGCCACATGAATAATATTGAATGTTAACAATATAATAGCAATATAAGAACAATACCAAAATGTAAAAATTGGGAACTCAGAAGTAAAAATTCAAGTAATCGCATGGTTCGTAATACTTCATCTAATCTCTGGCTTTAGTCTTAAATTTAGCGTTCTTCCTCTTAGTCTTTTTAACTTACACCTGGTTTCAGTTTTATGTATTAGAAAACACCAGTACAATGTGTACGGGTTGAACCTATAGCTGACAGCTATTTGTTTTCTCTGAGTTTTCACATCATTATTCTTGTTATAAGATAACTTGCATTATATTGAAGGATTGAATTTAGCCTCACCTGGACAGACCAAATCTTTAGGTTAAGATAAGCAATATGTATTCAAAGCAATTATTTTTTTTCCTATACCCTGCTCTTTCAATTGGAATTATTGAATCAGTGTTGCATTGATGAAAATGTGACGCAAATGCTTTCGACACGTTTTCCAGGAAATTGTTCAATGACTCGAAGTTTAATGCGCGACGCACAGGGATTTTATTGCTGAGACGAAATGGGTCCACCATATTTTAAACCCGAGTATTGTGCAAACTTGATTAGCAAATAATTTAATTAACTGGATAATTAATATAACTGGATAAATAATAATAATTGAATCTCTTTATATTTATTCGAACCACGTATAACGTTATTCCCCTTGTTTCTCTATTTCAGCAGTAATTTTCTTTTTTTCCGATTTTTCAATTTGAATAGATTTTTTCTTATTTTTACTTTTTATATAAATATACATATATATAAAAAGGAAGAAAGAAAATCATTCGAATTTCTTTGTTGAGATACAGGAGCTCTTAACTTTTCTGAAAGTCGTTTTAGGTATCGAGACATGGGAAAATAGCTTGCCGTCACACGGTGACACTCCCACGTAACCGAACACAGTATCCTGTTGCTTTCTTTTCTTTCTTCCTCCCTCCTTTCTTTTGTCTTGGCACGAATCTCGGACTCGATCTTCGCACGAAAGACGGCACCGTGATATTGAATTTCCTCGAATACTCGAACTGACGCAATTTTCGGTAATTGCACAGAGACTGTTCTGTCTTCTCTCTTTATAAATGGAGAGAGCAGGAGAAAAAAGCGACGCATTTGTCAAAATTGCTAACACCGTTCAAAGTTGGTAGAAAATTGTTAAATTATATCAATGTCTGTAGAACAATTTATTTTCTGAGAATTTAAATAAGATTTTAAAGATAAATAGTTTTGATTGGACTATTCAAAATGATATTGTAAAGTAAAAATGTAAAATAAAAAGCACGCTTTTGTTTTATTAAAAATGAAGAATTGTTCTTCTTAAATCGACAATAAAGAAACGCAAGTGATCATTGATAATAATAAAATTAATGTAATAAAATTCTTATTGTTTTCATTGGACTTATAATTTATATTATACCAACGTATTTCTTTGAATTTGAGTATGTTAGAACCCACTTTGTATTGTTACAGTTTGCTATAAATTTCTTCGTCTGATATCCCAGATACAGGGAAAAGGCAGATGTTTGAAAATTTAAGGAACTGTGGGTTATTTTGTTAATAGTGATAGTAGAATTACCCTACATATCAGACAGAGAGGATTTCCCGGGTGATTCATCAATAGTATTGTGTTGCAAGGCCGTATACGAGCTTGGAGTACTTGGAGCTTCATTCAAGAAACTTCCCTCTGAAATTATACTAGGCATCTGTCTTGCTTTCCTGCCTTGATAAACTGCGATACGCTTGTGCTTACTCAGCTTCACAATGTCTGACAGATATATATATGTTGGAAAGCAACAGTTTCCGCGCTCAATTTCAATTTCTAGTTTCTTTTGTTGTCTCTTATAATCTATTTCTTTCCTATTTCTTCGAGTTGCAATGTTAAAAGAAAGAAAAATATTTCGTATTTGATTTCAGAAGATCTAAAACGATATCTGATATTTGTTTTCCTTTGTGCTTATCTAAATTCAAATTTTTATCTTTGTATTTGAAGTTTTAAATTTAAATCCAAATTCTAATCCTTGGCATTAACTTAAAATCAAAATCGCATACATATTCTATCACTTTATAGGTTAAATTATCTGTACATACAAATTGCAATTTCTTTCCCTAAATTTACTTTCAAATCTACCGCACGTCATTGACCTGGAAAACGTGTTTCTTATCACGCCAAGACGTCACAGATCCAAAGGAGATCCTCTGTTTAATATCTCCTCTGCTGATAGGCCCCTCAGGAATAAACTTGGCAATTACTTTCCTTTTTTACCCTGTCCTAAGTAACTTGAAGCCTTGAAACAGTACCCATTATAACATTTCGATATATTTCCTCCCTTCATATATCCAATTGTAGTTCTCTTCTAACCGAGTTTTACATCTCTGGCTTTTTCCTGATTTCATCCTGGACCTTTCTGCTCCATTTATGTTGTTATCTCCTGGCAATTTGGCCTCACTCAAACGACCATTTTGTTTGTACTTTTTCTAGCGAATGGACGTAATAACGTTCCTTGTCAATTTTTAGCAATTTCATATTTTTTTGTCTATTCACAATGTAATTTTATTTTTCTATCTCCCGTTTCTGACAAAACACCACCTCGCGGACCAATTACGTTTTGTACGCTTAGTACAAGTTAGAAAACTACATAGAGTGTTCGGAGGTCTGCTCACGAATCAGATTCGTTATCATTGGAATGAACCTCAGAAACGGATGGGCCAAGTTTATTTTTTCCATCTTTACTAGAGAATAAAAGCTTTAAACACAAAATTTAATAGAAACTCAGATAAGTGGTTAAATAAAATCTCTCTGTAGTAGTATTGCATTACGTTTTAAAGATCAGACTGAAGATAAACTTTGATAATTTTTTCATATTATTACCTTCAATATATCGATCTTTTCTTCTTGGAAACAATGTTGACTTTTTAAGAGAAACTCCTTTGAATATCAGATATTGAATATGACAGAATTCATGTAATAGGAATCAAGCAACCATGTCTTCCAAAAGCCAAAATTGATTTCTATAAGATGTGTTACATCTACGTTCAAACCAATGATGTTATTCAAAAATGCTATGAAATTTCCTTCGAACAAAATATTTACTTGTTTACTTGTTGATCATAAATAGTTTAAGAATTTATAACATATATATATTTCTAATCTCTACTTTGCCATTTCCTTTTCCTAAAACAAACTTTCAGTTAATTTCAATGTTTTCCTTCCTTTTGCTAGAAGGTATTCGGAGACTTTCTGTTTACCGAGCAGGCACGGGAGCAAAATTTTCCTATCAACTGGCATCCTTCTAATCCCCTAATCTATGGACGTGGATTATGTATTCTGTCTCTATCAATAACACCGAAAATCCGAGATTACGATTTCAGAGGGCGGTAGTGTACGGTAAACAGCGGCGGACGAACATATAGAAGTATTTATATTGCAGAGGAGCAGCGTTGTATTTTCTAGTCCTTTAATACCATTGATAAGCTTTGTCCCAGAAATTCGATTCGGCGAAACATTTTCGAACATCTCGAGCTATTACTTTTCCTTCAACTTCTGTTTTCTTCCAATTTTTCAGCACTTGCGCAATCAATCTGGGATTGGAATTCTAGGAAGTTGATATACTGTCACAACTGGCTACAGAAAGTGCAATTTATAGATTTCTCAGAAAAGTATGTAGAAGTGTGATGGATTTAGGATTATTGGACCTTTTAGTTCTTAAACTTTAAATACTTCTTCCTTGGAATTTATCCGAAAGAATGATTGTCCTTTAAATTGAAGTTATATTATAACTTTCTCGCCATTTTCCTAAGTAGTTTCACATCATATAGTTTTCACTTTTTAATTAGAAATTGACGAATCTTTTTCTACCAGTAACAGAATATGTCTATATGATAAGTTTTATTTGCACGAATGATTGAACTTAAATTTAAATATTTCTTCAGTCAATTAAAAAATTGAAACTGTTCCAGATCGTGTCCACTTAATAAAGTGCAACGAATCATAACGCAAAACATAACCTTTCAATATTCTAAATACTAAACAACATTTTATACTAATTCTGTATAGAATCATTTCTTTCCATCATATTACGCAAGTCAATTCAACCTTTATTCTACGTTGAAACACGCCCAATAGTTTTCTTGCGAAGCCATCGGCATCCGGGTTGCCTTCCATCTTCCTCGAAAGCTTTGTTCTTTTTCACCACGACACCTAATGCCACTCTTCTTTCTTTCTTCGATATTTTTTTCCTTGGAAGGCGATCCTCCAGCAGCTTTTTCACAGACTGCTTTCCCGGGCCATAAATTCAGCGAACAGGGGGCCTCGTCTTTGAACCGGGTAACCGCGCCCTCGTGATCCACGGGAGGAAAAAAGTGTTACCGATGTGTAAAACTCTCCCTCAGAAGTGGTTCACAGGCGATATTCCTTTTATGACCAGCGATACACGTTGCCTTTCTTCGTTTGGGCCAACTCGAACGTGGATGAAACACCAGGTAGATTTTATGATTCGTTTGAATCGAATCTTTCAGGAAATATATGGTCGACTTTTTTTGTTAACACTGGACTGCGGATATTTAAATATTTATAAAATATTTCATTTTTAATTGGTATTGATGAGTCATAGATGATAACAATTATTTAGGTTAGGTTACTTAATTTTAATTTGTATCCTATATCTTACGCGATCAGATATATTAACGATATTTGTCAGGTAAATCAGGAGATACAAATTAGAATAAATACTTTAAGATTAAATAATCTACACCAAATCATTATGCGTCATCGAGATACTCATTGAGAGGTAAGAATGTAAAAATGCGTAGAATATACATAACCTGCAACAATATATAAAATATCGGAAAACATAGTATACCTTATGATATTTAGGGACCGAAATAAATCCCTACGTAGGCCCTTCCATTTCTCTGGTTATGTTTATAAAAATATAAGTCTTCACAAATATTCGCAGTCCAATTATTGCGTTTCGAACGAACTACCGATAGATTTAATAAGCTTAAATCTTTTCTTTTGTCGAGAAAACTTTTTACCAAGTGTCGAAGGAGTTTAGTAAAAAGTTTTGAAGTGTTCGTTGAAGGAATTTGTATTTGAAAGGCGATGTTGGTTTGTGTGCTTGGAGCTTTCGCGATTTGTGAAGTTCTATCGTAGTTGTGAAGTTAGTAATATGGACTCTCAAAAATTTCTCAATTTTACAAACTTGTTAAACCAAATCACTACCAACCCATTGAAAGAAAAAGACTAAGTTTTGATTATTTCAGGTATCTTAGGATATATGTGAGCTTTTTTTTGAATATTCTTTTTGATTGTTTCCTAGCAACGCATTTAATTTAATTACATAAAGTGGCCACGCATAGCGATTTTACTTAATGTCCCAGAAGAATGGTTGCATCACAGGCTTATTCATGAGATTACTAATGTAATTCCAGAAGAGTATCCACACTTTTATTAGGACCATCTTTCTTCCAGCCCTTCTTCGCGCTTGGGGATCAGCCTTTAATAATGATTAGCGTATTTGGATGATTCTAATTTGGTTTGAAGATATTCTATTCTAAATTAAACTATGTTCCTAAGCATGAAATATTCATATTTAAGAGTTACATTTAATCATAATTTAAATTGAATTGAAACATGAATATTTTAATAGTGTAACGTAAATTAATGTATCTAAGAAATTTTAAAATTATCAAAACTATTAGCAGTGGTACTAACGCCAGAAAAGTCAAAATCACTGTCAACACGAGTTAAACGAATCTCAATTTTAAAACTTTGTCACAAGACAAGTAAATCTTCGGCAATAACACAAACAGAGAAATAATCGTAAAATAGAACTCGGAACGTATTACGGTGGTTTTTACAGCTTTCCTTTTAATTTCCATCTGGCTAGGTCATCATATTCTGCCCTCGTTATCCGTTCATTTATAATCCTTGCTCGTTTATCACCAGGAGTAAAGTCAGAAATTTTTCAGAGGATGTCTTACGGACCATTAAGGTTTTGCGGGTCACCGTCGTGATTTTCTTATCATCGCCACTCCATATCGATTTTTACAGCCGGATTTCCCCGGAAAATATCCCTGAGGGAAGCTGTTTCTCGCGCGTGCAATAATATGGTAACATATGGCGTCAAATTACTATCGTCTTCGGTGAAACTCCCTTTCGCAATGTATATATATATATATTGTAATTGAGAGAAACAGCTGCCTTTTAGCTTCCATGTATCCTCGATTCTTCTTCAATTCTCTTCTACCTCTGTGGCTTCATATTTCACCAGTAAAAAATCGTTAGTACTGTTAAAAATAGTTAACCGCAGCTATTTTTCTCTTTAATGTTCCTGAAGATAGATTGCATTGTGTGGTATTGAAAAGTTTACTTCAGTTTGTTTTTATAAATATTTTAATGTCAATAGCTTGAAAAACCAATATCTTCTAAGTTCTATCATCTTTTGATTTTTACGCGTTATGATTGGTACGCATGTCACAGTTTACTAATTTACTTATATAACGACCACTTCATCGATATTGATACTTGTTGTATCGAATCTTCATTTTTAAGTACAAATCACAAAATGTCATAAATAGTCTTAAAGAAGTATATTTTTTCGCATTTTTATAGAAAGTTTCATCATATCTAGATATTTGCGCAGTGGTTGGTGCACATGTTACAATTTATCAATATAATATGGAGATCACTTCATCGATATCGATACTTGTTAGAACGTGTTCATCTCTAAATTGAAATCACAAAATGTTTAAATACCTCTTTTTTGGCTATTAATCTTGATGTTTCAACGTTTCATTTATTCATATCTCACGTCACGTTGCCGTTTCAATGATTATCCGTATCGCGACAAAAAATCGTCAAACGTGACCGTGGTGCGTAATTAAACGTTTCAATCGTCAAGATACAATTGGTATAAAAATAGAACGGAAAGATAAATAAGGAAAAATGTCGGGTAAGTAACGTGCCTAATAGGACGAACGTTATTGCCTACGTAACTGGTGCACGACATTCAACTGCGTGATTCACTGCAGTTTGCAGCTCACGCCACAGTGTTGCGCCACTTTAACACGTTGTTTACGCCCTTTGGCAATTAAGTTGAAAATTGTCTCGGGGGTCGAAAATGTAAGCGGCCCTTTCGTACACTATGGAATGATTTCATGGGAAAATAGATTTGGCACATTGATGAG
Organism: Bombus breviceps; assembly: GCA_014825925.1. Lineage (NCBI taxonomy): Eukaryota > Metazoa > Arthropoda > Insecta > Hymenoptera > Apidae > Bombus > Bombus breviceps. The sequence continues at coordinate 3,345,646 of CM026185.1, forward strand.
AACTCGTCTTTGAATCGGATGGACAATCAACTACAGTAATTAACCTCAGTTATACGTTTCTGACAGATAATTTTACCGAAATCTTAAAATGTAGAATGACTAGATTCAGCAATTACACTTTTGATCGAGAAAGACCAGTCAACTCGTAATTTTAATAGCCATTTTCTTGGACAAAATAATTTCTTTACCTTAGGGATTTTCTATCTTTTTTAATGTAGTTTCATTTCTATTAAAAACGAACTATGTCATACTTACATTTGAAAGGGCTAAAACTAACCTTTAATTAAATTTGATTTATCTCTATTAAGTTTTAACCTTTTAATCATAGAAACTTCTGCTTAAAGGACCCGATTAGTAGGTTAAGGTAAAGATAAAAGTTCAAAGAATTTGATTTTAATTATCATGCGTTGTACGATATTGTTTTATTTATCGAAAAACGTAATATATAATTAAAGGCTGTTAATACACTGCAATAAAAAGCTTCAAAATATCGCGATATTAAGTAATCCCAACTGAAATATACGGCAAACGCAGTCAATAAAAAACAGAAAAACGAGTTTGCGTTTAATTGCCTTTTCACGAAGTTTATGAATGCCACTTCAGAGTTTCAAATTGTGCAATATTAAATTCATGGAGAAAGAAGAGGCCTGACATTCCAAGTGCTTCTTTCGAATGAACAGGCTGCAATATTCTGGATATTTCCGTTACATAGAAATGCAGCATCAAGGGCGAATGAAAAAAAGAATGGAGAGGGAGAAAGAGATAGCGAAAGAAAAATAGAGAAGTGGAAGAAGAAGAAGTGCAAGAATTGAGAAGCGAATGGAAGCATGGTATGCGTCAACAGCGAAGAAAGCGGATAAAAGAAAAGTGCGAAGTAACAATTCGATGTTTCTTTCTATTCGTCTCACCTGGTGCAAAGCGCGGCCGCAACCCACGCAACGAAGCAAAGAAACGTCGCTCTGGCCTTTGTGCACATATACCTATGCAAAAATACCTTTTGTCAATCCCTGTTTTCGTAAAGGTTCAAAAAGTAACTGTTATTTTTGGTCTGATTTGAAAAATAAATAAGTTGGAATCGTAACTGACACGGCGTCGCACACGGATAGTTACGCACGAGTTCTGCATCAATTCACTACTTCAAAGGGATGAATGATTTCGACAGACACGTTTCACCAAGAGATAGAGAATAACGTGCTTTTGTTTTTAACAGAGTCATCGCTTTCGTTCGTTGGTGGAATTTCGACACATCGAATGTTTGGTTAGTTTCCTGTCGATTGAATTCCACAGTGTCTGTTTCGGAACGTGAGTAGTATCGTATCAGAAAAGAATTGGATAGAACATGCAGCGTGGGACTTTTACCGTAGCATATTTTTGTATAAACGGACGAATACGCGACTAACGCGAAGATGAGTTTATTTTCTCTTTATGTTCTGAACACAGGTATACAGTATATGTATATATTGTGTGTATAAATGAACATTTTGAAATTTCATTGCTATTATAACGAGAATCGACTATCGTGATTATATGGGCCATTTATTTTGGGAGTGGTGTAAGTCCATTTCCCTTTGTTTCGAAATATCGAAGTGTACGCGTTCCCATCGATTGAAAAATCCTGATAAAGGTCAGTAAGCAAAGTAAACTTAGTTTGTCTAAGTTTCTACGTATTAAGTAAATATAAATTCAATTTTAATAAAACATTAAAAAAATTTAACCAAAATTAAATTCAAAATTTAACAAATGGCTGTTTTTAGAATTAATTAGATCAATATCTTTAAGTCATGAATGGACTTATACAACTTCTAAAATTAGAGAATTGTGTAATTCATTAAATTTGTATTATTTAATATTTATATGTGTGATATTTGAAAATAAATAGAATATAACTAAATAAATTTAAATTATCATAGACTCCAGCAAATATCCGTTTAACTATTAGATTCTAATGTTAATTCAAAGTTATTCAATGAGAAATGTAAGGAAGATAACAACAATATGTAATACTTCCTTCAGATTTAGGTTTGTACTTCGATATGATATAAATGTAAGATTATTAACAGTTTAATAATAGTTTAAATGTAATAATAATTACATTTAATTATAACAATTTAATTAAATGGTATAATAATGATTCAATGAATGTAACTAATTTATCAATATATTACTGAATTACATTTAAACAACTTGTCCACATCCGTACATGCAATATTATGCCAAATACAGAAGTTAGGAAACATTCGCAATCATTTGTTTTTGATTATTGGTGCTTGGATTACTTGGATAAAGCACAGTTTACAAGAAATGGATTTACACCACTTTCAAAATAAACGATTACGCAATGCCAATTACTAATAAGATCTCAATTGTTTAGAATAAACGAATATTTTAAGATTTAAATTATAAATTGTATAAAAAAATTTTTCCTTTTCTCAATTTTTTCAAAACATGGACTTACACCGTTTCCAAAATAAACGGTTCATATTGACCTAATTTGAAACTTGTGTCAGCACGTATTATATAGCACGTGATATATTCATAAAGGTTTCTATATGCGAGTGTTCGAATACTTCCGTGAGCCGATATATTTCGTAGTATATATATATATAATAACGTAAATCCTTAGGGTAAATAAGACGATCGATTTTGGAAAATCGAGTTTATTTTAGGAATAAATTAAATTATATACAATAACAGTTAATAGCAAATCTACTACAAATCTTACCTGGAAAATCGAGAATCGATTTTCTAAGTCCTAAATTACCGATCTTGTCTCGTGATCTAACCTATTCACTAAAATGAATGCCGGTAAAACAAAGCAAAAGTAAAAATGTGGGTTGGCGGGTAGTTTGAATTCTATAGAATTTACATGTATATACAGGGTGGTTGGTAACTGGTGGTACAAGCGGAAAGGGGGTGATTCTACGCGAAAAAAGAAGTCGAAAATATAGAATAACAATTTTTCGTTCGAGGCTTTGTTTTCGAGAAAATTGACTTTGAATTTTCGCTCGGTACGCGTGCATTTTATCACGTCTCGTTATAAAGTGGATATTATCGCAGTTTAAGTTTGTTTTTGCCGTAACGGAAAATTAGGAATACATAATGAAATAATATGAAGTAATCATAAAGTTTATTATTACAAAAATTGCTGAAAAAAAGCGAAAAATTTTTATTCTATATTTTCGAGTTCTTTTTTCGCGTAGGGTCACCCCCTTTCCGCTTGTATCACCAGTTACCAACCACCCTGTATATATACATCGCACCTAATTTTGTAATCGGTATGAAGTATACACGTTGACTTAAGCTTACATATTTAAGCTATATTTCATCAGCGTTCCACTCGATAAGTATTAAACCAGCAAACTAAATTTTCACTTTGACAGATTTTTCAAATTGATACTTTCCTGGTTACAGAGAACGTAATATACTTGCTACGATTCAACCTTTAAGTTAGTGTTTTGTTTACTTGGGAGTACCACACGGTTTGTGACCGGTTTCGTAACTATTTCAAAACCAACTGTCTTTGTATTTGTCGAAAGTACACAGAAAGATGCTACGTGTTTACTTGTAAGATATTGCTCTATAAAATATTCTCTTTACTTACCCAACCCGTAGGGGCTCGCAAATTGCATAATACCGTTCGAAACTGATCGCCAAGATCGTTAGAACCGAAGCGTGTGCCACAGTCAATTCTACAAATGGTACCGCTTTACCTGAAATTGGAAAAATTTGCTATTAGCAGAGAATTACTCAAATTATTGTTAAACGAAGATAACAAAGGAAAAATATAAAATAATTAAGAAATATTAAGAAATAATAAAAAAATATTTCACTTTGTTCGTAAGTCTTTTTCGCTGGTATTGTTCATAAAAATATCAATTATTATATATATATTATTATACTATAATATACTATACTATATACTACAACTATTATAATATAGAATAATTTATGAATTAATAAATAATTAAATACTTTATGTACTAATACTAAGTGACTGAGATTGACTACTTTTAGAGAAGTTGGGAGAGGCTGGTCCGATTACTGGCTGGGATATTCTACTGATTGATCGATCAGGTGACTACAGAAGCAATTTGATTGGCTGCTGATATTTGCTATGCTCGAGTTTATGCTATACATTCGTTTCGTATGTACATATATTCAACATATTAGTACAATTGTCCGTGCAAATAAACGGATCTTATTGTGAATGTGATTATTGTGTGTTGAATATTTCAGAAATTTAATTTGACGTGCGAGAAATGCGATCTCGTTTGTCGTTGTAATTTGCCGATCAGAGAATAAATAATTGACGGAATTTCGTGACTGAACAAATAAATGCCAGATATTTTAATATTTCAATCTAAATATTCGAAATTAAACAGAAACTTTGAACACGAAAGTCGGGTCAAGTTTCTCTTTTAAAGAAATACCTATTATTATCGAAACATGTATTTTATATAACGAGTAACTCAAAGAGAAACTTTCATGTATGATTAACGAAATTTAACGCAATTCTCGATTTCATGTTAGAATATACTTTCAAATATATTTAATATATAATATAAATGTATCTATAATAATAAATAAATAATAATATATAAAATATGTATAATATAGTATAATATATATTAATAATATATTAATAATAATAAATATATTTAATATAATTTAAACATTTAAAACTGAGCTATCACCGGACCCGAAAATCACTTTAAGCTTTTCTTTCATACATATAACGTGGACTGTTTAATTATTATTAACGAAGCATAACTTAAGAGGATACACATATAATTAACGAAGTTTATTCCAAGATATTCGATATATTCAGTTTCATCCTCTCTTCTGACATAACTGCAACGGGTTTCAAAAGTTGAAGGGTCAATTTTCTCGTTGAACAGCCGGGAACGAGATTTACGATTAAAGATTTATGGTTGCGGAAAGGAAGCTTGCTCGACAATCAGGGTATCGCAATAAACTGGTACGAAGCTCTGGATGCTATTATTTTCCGTATACCTTTCTTCCATTTACTCTATGTCCACGGAGTCCAGAATCGGCTGAGTAATTTTGTCCTTGTACTGTTTCCTGCAAGTCACCGTGTTTTTTCGGTGAATATATCCACAACGAAACAGGAAGCATTCTATTACAAACATAAAGTCCTCCGAGTCGTTACCCCTTTACTTTTTACTCGACAACTTCTCTGGCAATTTAAAGTGTACTTCGTGTTTCAGGTTATTATGTAACAATTATATAGCCATACATATATTTATAATTGTTATATAATAATTACTCCTTTATGCTTCATTATGCTACCTAACTTTCAATCTTTTAAGTTATAACTTTGAATGATTTTCATTTGATTTAAATATAACTTTAAAAGAGACAGTCTTTCAATGTTTTAAAATATATTTCATGATTTTAATCATCAATGGTTACCATAGAGTGGAATCTCATACCACGTAAATTTTTTTACTTTAAATTTCATTTTCATCGTAATGTTAGTTGTAATCATTGCGAAGAGTAATCTTTTTTTACAACTAATCTGGTTCTAAATAATAATAAGACATTTCTCCTTAACAATTCCATTTCCTTGATTGCATTAATTTTTTTTTATTTAGAGAAGGTAGAAAATAGAAGGATTCACTTTTCTCCGGTTCTAATAAATTTGTTTCTGAAATTGGAGAGTTTTGGAGGGATGGATCGAAGTTTACGAGACGAAATTAGAAAAAAGTATCCAATAATAGTACCGTCAAAGATTCCGGAAGCTTGGTAAACGCATAAGCCATAGGAAATTATGAGTCATTCTGGAGCATTGATCCACTTTGGTTTCCAAATATTTGTTCTTGTCGACGTTGCGTTCGTAAACACAATCGTCTGAAGAAGAATTCAGTCCTCGTATTATTATTTTGCCTTGTACCGGCCACCGTTATTTTTAATTCTTTATGCGTTTTAGTGATATTTGTAGAGCATCTGCAACACTGAATTATGTAATTTGACTTTCTGGAACATATCCAGTTACTTACGCAAAATAATTTATTCGAAAATAGATATTATTTTAACTAAGACAACGAATATCCCTAATGCTATTCAGAGATAGAATAAAGTCACTCAGTTTCCAAACAGCCTGTATTATGTTTGAAAGATCACAAATCACGCGGATCATAATTTTTTCTTCTTTCAAATATATCCAAATCCACAGTTACTTTCGACATTGTACAATTTACTATTATCAATCTTTGGAACATTTTGTATAAAATTTTAAAAACAGCAACGAATTGCACGACTGTCGAAGCAGACAATCGTATCTTCAGATTCATATTTACTCGTTTACTTTACGACCACGCTGTACAATATTCAATGCGATATATGAAAGTGGTTTCATCTCATTCCGTCGAATTTCTGCACGAGGTTCCAACAAGTCACTGCAATTGCCGTGAAAATTCTCTACGAAGCAGAATAAAATAACGAGAAAAAGATGTATATTCGAATTCCGTCAGATTTTTCCTTCTTTTTTCTTCGTGCAAGTCACTTTCGAACGTGCACAGAACGATAATAATGCGCTGAGCATTTCTCCTCGCGCAACAGGAAATGCCCCTTCAAGATTGGACGACTTCCGGTCAAACGAAGCGGTAGAACCAGCTCTGCAACTTCCAATGCTTGGAAAATTTACCAACGCAGCGCACGTGGAAAGAGAAGAAATTGAACGGCGCTCTCCTTTGTTTCAATTTCACCCACCTTTTAAATTGCATTCTGGTTTTATCATTAAACATACTCTTTAATTTACATCCGCCTGGCTAATTTTTTTTCTACTGAATATAATTTAGATTCACGACTCCGCACGATACAATTAACAGAACGCATCGATTAAAATACTGCGTTTAATTGTTTCATTAAAAATAGAAACGTGGACACGAGAATGGATAATTCTTGTACTTTCTTTATGACTGTTAGAAAATTAAAGGTTTCGTCAATGGCGAGTTGTAGATTTATATTTTTTGTCAGATTTATAATTATTTATAAGAGCATGAGAAATCATGGTATTCGTTGGAAATACTATCTCAATATAACAGTATAGTAGAATAGTAGTAGTAATATAGTAGTAGAATTGCCATTTCAAGTGGTGATGGTTTTATTCCTTAAATCGAATCTGTGAACCAAACTCTTATTTTTACATAATTGATTCTTACAATGGATTATGTAGATGTTTAGAAGTGCGTAAAATGATCGTATATAAATATACAATTTTTTGCAGAAGAATTTCTTTGAATAACTCCAAATCGACAGATAGATTGAAAATAGTCCACTTTTCGTAGTTAACATGGTAAACGCTTTGTAAAAGGGGAGCGAAATATCGCTGTACGCAAACGAAGAATAAACGGAGTCGTGTAGCAACGTGAATATTTCCAAAGGTTATCACGGTCTTTATCGTTGTCGTTGTAGTCGTATATCAAATGCGAGGTGTTATCATACATGCGAAAGCGCCTGCATAATGTCTATTGGGTCGGCAACTAAATGATTGCGGATTTTGTCATTAGGTGGTATTAACAAAATCCGCAATCACTTAGTTGCCAGCCCAATAGTTCGAGAATTCACGCGTGACCATTTTGTCTTTGTTTCTTACCTCGTCAATGAGGCTGTCCCTACACTGATACTCGTACGAAAGGGAAAGAAGACAAAGGTGAAAGATATTTTTCATCGGGAAAAAGGAAACAGAGAGCGAGTTGCTGTGAAAAATATTGTAAGAAGAATACTTAATGCGAAAAAATGTGCGCTTTCAGAAGAAGGAAGAAGAGATACTTTTATTTTTGATGTAAAAAAGAAAGAGATGTTAAAGCATATAAAATACACAAATTTACACTGTGACATTTTCGAACGATTAACGACGTGACGAGCGTAATATGAGCATTTGTAATTATTTAAACGATCAACGTCGTACAGTACATTAATGCAATTACGCGTACGACATTTACATTACAACGAACGAATAGCGATGGTCGAGAAATGAACTGGAAGCATTGATTTGCAATTATCGGGCTTTCGAATTGACAACGAACAGCACACCGAAGAATAATTTGTTTTCAATAATTTATCAACGATTAACCGAAACTTTCTTCGTTATTTATTCTTTCACAGTTAATAAAACTATTCGCTGCGTCTGTCAGCGTTCCACTTTGTTTTTATTTTGTTATTTATGAGTATCTGGCGTAAACAGAGGACACACTTCGGTTACGGCCAAACTGGAATCGAACGATGTTGAATTATGGATTTCTAAAAATTTCAAACGAACTTCAGTTACTTCCAGCGTGAGCTCTATAAAAGCAAGAAGAAAATACAAAATATAAAACGAATATAAATATTGTACGGTGTGTTTCATTTCCAATAATTGGAAATAAGGTTGCACTTTCAATTAAGAATTCTCAAGGAAAGTTAGAAGAATTGAAAGATTCCTTATTTTCGATGAATTTGTACCTTGAAGTACGAATTTTCAAATACAGCTGAAGAATTTAAAGATTCTTTTTTCTTCAAAATTCAATAATTGACAAAATAATCCCCCGTGAATATTCCTAAAAATCCTCACAAATGCAGAAGCAATTTTATTCTAATATGCAACCACGAATTTCCTTTCCTACATTTCCCCCCATGAAGTTCTTATCAGTCCTCGTTAACGAAACATGTTTCGTTGTTTCGTCTGTGAAACCTGCGCCCGATAAGAAACGCGCGGCTTAAGACGAATCGTCGTATTTTTGATTATCGTTCCGCCTAGTTCGAGTCCAGTATTTGATAGCAAGAGCTTTGTTTTCCGGGAAATTCTACCCTACAATTGACGGGTATTCTCGTCACGAAACACGTGACGATAAAATACCAATAATTTGAGGAACAGCACTAATAAATTAGAATTTCCATATTCGATGTATATTTCGTTCTATATGTTTAATTATATTTCGATTGTTTGGGCAGATGGGTTTGGCTAAAGCGAAAAGTTATGAAAATAATCATAAAATTCGTTGGTTATATTTTAAGAATTCTGACTCGTACAGACGAAGATCTCATAGGTCAGGTCTTAAGAAATGTTTTACTTTTATATGTAAAAGATTAATTGTTCCAAAAACTATGAGCTACTTCAAACCTCTATCAGTTCTATTACCGCGTTAGTTTCTAAGATTTCAATTATTCTATAATTGTATATAAATCTTTTGTTTAAAATCAATAAAATACTAAATGCGCCAAGTGCGATAAGAAACGTGTTGTTGCAATATTTATAATCAACACTGTGTATTCGTCAGGCTAACGAAACAGCTGATGAGAACTTGTTGGGTCTAGTTAAAATGTTCCCAAAATTTCCAATAATTTTCTGAAAGTTCAAGTCACTTTTTCAGCGTAATACAAGGTAAGAATAGCAACACACCCGAACCGGCTGGCTGCGGAAACGATCAACATATCAAACATAGAAAGAAGACCGAAAAGAAAACACCCAGCAGATCTCACAAAGGATATAACCTAACAAACACAAAGATGGTATCCCGCTGGGGATAGGCACCCACATGATAATCAAACAGATCTACCAAATGTCCAAATTGGACAAATTGTGAATGTAAATAATTAAATAAAAAAAAAACTTTTTCAGCGTTTCTGTCAAAGAGACGAGAGTATCGCCAAGAGGATCCGGCGGTGGGAATCGGCGGCGCCTTTTCCATTCTATTTCCTGCCACGAAGGTTAAAGAGAATTGGATAGAAAGCGGCAGGACAAGGAGGTGTTATGCCGGGCGTAGCATTAAATGCCTTAGCCTCTAAGAGCAACGGTAATTCCTAGCGGGAGGTAGAAGTTGAGCCGCTCGTTTCAGCCAGCCATCAACCTTGTCCATGGCATCGAGCTCGAGCCGAGTGTGTCGTTTGCTAACGCATGCCCTTTTCGTCTATTTTGCCATAGCCTTGTTCAGGCAAGTCCTCAAGGCCTTCACGAAACAAATAGAACAGCAGATCGACTCGGAGAAGCTTATTTAATTAGCCATCGTTCGCAGATTTTATCGCTGAAATTTATTCTTTGGATCGATCTCCTCTGCATTCGCCTTATCGTTAGTTGGCATTGGTTGCATAGTTAATCTTTGGGACATGCGAAGATCGTCACGTTCACATTACGTCGAACGATCATTTTACGGAAGATCGGAAAATTTCACCGAGTACTTTGCAATAACAGTCTTGTTTGATTACGAAGCAATGTAGGAAATAATAATTGTAGAAATTGTAAAAATAATAATAATAAAAAATAACAATGTAGAGAAAAAAAACACTACTGAAAAGATTCTTTGTTTATATAGAAATAAACACGATGAGGTTCCAACTGCTCAATTAAAAGGAAGCAAAAATAAATAGTAATGATCATAACAGTAGTAAATTTTAAACAAACATAGATATTGTTAAGTAAAGACTGATAAGTGAAGACTGATAGACTTTTGTAACGAGAGCTTATACGGCGCGGTTCTAGAATTGTCTGGCAGAGAATTCTTATACTTTAAATTTAAAGAATTTAAATTCACCAAAAGCACAAAACTTAAATTCGTCTTTGTTGAAATGACAAATCTGAAATTGAAACTGACAAATGTCTGACAAACAGAGAAATATGTACAAGCGAACATAGTACGTGTATTATGAATTTAAAGGGATGTTCCTGCGGCGTTTTCCACTGCAAGTGAAATTAGATTTGTCATTGAAGAGTAGGACCAGCAGACGTGACATTTCAAAGAAACCTTTTTGCTAATGAAAACGGTAATACATTCGAGAGAAAACTGATAGTACGTGAGAACGACGCCAAAGGATTTGAGACTGACGCATCGTCAAAGGAAATTCATCCTGCATTGTTATTTCCGCGTACACCTTCTCTTAAGAGATTAAAAAATTGCTTAGCTTGTTCTTTAATTTGCGTAATTTTTAAACCATTAATTTTCTTTACTTGTCTCGTCTTTAACCTCTTAGTTTACGGCTGAATTTGACGCGGGGTTGTTTCTCTGTAAGGCAGAATTTGACGCGAATTACGCGTAAACGATACTGCAATGTGTAACATAATGCTATTCTCTACGCAAGCACATTGGAATGAAGTTTTTGATAACTAAATTATAATTTTTTTTTAAAGTATGATGCATATACTTTAACTTTAATAATTTACTTTAATAATTAATAATACAATTGAGTGTGACACATGTTAAAGCACGGTACGACACATAGACTCACGTCACAATTTTCACACTCATAGCGCGATAGTGTCTGTCAAATTGCTCTTAGTTTTCTATTTTGAAGCGACATTTTGAGGTTGAAAATTCTACAAAATTATACGGATACGAATCGGTATGTTAAAAAGAGTTTCTAATAATGGTATATATATGTCGGAGATGAAAGAATACCGAATCCTCCCCTTCGGAACTTTGGCAAAGTCCCGTAACATTATAATCTAAATTCTACCGTGGCTGTAATTAAGCAATTGTCGTTATTCAATCCGATTGTAACTATTCGAGATTTATGATAGTGAGCTTGGGCTCGAGGCGACAGTCAGTCGCCGCTGTCAAGGGATGAACGTTTTGTCTAACAAAGGTATGAAGTAGTAGTATAGCTCTCCTTAAAGAAATAGTTGTAGCGGCACTCGACAGTAAACATTCCAACGGTCTCTGTCCCGTGGCTCGCCACACGCAGACCCTATTCTTCGAGTAAGATGATTGCCAGATGTCGATGCATCTCCACAGTACATATTCAGCTAGCCTGAGGATCCGTTATAAATCTCAAGATTTAGTTAACTAACGTCCTTCAAACAGACAAATGGTCTTTGTCCCAACTACGGGAAGATAGAGGAAACATACTTTCTCACGAACGGCGCCTCCTACCAGCAACTTTCCCTCAAGGGCGACTAGCATCCTTTTCTAACCACCAATATGGAAATTGACCAATTAACAGCAACGTCAATTTCCCTCACTTTCCGAACGAAGGCATCGCCCAACGAATCCGATGATCTCGTGTCCTTAGACACACCCCAATATAGTTTTGCTCTGCAGCATCATCGCGACGGAAAGTCACTCTCTTTCGCGAGGTCGCAATTAGCGAGTTTCATAGTGTCTTTACGCTCGGTGGATGTTCTATGTTTTAACAAAGAGTTTGTGCGGTAATACTTGTACCGTAGACAAGGGCGTTGGGTACGACTTGGACTTTGGAGGAATGCGTATTTGTTATTCCTTTGACCGCGGATTCGTTATTGAACCTAGGATCATTGTCATTAGCGTCTCGAGTATCTAATTACGGTTACTTGTCGAAGTCTGTGATAATCATATTTGCACTAGTCAATATCTTCTCTATTGCATAACAACAATGTCTAATCGCGACGAAGATTCGTTTCACGTCCCTTATCCCAACCCTAATCATAACGTGAACTCGACATATATTTTAACAAAAAGCAACAATTGATACCTGGCAGTGGCAGGATCAAAAACAAAGACTATATATTCTGTCTGTATATTGTTAACACTGTTATAAAACGTTGCGACGACGAAAAAAGTATGAAGCAAGACAAATGAAAAAGATCATTTAGTTCAAACGGTGAGCGAATAAGTCGGTAAAGTGAGCCACTATAGTGGCGCGTCGTAATACAAGATGACATCCGCGAAAGCCACTATAGTGGCACGTCGTAATATAAGATGACATCCGCGAAAAGCCACTATAGAGGCACGTCGTAATATGAGTTGACATCCGCGAAAGCCACTATAATGGCGCATCGTACCTAAGAGTTTAAAAGCCTGTCTTTCGTTCAAATTTTAGGAATTTAAGAAATTTCATTGCAATATAGTAATATATGGCGAAACATAATATATAAATATATCATTTAAAAAAATACATACCACAATAAACAAGTGTTTAACATAATTGAATAAGCTCTTTTTTTCCTCTTATGTCCGCAATTTTTAATCTTTGTATGTTTCAAAATTGTAGAAAATCGAACAGAAAGGTTTCTAATTGCAAACATCAGTCTATTACGTTCTTGCAGAAAACAAAGGATTTTCCTGTCCCTATCCTTTTCTATGCGTTAGTAGATTAAAAACTTCGATTGAATTACGTTTACGTTTATAGTTTCAATTCTGGTAAAAGGAACACCGTTGCTCTCTTGTTATCGTTAACTATTAATGTTTACCAGTTTGTAAATAAATAATTACCATAATAAATTGATCTCGTTAAAAGTTGGTGCAACTGGTTTCTGGACGGTTCAGAAACTGGGAATTAAATTTTATTCGTTAAAACATAGTTTAATAGCGAGATACTGGAGGATTTCAACATGTTATCTATGTCATATTGGAAGCGAATGATTCGATGGACGTTTTTCACTGAAATTTTGATTATCACTGGGGTTGAATAGTTCTGTTAGAAAATATAAATATTCAGAATTAAAGTATTATAAATCGAAAGATTCAGAATTGGAATGTCGGAAATTGCAGCGTTCGAGATTCAATGATTCGAAATTCAAGCGTTCAAAATCGAAGCGTCCAGTAGATTCAAAAACTCAAAATTAAACGAAATCGAAGCGTTCAAAATTCGAAACTTAAATATCCAAAAATTAAATATTCAAAATTCCGATGTCGTCATCGAAATATCGTGCGATGTATCGATGAATATCGTGTCGTCAATTATCCATTTAAAGAGCGTTTTTGCTTAGAGAGCGTTAAAACACCACCTCTGAAATTATCGTAAGAAAATCTTCGATGGTAGTAATTTAATGGATTCTTGACCTAAAGTAATTCGAAGTGAAACAGGTGGTTCCATCGCAAGGTCGATCGTTCTCGATGATCGATGAAGACAAAAGCGTTTCCAGCAGGACTGTTTCAAACTGATCTCTGAAATATCCCCAAGCGCAACGAAGAAGTAACGAAACAGGGCTAACAAATTATACCTGCTGTCTGACACTGGGGAAACAATTTCCTTCGGGGCTAGCCTTTACGCGAAACAGTCTTACCCTCGTAGTGTTTTACATTCAAATAGAAATTCCACCATAAACGCGTCTCCGCGAGAACGTCTACTTCTTTTCTGTCTCGCCTTTCCTTATCTTCCTCTCGCGCTCTATTGCAATTTATCATTCGGCAGAAATTAGTAAGAATTTCTTTTTTTAAACATAATGAACGATCTCAATTAAAATAGAGATTATTATATAAACTGAATAATATTATTTCATCGCTGTTGGATTTTTATTAAATGTTCGATTATCCTTATTAAAATTATCTTCGATGTTTATTATTTTCCGTGAATTTTTAAACCGATCCTCTGGTCCGAACGAACCGATTTTTCAAATTAGATAACCAGATGTTGTTTTATGAACTGTTCATGTTACTGCTCGTAACATATTATCTATCTGGCAATGATTTCATCAACAAAAAATAATTTCCCCACGAAATAGGCATTCTAATATAAATGTACATTATGAATTTTTTTTACATATTGACAATTGAACACTTGATCTTTAAATAATATTTTCTTTCAATTTATTCAAATTATACGAAACTGGAACTGTTTTCTTATCGCTGTAATCCTTGCAATTTCGCGACATCAACCACAAAGGGAGTAAAACTGGGCGACTAACTCTGCGAACGACTCGTTAGATCATAACACGAGAAACGATAATTTGCTACGTGTTATGAAATATTTAAGTTGAAGCACCGCAGGAGATATGTGTACGGTATATATTGGATTGGCAACTAAATGATTGCGGATTTTGTCAATATCACCTAATGATAAAATCCGCAATCACTTAGTTGCCAACCCAATAGAATCCACTACAGAGCGTCGGCATTTTGGTATCGCAGTTTCTGCCGGGGTACATGGCCAGAATAACTCGACTCAAGGTAGAGGCAATGGCACTATGGAACTTTGAACTTAAAATCGAACATCGAACTAGTTATCTTTATATCCGGTTACGTATTTTCTGCTTCTAGTTTGCTGCAATGCCTCGGGTTATTTTTGAGCAAGCTATTTTAGGTTACTTTATGTGTAATCGATGTCTTCGACAAAGATGGGTCAACACGATTTTACGGAAGCCATGTTGGTAGCAGAGATGAAGTTCAAATGCCTTAAGAGTAGAGGCGAATAGTAAAATTCGTTTGGAATTTATTTAGTAAAATTGGAAGTTACATTCGGAAAAGCTAAGATATCATGTTTATCATGTTTATTTGAAATTTATGTAGCAGTATTTATATTAAATTTATTGATTTAAGTATATGAAAAATTTATTTAGTAGAATTTCATTAAAAATTTATTTGGTAAAATTTGCAGCACCTTCGGAAGAGATAAAATATTATATAATTATATAATTAAAAATATTATATAATTTAATTAAGAAAAGATAATAAACATTCTTTAGACATATGCATGTAGAAAATTCATTTAAATTTTAGTAAAATATTTTGGCGTGTCTCTAGAGAACATAATCAGCTGTAAAATTTCTTAGAAATCATACACGTCTATCATTTGCGTATTACGAGCCACGAAATGAAAAAACGAGTACAAATTATAAAAAATTATATAACTCCCACACTAACAATGGGATATTTTACTAATGGAATTTGAAATAATTAAACGCGATAATGAATGTCCTAGAATATTACATTTTTATATTCGTACAATTTTTTGGAATCTTCGAAACAGACAGAAAGTTATGTGGTTTTTTCAAAGCCATATTAGTAGCGAGATATGAAATTAGTCCGGTGAACTTTATAATCTGTTTACGAACAAAAGGTACCGTGAATTATTCAGAATATTAAATTTGAATTCTGTTCTGATAGCAGCAAATGAACCGAATAGTTTCTATCTATACGTACTATGGCAGTTAAAGTGATTAAAACACAGGATGGAGCCTTTAGAAAATGAAACTTTAATTGTATTAAAATTCAATTTTCTAGAAACAGAAGGCACGCGCATACTAACGATACTAATGGCGTTTTGAAACCAATGACAAACGACTCTTATCGTACAAACCGTGAAACCAAAGTGGACTAGCAGGTCAGACAATTAACTGCCAGCTTGTTCCTAAAAATTGACCTAAATCTATAAAACGCTGCTGCAATTAACTGTGATTTATTTGTAGAAAAATAGGTAGCTCAACTTTAGTAATATAATAAACGATGCACTGAAGTTAATACAAAAAATCCAGAAGAAATTGAAAAAAGAAAGTTCGTGTTAATAAAAGATACAAGAAGAGGTAAATAAAAGTAAAGGTGCTGACAAAATTGGTTTTCTGGAACATTGCGCGAGTCTTGAATCAGGATAAAGATCTTGGATCTATAAGTCTCAGTGGAAGAAAAAATCGAGGATAAGCGAGGATGAATGAAATATTTTAGCGGTTTATAGCAAGGCAGGAATGAAGGAAATGGCGAGAGGAATTAATGAATTAGGAAAGGGATATGTAAGAAGAGTGGGAAAGGCAGAATATCTGGAGAAGAAAGGCGAAACAAGTGGCCAGAGGCGACTGCCTAGTTTAGGTTCTAGCGTTTTTAACAGGGGAATTATTAATAGTAATTAATTTCATAGCAATGTAATTTATTAACAGTATAGTAAAAGCTGGTTAAGCGTTGTAGAAAAAGCGTGAAACTGTAGATACTGAACTAACATAAATCAAAGATAGATATGTGATATAGTATAGGTTATGTATAGGACATTGTATAGGTTATGTATAGGTTAAAAAAAACAAAGATATACAGAGAATTCGACTGAATAACACGTAAAAGCGGGCACCACGTGATTCTTTGTAGCAAAATAGAAAAAAATAGAGAATTTTTTCATTCTAAACTTAGTTTTCGACAAAATCGAGTTGGAAATTTGTCAAGTATACTCGAACGTGGCTAATTCTGGACTGAGCAGGAGCAAATAATAGACAGGAGAATGTTCTACGTGAGAAAATAAACCGAAAATGTATAATGAAATTTGTCCGTTTGAAGTTTCATTTTGAAGGAAATAGAGTTTGAAGATGTTTAGTTAAGAATCGATCTGGGTTGGCAACTAAGTGAATGTGGATTTTGTCATTAGGTGGTATTGACAGTGCGCGCGTATGACAAATTTTCAAATTTATTCTTCTGCGAAACATAGCGTCTTCTGAAAAATTCTGTTCTACATTTTCGATTTATTTTCACGCGTACAGCGTTCTACTCTCCATTATTTATTTCTGTGTAGTCTGCAATTAGCCACGTTCGAGTACACTTAATAAATTTTCTAATTCGAAAACTAAGTCGAGAATGAAAGACGTTTATTACATATCTTTTTCTTGTTTTTCGACATGGAATCACGTCGTGCACGCTTTTACACGTTACACGGTCGTATTCTGTATGTTTATGCATTAGATATAGATGAGACATGTGTGTTTGGGATGAGAGTGAGGATGAGATGGGTCTGTGAATCTAAATAAAGTATGGGCTGATTGAGAGTAAGAAACGTATAAGCCAAGTGCTTTTTCCGGGCTGTGAAGCCGAAAAACAGATAAAACAGAAAATAAGATGAAAATTATTAAAAAATAAAAATTAACAAAAGACGAAAAGTAAATAAAAATCACATCTAAACTATATTTACTTTAAACAGTAAAAGCTACATTTAGAAAAACAGAAATCTTTATAACGTTTCATCCAAAAAGAAAAAAAGAAAGAAGTTCCTAAAAAAAAAAAAAAAAAAAAAAAAAAAAAAAAAAAAAAAAAAAAAAAAAAAAAAAAAAAAAAAAAGAAAANAAAAAAAAAAAAAAAAAAAAAAAAAAAAAAAAAAAAAAAAAAAAAAAAAAAAAAAAAAAAAAAAAAAAAAAAAAAAAAAAAAAAAAAAAAAAAAAAAAAAAAAAAAAAAAAAAAAAAAAAAAAAAAAAAAAAAAAAAAAAAAAAAAAAAAAAAAAAAAAAAAAAATAAATTGAAGAAAGTCGTGAAAAGAAATGAAAACGTTCCATCGGAAGAAAAGATAAAAAGTGGAAACTGTACGACACAATTAAGTGAAACTTATCTATACGAAAACAGAAAACTACAGAAATGACATAATGAATAATACAATAAAGTGACTAGAAAGATAGAGGCAAGTTGTAAAAAGAAACGAGGACTACGTTTCATTGGAAGAAACGATAAAAAGTAAAAAGAACGAATAACTGTACGACCGGAACTTTCCAGACGACCAGCATAATTTCAACTGTTTTTAAGTTATAGAATCTTGCGTAACCTATTTGTATCACGAATTACACACCATCCTACATGTACATGCATATATACCGAGCTTGCTTTGCTCTCAATTAGCGTCTGCGTTCGCTAATCTCGAAATGTAATTTCGTTGAAAGCATTGGACACGAACCATTTGTTCTTCAATAATCGAAGACACTTTACGATCTCTAACGACGAGTGGACTAGCCATTACATTCTTGAAATATCATCTTGTGAATCTTTTATCTAGGCAACTACAATGCTATGATTATTTAAAATATCGGGTTGGCAACTAAGTGATTGCGGATTGTGTCATTAGGCGGCATTGACAAAATAGCGAAGCTTTGATATTTAATTGCATAAATTTCACTGAAAAAAAAAAAAGGAAAAAATATTTATAAAGATTTAGCCCCAAAACTGAGATTTTGGGGCGGTTTTTACGAAACAATAAAAAATTGTCAGAACTGTTAAAAATCAGATTTCCCCTACTATGAATAAATGAAGGTTTAGCTTTCTCAGCTCGCGAGAAAAATGACTTTCTATTAATTGAGGAACTTTCTGGGAAAAGATCGACGAGACGAAATTGCAATTGTAGTATATTATTGTGTTGGCAACTAAGTAATTGTGGATTTTGTTATTAGGTGGTAATGTCAAAAAATCCGCAATCGCTTAGTTGCCAACCCAATATATTGTAGTAACATTGACTAACAATCTTCTGATTTGTAAAACGTCAGGTGAAACGTTCCCGATGCAAGTTAAGTCGGGTTTCCAAGAATTCCTGATTACGAAGTGGTCTAACCTAAATAGATAATGAAAAAGCGGGCTCTATCGGGTCTCTGATTTGTCGACTATGTTAGTACAACCCCATGGTCGACGAGATAACTGAGCGAATTTAATGAAACTGACGCAATGGACGCTTTCCATTAAATTAGTTCTCTAACCATTCGTTCATTCACCGACGTTATTCGTCATTTACCGCTGACTAATTTATCGAATTATTAGAAATTCTCCCGACTATAAACAAGACGAAAATGAAACATAGTAAAAATGCTGGCAACTGTTTATTGCTAACTAATTTATTTAATTTATTCTCCTGATTATAATAGAAACTAAAATAAGATATAGTAAAAACGGCTATAGAAAATCGGACAATCTTAAAGTAATAGGGAAACCACGTCCTATTGTCTTAAAGTTATTTACCTATTGCTAGGGTTTACAACAATTAAAGTTCAATTGCGTAAGTTGATTTTGGCAACGTGCGAGGCAATCTCGATGAAGTGTTCGTTGCATACAACGACTCTAATTATCTTAAATATATTCAACGGCAAGCGGCAACGACAAGCATGGTAAATACGCGTAACAAACCCGGAACTCATTGGTCGTGCAAGTTCGATATCTTGGCAAGTTTCGAGCGATATGAGAGCCACTCTTAGAATAAATTAGCTCAGCATTTCATCCACGACAAGCAACTTGTAATTTATTTCGAAAGTTGTTATATGCAACGACGAGAGATCGTCATTATATGCATATTATTATAACTATCAAGTTAGAAGTTTTTTGATCTTTTCGTTAGTGCATTCGTTAGTATCATGCAGACGGTTCTAACGAAAAATTATCTTTTACCGAGATAGCAATATGATTCTGATGGGAATGGAGATTATTTAGAAATCATTCTGAAAAGCTATAATAAAATTGTACTTTTAATAAAACCGAATGAATATCAACGGTAAAAAATTGTAGTCTGGAAAGCATCGGCTTGCTACCAATTCGCGAATCATACGGCAGTACGCGCCTCCGTAAATATTCCTCTGTTTACCAGTTTCAACGATTCGCTCGGTAAAAATGAGTAAGCGTGCATTCCCTCACGGAAAATGAGTAGGCCCGCACCTCTTCTTCCTTTCTTTTCTTTATCTTGCTTTTTTTTAGGCTGCGCTGTAAACAGCAGCCTCGTGGAATATCACCGAATTAACGAGTTCCAGGAATCGCGGGGTATCTTGCTGTTCTTTGAAACGTCGTCAGACAAGCGTCCCTTTTAATCCTATTTTTCTGTTCTAGTTTTATATTTAGTCTTACACGAATCACAAGTAAATACAGAATATTCGTGTGATTTATTTTCAATACGCGTCTAGCTGTTTCACGCAGCGTAAAGAATCTTCTGCAATGTATATGAGAACTTTCATAGTTTAATGAACATTCGCTGTAATTACCAGAAAAGCGTAGAGTCGTGTTTCTACGAATACAATAAAAATGGTACACAGTATAAGTAGAGAATTGTTTTACTTGACATCATAAGGAATAGCATATTTTGGGTAGTTTATATATTTTTCTTATTATTTCAACGATAAATTCGCTATGAATCTCTCGTGATCGTAGGATGCGACATCGTAAAACGAAGAACGCCGGATATGACTGAAAAACACAGTGTCAACGTTTAGAAACGAATAACTCGATAAACGTCGTCACAGGAGGTCGTTAAAGCTCGAATATGAATTTGCGCAAACAGATAGTTTAATGGACACACGTGGTATTATATCGCTGGACAAACAACGTTCTCTTATCCACCTTCCTCTTGGCCAGTTGTTTCTCTTTGACTTTAAAATGGTCTCGATTTGCAACGAGGTCTGGCTATCAGCTCCATGGAAAATGCACACGCGTCGTTATTTCACATGGCCGATCGTTCGGATCTGTATCACGTCCGTTAAATTATTTAGATTACAACGAAAATGCGATGCGGTCGAACGATTGAAATCTTGAAATATTGCTGCTTCGCAACCTCAAATTAACTGGATCGCCATTCTCATTCTGTTTTTTAACAATAATCGATAAATTGAAACTTAAACTTGAACGTCGTTTATTTATTTCGAGATTTATCTTTCACATTTGGCTTCTGAAAAAAGTGATATTTTCACGATATAAGAAGTTAGATCGCGCGTTAATTTACGATTGACATGATTAATTAGGATAAACTCGATATCACGGATCAAAGCATAACGAGTATCATAGATGCAGCAACTGCATAAAATTGTAATAATCTGGCGCGCTGGAAAAGATCACGCTCGTATTTTCTTCTTACGTTAAATACGGCGATAAAAAGAAATATTTACAAAATGGTAAAAAATTTATCAATATTGAGATGGTAAATTAAAAATATAATTAACAAAAATATAACATAAATAATCCAAGTGGCAGAAAAGTTTGTTTGTTTCAATTGTTAGGTACAAATGCAAATTTTTAATAATTTGTTACATTTTACCCTCTGCGAATTAAATCGAAAATCCGATCTTCTATAATGGAAATGAAACTTTTTTTTAATTATTTTATCGTCTATGGTGTTCCATGCTTCAATAATCGCATCCTTTAATTCCACAATCTTGTCATACTTTCGATTTTTCGAATGAATCCAGTAAACTAGCGTACCCCACATATTTTCCACTGCAGGCAATTCCAAAAGAGGAATATTTTCTGAAAACCGGTGTAAATTGCGGACCGACGGGTGCATAGTCTCGCACAAATATTGAGTTTTTATCATTTTTCTATCAGTTTTCTATGCGAAGGTGTTTTTAATAATTTTCCAGCATATCCGTGCAATTGACATTATTCATTCTGTTTAAGATGAAAGCAACGCCAGGAACGGAAAACCTCGCGCAAAGCAGGACACCTCTAAAATTGCGTTTCGGAAAATATTCTGTTTCCTTCCTACGCCGATCGTAATAATTGTAGCCGGCCGGGCTGACTAAGTTAAACTTTCTTTCATTACCGAAAATTAGCTACAAACAAAGTTATTATTAAAAAATAGTTCGGAAGAAAATAGATTGTAATTAACTGTTTTTCAGCTCGCGCGAATGAAAATCTTGTCTCTTTACCAGGAATTTTTTATTTCGATGCCGATTTCGCTTTTCACATTAATTCTTAATATCGGTCAATGACTTTGATGAAGTCAATGAATTACATGTTATTCTTAGTATTTTACGTTCATCTCATAATTTTCGCGGTCGACGTGGCCTCTTCTTCTCTCCAAGATTACGTTTCCTTTCGACACAATCTATACAATTGCGCTCTTTGAACGGTTCAGAGTGTAGCAATAACTATAACAGCTATAATAATAACATAACAATAACAGAGCAATATAACCGTATTTCCTGCATTCGATGCGAAAAGCATCGGTCATTGCTTTTTCTTTAATAGAAAGTTCCTCTCTACAAAGCATTTTCCTTTCTAAAAGACTTTATTCTAACCAATAAATGTGACGACCGATGCCAAAGACGTGGAATAAAAGAACGAGCAACTGCGGCATTGACAAAATAATAAGAACGATAAAAGTTGATATAAATGGAATATTATTATACGGAATATTGTATGAAGAATTATATGGAATATATATTTATATATCGATGCAAGAAATTTAGTATTTAACTTTCTGTTCCTTTCCAACCAATTCTACTGTACGCGTTATTTTAATTTTTTAATAGAACGTTGGACATAATTTTTCCTAAACTGACAAAATTTCCAAATATAGGTGGGTTGGTATATTTTTGACACTCGCTCTGTATCATCATCTACCTGACGATTGATTGTTCCCAGATAAACCGTATCATTCGACACTAACAAATAAGGGTGAACATACGGGGGGGGGGTGACTTTATCTCGGTAAGAACGTGAGAAGAATGAATTGGTCGACTGATGTCGTCCGTTACGTCCACTAACCCAAATTCTAACCTAACCTAATCCAAATATAAAGTTAACCCAAACTCGATGCGGACCTAACTCAAATCTAATTCGAGGGGTCAAATTTTTTATTTCTCACGTGCACTGTGATGAAAATTTCTCTGTATCCTTAAGTCAAATATACGATAGGGTGGAAGAATTTAAGAAATGGCCTAACTTTAGGTTAGGATGTTGTTACCTTAGAAAACTCTTTTTCTCTCTATCTTTTAAAAATGTATATACATTTTCGCGTGGAAGACGTACAAGGTTGGATTTTTTGTTTCGTATCGAACCGTCGGGAACTTTCACGGAGTTTTACTTCGCAATTCTATCGCGACAGTGTGGAGTAGCGTTTTTCTAAAGCCCACGGGATCGCTTGAAATATTATAGCGATCACCGCCATCTTTCCCCACAAAGTAGCACCACATGGAAACGAAACTTAAGGCATCGATTGAATTGAAAACTAAGTTCGGAGGTAATGTTAGAAAGGAAAAACGAAGGCGACAAGATTCTGTAAATGCAATAAAAATTGCAAGCTTGTGATATTTTATATTTTTCATCTGTTTACACGTTTGCAAACACGATTCTCTAAAAACTGCAGCTGCCCCGCACAATTGTCTTATTTTTCATTTTCGTCTGATTTCAAAACACGTGCTACTCATCGGTAATGTTATCTTTTACTATGATAGTTTACTTTTATACTGTTGAATAACTTTGTTATTTCTATTTAGAAGGTTTGCGCGAGGTATAAATGATCAAACAAAATTAATTGCAGTATCCAAATATAATATTCGAGGGTTAATATGCAAGAACCCGAAAGAAGTGTTTGATAGAAGCAACGTCGCTACCACTTTTCCGCAAAAATGTTTTCTTTGAAAATACATTAGTCACGTAGTTAGTTTGGCTTTGGTATCTTCTTGCGTCATGTGTTCCACGTAAGTTCGGATGATAAGTCTTTATGGTAGCTCAAGAGAGATCGATGATATATTTTTAACATGTTCTTGTAGGGTATCCGTGGTCCTCTGTAGAGAGCAAAATTTTCATTGAGAATAGAATGGACCGTCCGTTTAATTCGTTTTCTGCTTGAAGTATCAAGAATTTTGACTCATTGTTATTTTCCTTAAGATTAGTATCGCATAGTTGATATACAAAATTTCGATACTAAAATAAATTCTATGTTGAACAAATTTTCACATCAAAATTTTCATCTAAATTAAATTTTAACGATATTACTACCAACGATTAAACTATAAAACTTGTGCCAAACGAATCAAAATATACACAGCACATGTTTTACAAAAAGCTATTTAAATCTTCACAACTGCATAAATCTATATATAACTGCATATATCTATAAGTCTACATATAAAATTAAAAAAAAATTATGTATTGGTCACTTGGACTATTCTGATACCTTCGTTGTAAATACTTTTTCAGAAAGCTTTAGATCATGCAAATTCTTCCAAATAAATAAATACAGTGTCAAACAAAAGCATTAATAAAATTCTTTGTAAATCTGTAAAGAATGTGATACTGTATTTAATTTTTTGTGAAATGTAACTGTCCATTGTAAGATTTAAGCGCTATAAAGTAAATATAAGTTACAATAAAGAAAAAAAAATACCCATAAAGATCCGTTTTCAGTGGAACAAAATTATTGGCACGCTTGAAAAATTTGTTATTGCGTGTATTCTACCTAAACATTTCCAATGTTGCTACGCCTGTTAAGTCGCAGGAAATTCCTCCATTCAAACGGATCATCATTTCTTAAAATTGCTAACAATATCTCGTAGAGAAAAGGAAAAACCTGAATGATGGAACAAAACAAATAAGAATAATAATAGAAAAATAGAAATAGACGAAAGAACAATTGCTGAGAGATTGTATTGGATTTCTATAAGCAAGGAAAATCCTATTCGGAAATAGGAAAAGTTATTACTAGAAGTCGTTTTATTGAAAGAGACGTGACTGAGCGATTTGTTGGCAAAAGAGATATAAAAAATGCAATGCTTTGCTGAGAAGAAGCAACAAATGCACGAAGCGAACGTCCTCAGAAGCTTACAGACCGAGAAAAAAGAAAAATAGTTAATATAATAAAAAAAGTACCTAATACTATATTCTCGGAAGTGGCTTGAATAGTAAAAAAACGAACCTAACATGGAAATACACTTTATAACAGTTCGAAGAACGCACAAAACTGTTATATGTGAAGCAGGAATTGCAAGTCAAAAATCAATAAAAAAAATTAAATCATTAAATCAAAATTAATAAAAAAAATAATTGGTATTTGTTATTAGTACACGAAAATATTGGGTTGGCAACTGAACTGAATTAAATGAAAAGGACATTGTCTAAACCGTTAAACAAGGGGGTAGTGGCTTAATGATATGGGGGTGTATGAGATTTTTTGGAGTATGGAAGGCTTGTTTTTATTATTGAAATGCGCAAATGAAATTATTTAAACATGCCAAGGAGAAAGAGAGGAAAAAATAAAATTTAGGACAAAGTTATTATCTTTTAACAGGATAATGATCCCAAAAAATGAGCCTATATTGTTAGATAATGAATCATTTTTAATACACTGCATACGTTAGCTACTACCCCACAATCCCCAGACCTAAATCTTACTGAGCATTTTTCGTCTGAATTATGAGGATGGATTTAAAGCAGATCATATTACGTCTCAGTAGGATCTGAAGAAAGTATTCCTTGAGCACAAAATAAGTGCAAAAATCAGAAAAAAATTAGTAGAATTATAAAAAACAGAAATGCGTATTAAAAATATCAAATGTTAGAACAAATTTGTACCGTAAAATCGTAAACGTACTAATACTTTTGTTTCGTTGGAAACGGACCTTTATGCGTTTTTTAAATTTGTATTATTTATTTTTATTGCGTTATTTCTTTTTCTCCATTATAACTACTTTTAAAATTTATAATTCATGGTATACTTAAGACTGACTATACTAAGAGCTGACAGTTATATTTTACAAAAAATTCGATGGAAAATCTCGTTCTTTATAGATTTATAAAGAATTTTATACCAAGATCTGTGTATTGTATCTGTACATTTATATTGTATATTGTACATCTAAAAAATTTCTATGAAAAAATTCTCAATTTATTATTTCGAACATCTTTCGACTTCGACCACTGATATTCTATGAAACACACTCGAGCGACGCAGTTATTCAGTTTCTACGTGTTCAGGACACTTTGAAGGAACCACGTGTGACCACAATAGGTTGCAGAAGTTGCAGCGTTCGCTTCATGACTCCAGAACAAAATCAACCCCTTCCTCTATCGTAGATCGTAAATTTCCTCCAAAGTTTTTTGGGGAACAGGCTCTTTCTCGAAGACCCGGAAAGATTGAAATTCCTGTAGGGTAGGTAAACCCTGCTGATACCTCGACGTCTGGAAATAGGGTAACGTGAAAAATTAGAAAGACTTTCGCAGAATACCTTCCAGAGGATCCCTTGACCGCGGAAAATAACTTGGAAACCTCTAATCCGTACAATTCTTTCTTACTTTCTTCGCTCCATGATAATCGAGTTGGAGTTTTCTGTATTTATAGGTTTAAAGTCTGCTTTAGAAGATTAGGAATCTGCAGTTATTAATTCACTAAAATGGAAAAATTTCAACGATTCTACTGGAACTTTTTCTTTAACTTTTTGTAACCGCAGATTTGGTTAATTATTTAATGAATCAAGATAAATTAATTACAATTATCGCGCAGATTTCTATTTCTAAATTTTGCCAGTGCTAACAAAATTCTTCCACATGAGAGCAAGGAATTTAATAAGAAAAGAAGCAAATTTTGCATATTACGAAGCAGCTGATTATTTATTCAACGCAAAATAGAATAATAATATAATTGTACAAAAGAACCCAAGATAGACAATATGCCTGTTTATAGAAAAGGATAGTTAAGCCAGGGTTGTCAATAATTATCTTTTTAATTTGAATCTCTCGAATGGCGAGCGTAGGAGGATCGTCACAATGGT
The DNA here is from genome assembly GCA_014825925.1 of Bombus breviceps. Classification (NCBI taxonomy): domain Eukaryota; kingdom Metazoa; phylum Arthropoda; class Insecta; order Hymenoptera; family Apidae; genus Bombus; species Bombus breviceps. The sequence continues at coordinate 3,372,527 of CM026185.1, forward strand.
ATTAATACACTTCCGGAAATGGTTTGACGACATGCATCGTAATAAGAGACATTTATAATATTTCAGTAAATTATTATGGACAGGTGTACAAATGGATACATGTGGATAAATTTACGCTGAAAAATTTGGGGCACCTTTTATCTTTTAGGATAAACAACGTTTTTCATACATTTTTCTGAAAAGTGATAATATCATAGTAATAACGTTGAACTGTAAATATAATTAATTACAGTTTCAATACCGTAAAATAGCTATATTATGAACAAACTATTTATTTACTAAAGAAAGTCATTATTTTTGTTGAAGTCTTTACAGGTTTCCAACTATTGAATGAGAGCATAAATAAATTGAATGTATACAAAAGTTCGAAAGTTCTTCGAGCTTGACTTTCCTTTCGTAAACGAAATCTGCTTTGTCTCTGAGAAATTTCTAGAGAAATTATCCTTCGTTAGTTGTCCCGTTTACCAACTTTAGCAAGTGATTAACAAGTTCAAAGTGGTATAAGACCAAAGCTTTTCTAATCAACTCTGGCGTATGATTAAGTACTAATCAAAAGAACAATTAACCTTTTTACTGTACTATTGCATAATTACAACGTTGTGTTTCAACAACTTATCATCTAATTAAATCACAGATGTATTTGCGTTGCTTATAATTTTATTTCATCTTCAGTGTATTATGTTTTCTTACAAAATTTGTTTCCAATTTTACCGCGTTATACCTTCTTTCTTATAGAATTTGGTTATATTTTTATTTACATATTTTATTATATTCTACCACCATTTTATTATATTTTCTATAAAACGTCGGAGAAGATGTGTCTCTATTATGACTAATAATTAATAAGAAAAAATCTTCCCACAGCCCGAAAAGAGTTGTATTTCTAGAATCAAAGAACTTTATAATTAATCAAGTTAAATTAATTGCAACTATTGCGTTCATTTCTATTTCTAAATTTTTCCTAAAATAATTGCTATAAATAAAACGTTAGAAATTACCAGCACTAACAAAATTCTCCCACGTGAGAGCAAGAAATTTAATAAGAAAAGAAGAAAATTTTGCATGTTACGAGTTGATTATTTATTCGACGCAAAATAGTATAATAATATAATTGTACAAAAGAACCCAAGATAAACATTTTCAACAGAAGCCATATGTAATTGAATCGAAGTAATGTATGTAATTACATATGTAATCAGGCATATGTAAATCGTAAATTCATAAATCTATCGTTAATCGTTTAGTAAAAGAAATAAAGTCGACGTAAATGTGCGACAGCGAAAATTCAAGGGGAAGAAGACGAATGACAGGAGGCAATGTCGAGATATCGATGGTACTTTCCAGCAGCCGTGCCCCATATATCCGGCAGGTCAAGTAGAAAATGCCGGTCCCCCGAAGACAATATGGCACGGTATAGTTATAGCCAAGGTTGAACACAGTTCGTTTCGTAACGAGTATCGCCTCGCCTTGTTGTTTCCATATTTGTCCGATGTTATTAATACCATTAACGAACTCGGCATTCCTTTCTTTCACTTTCCTTATTTTCTTCTTCTTCGTTTTCCGTTGCAGTTCTCTTTCTTCTTCTAATAAATCCATTCAATTGGTAACCCGCAGTGGTTACGTCACGGCTATTTCATTAATTTGCATGCTACGTTTTCTTGGCTGCGATTTAACAGCCTCTGAAAGGGAAACAGCCATTTCTCTGCTTACAATAACGAAACGTTTCTCTATACTACGGTTTTCACGAAAGTTTCGGGTAGGAAGGAATAGGGTACAAATCTGGCTGAAACGGCTGAAGGGAACACGGTGAAAATTGTTCGCAGCGTGCGAATAGTTTCGTTGCGCTTTAACTTCGCCTGGTTTATGATATTCGCCGACAGTTCTAATGGTTTTCGTACTCGTTGCACAGTTATTAAGCAAAATTTAATCGTTGTCTCGTTGACTCTGTTTAACCAGAATCTCGCTTGCTTTCATGGGATGAAAAATTGATCGGAGTTTCTTATTTTCATTTGGAAAATAGGATAATTGGTTATTAATGGACCGGTTGATATTCGTATAACGATGTAATATTGTGTAAATTTATACAACAGAAATATGCATAACACAGGATATATTATGTAAATATAGTCCATACGAGATTCTAATTTATAGGTTCTATTCAATGAATTCTGTATAATGCAAACCTTTTTATATTCCATCGTATTGCATTTTATATGACATCTATGTTACACAGATTATTGTATCTTACATATGTTACAAGAAATGAAACGTATAATGACATATAAAACGTATGACGTATAAAAACATCGAATTACGAAGGATCTATAAGAATGCATAACACGAACAGCAGAAATAATTTAACAATCAAAACGATGATAAAACAGAGTGGAAGGAAAATACACGTAAACATGAAGTTTATGATATAAAGAGCGTTCTTTCCTATTTCCTAAAAATGAAATGTCGCCTCTTTGAGTCATTGAAAGAGGAAAACGCGTCGAAACATAAAGAAAGTAACACATGTCACCCTAAGAACCGTGACGTCTAAGAACTTTTAAGTCCACGCTGACCCGAATCTCGTTATCTATTTTAGACATGCGTATAATCGAAACCGATATCCTCGAGTCTTTGCAACTCTTAAATTTATCCTCATTCTTCATTTTTCTTTCTTTTTTCATTTGCTCCGTACAGCCAAAACAAAACTAAAAGAGAACGGACAGGATGAGCATAAAATCGCGCTTTACGAGCCAGATGATCTTTATCTCGAGCTTTTAATACTTCTAAACCGAAACGAAAGCGATAATCGATGACAGTCTAATGATCCTAATCCGAAACCGACGATTTTATTTACGCGGCGCAACGACGCGCGACTCGGCTCTAGCCAGAATTTACGATTGGTTAAAGTTAAATCGGAGAGTCGCGTGATTCTTTTAGCTTGCCGGCAGGAAAAGTGACTTTACCTGTGAAATATTTCATACGCAAAAATGTTTTATATACGGGATAGCGTGAGGAACAATAGGTATTTTAAGAAAGATATTAGATTAGACGAATGAGGAATATTTATAGTTAAAATTTAGTGTTGCAACCCTTATTTGTGTTATTACATATTTGGCAATCGTAGCAATTTAGCATTAGATCACTCAACTTTGGAATGTTTCGTTTAATTTTATTTTATCATCCATCTATATCACCGATCTAAAAACTAATAAGATTGACAATTTTTTAAATTGTCGTCTAGCTTTTTAAATTACTATCCACCAATTTTTACTATCGTTCTGACATTATATTTACGTATAAAAAAGGCAATATCGTATGAGTATCAAACGAGTATAATAATATATTGTTGATACAGTATCTACAGCAAGCGTACAGCTACAACAAGTGTATCTCTAAAAACTAATAAGATCGAAAATTTGTTAAATTGTCGTACAATTTGTTTATTGAAATGTATGTAATTTTGTGTGCTACGCCGGATCAGCCGCGCAGTAGTGATACACATATACGTGTGGGAGTATGCGTGAGAGAGTGTGTGAGTATGTGCATGCACAGCTTCTCGTAGAACAAAAGAATGTGACCGCTCCGCACGCATGGTAACAGTAAGACTAGAAGAATGCCGGAACACGTGAAATGGGTATCTATGAACATCTTGTAAATCACATGTTAAATAAATACAAAACTATTTTATTATCATCTCTACATGTAATGAAAGTATTCTACATATTTATTTTGGCGATTACGAACCACAATTCACAACATTTTTAAATTATAATCCACCAATTCTTACTATCGTTCTGACATTATATCTACGTATACAAATGGCAATATCGTACGAGTATCAAACGTATAATAATATATTGTTGATACAGTATCTACAGCAAGCGTACAGCTACAACAAGTGTGCAGTATCTCTGAAAACTAATAAGATCGAAAATTTGTTAAATTGTCGTACAACTTGTTTATTGAGATATATGTAACTTTGTGTGTTACACCAGATCAGCTGCGCAGCAGTGATACACATGTATGTGTGTGAGTATGCGTGCGCAGCGTCTCGTAGAACAAAAGAATGTGACTATTCCGGCCCCATGGTAAAAGTGAGACAAGAAAAGTGCCGAAACACGTGAAATGGGTATCTATGAACATCTTGTAAATCACATGTTAAATAAATACAAAACTATTTTATTATCATCTCTACATGTAATGAAAGTATTCCTACATATTTATTTTGGCGATTACGAACCACAATTCTCAACATTGTTAAATTATAATCCAACAATTCTTACTATCGTTCTGACATTATATCTACGTATACAAATGGCAATATCGTACGAGTATCAAACGTATAATAATATATTGTTGATACAGTATCCACAGCAAGCGAAAACGATCAATCTTTCAACAGTGAATCGTCGTATATAATACAATTATTAACGTTTATTCTCTATTAAAAATTGAAACACGAACATACGAACTTTTTGTACAATAACTCGTATTTGATAGAAATGTAGGTTACCTCAATATAAAGAGGAAGCTGTTTTTTAAATTATTTGCTCTGAATCCGTCGTTAATTTCAAAGGATTAAAGCGATACTATCTTACTGCGTGTAGTTTGGCGGAGGAATCGGTTGAAAGTTTTTGAGTTAACAGGGTGTTGGAGACGAGCTGTAGTTGGGAATTACTCTTCCGATCTAAGACGCGCAGCTGTTGCGTTTCCCTAGGTGCTGTCGTTCGATGGACAAGCAGTCTGACGACATAATAGCGATGCCTCGGTCCTCCGCGAAGTTGCTCGTAAAAGAAACAAACAGCAGATGCCGCTAACAAGGTGCGAAACGTTTGGAGAGAAATAAACGAGGAAATGTAATAAGCAACCGTGGCTTCGTTTTATTACACGATATATACGATATATCGATCGGACCACCCTTTCGACTATCTTTTATTCTTAACATAGCGTGCGTCCCGTGAGACGTTGTTATACTTTTATCGATATGCTGTTCTTAATGTGGACTTTTTAAATTTATTTTTCAAATAAAATTGCTGCACAAGATTATCAAAAGACTGGGAAGTATTGGGTTGGCAATTAAGTGATTGCGGATTTTGTCATTAGGTGGTATTGACAAAATCCGCAATCATTTAGTTGCCAACCCAATAGAAAAAGGAGGATTAGGGGAAGAGGAGAGAAGCAAGCGTGCGAAGAGGATGAATAAAAGGAACGAAACGGTTATTAAGTTTTCTCACAAATATAGAAAACATCATATTTTGTATATTTTTCACACGAGCGATCTGCTTTGTAACGTAAATAATAATAATTGTCATAGTAAACTTCTTAATATTGACGATTTCTATTAACGTTATCTAATCATTTTTATTATTTATTAATAAATTTCTACCAACACTGTCTCTACATTTTTGTTAATTTCAATAAATTTCCATTATTTTTAATAAATTCCGCTCTGAAGAGATTTTACTTAATCTTTTATCTAGTTTATTTAGATTTCATTTAGTTTCCGCCAAAAATTCAAAGAAAAAAAAACCAGCAGGTAACGAAGACTTCACAACTTTCAGATTTGCGTGGAATTTTTTCTCGTCGCGTGTGAAACACTGTGAATACTGTGTTGCATTTCGTTAAGGCCAGTGACGTCGAATTCCGTGAGGGGGCGCGAAATAAAATACGATCTCCGAGCTTTTACGGCTTTCCTCGCGTGCAACTGGAACGGAAAGCTTCGATGGGAGTTTCCCAGTGATTTCTCGCTGGTAAATCGAGATGTTGGCAGGCCGGCCAGTGGTTTTAGTTCACACGAGACGAATAAAGTTCCTTTGACGAGATTCTCGAGTGGGGAACTGCTACATTTTACACAAGTTGCTGTAGCAAACGATTTCAACGGATTCCGATAAACGACCAACTTTCCAACTGTTTCGAGGAAACCGTTGCTGGATCACATTCCCGTCCATGACAAACGAATCTCTGTTTTTTAACCGGCATGATAGGCCAGTCTACGGACGAGATCTGTAAACTCTCGTAGAAATGGAGAAAGTTAAGTTCGATAACAATCGAGAAATTTGTGAAGTCTAGCGGTAATCGAGAAATTTACAAAGTGTCATAGAAATCGAGAAATGAAAGGAAAACGGAGTTACAGAATCGAGCAGTTCTATCAGGTTCTATCAGCCAATCGAGAAAGTTCTGTCGTTTATGACAAAAAAGAACGATGCGGAAGTCGTAAAAGAAACTCTCTTGATTACCTAACAAATTTGACAAGTTTTACGTAGAAAGGATTCACGCGAATAAATACAAATATAAAATAGAATTTGATCTTTCACGAATGGGGTTTCAAGAAAAAACTGCGCTTTCCAAGGAGCATCATATTGAAATGCCAAATTAATAATAAACGATTCGGAGAGCAAGCTTGGAGGTCGGAAGAAACGTTGACGAAGTACTGTACGCTTTAGAAGGTTCGAAGAAAATTGAAGTTATTTAAATCGTGCGGAATGTTGAAATATCGTACCGCTAGCTGGTCAATGTTCGAGAAGAAACGCGCTAAGAATTTCGGGGAAAATATTCGATGGCCAAGGGGATGGCCGAGCAACTTAACGTAAACCGTACGCGGCTCATAAAACCCAGACACCTAAACGTTCTTCCCCCAGCGAACAATCCCCAAATGCAACCCCTCGACTCTCGGTAACCGCATACAGAACCTTTGAACCTCCACGCTTCTTGATTCCATCAACATGCCTATTTTCTGCACTCGTTCGATCGTAACGAAAAATGCTTTATCGTGATGCAAAAAAAAAAAGAAGAGAAGTATAATATCGTGTTCTGAGGACAATTTTCGGGATAGCTGCCATTACCATAAATTCCGCGAGGTGTTAAACGCTTTCAAACGAACAACGAAAGGAAGATATTACTCGGACACTGTAAATAGCAACCAATTACGTATATATAATACGATAAAGTTATGTTAAATAATAGAATTTGTTGATTTTATGAATTATATGAATTTATCAGGCGACCATTTAATTTGTTAATGGGGTCATTCTCTGATTAGGAATTTCGCTAATTTTGAAATTGAACACAGAAATACAGAAGAACTGGTTTTAGTTCTTAATGCAATATAATACGAACATATTGCGTTTTTAATAGAAGTGCAAGAATGTATCGAATAATAGAGGTTTATAATCAATGAATAATAATCGGTGAATAATAAGTGATATGAGTAATAAATTACGTACAAATATTTTTTCCAGATTTGTATTTATTCTGATTAACCGCATACCATCATAGTGTTTTATCATATAATCGCTAACGTAATCTACAAGATGGAACAAAGTGTGTATTAGGAACGAGAGAATAATTCAGAACGAATAAAGTGAGAGCAAAGTCACAGGGCAGGTTATTTTCAGAAGGAAGAATCGTTGATTAATTCCACTCGGAGCCGGCGATGAACCATGATCGTCGACTGTTTTCGCGGCAGAGAATTTAATAAGAGGGATGGAAATGAAAGGAATACTGTAGAAATGTCGGTTAACGGTCTATCAAATCTTTTCGTGTACGAGTGCATTTTTTTTTTTTTTTTTGGTAGAATCAAGATAAAGAGAGAACAGATGGATAAGAATAAAAAGTTACAGAGATAATGCAATCCGGGAGCATTTATTAGATTTCGTGTTTTCTGGAGCAAGTTTGCTGAAAGAGGAAATGAATACAGCTGGTAGAAAGACTGGCTAAGATGTATGGAGGATAAAATGCACCACGTTTTTCTAAAATGTGATAGGATTAACGAGCCATAAACGAATAATAGATGCTACATTCTCTGTGAAGGAAGAGAAGATTAAAAAGGAACGAACAGATTTCTGCTTTTACTGAGAACAGATTGGTATAAATAGCAAATAGAAAAGAAACTAAAAAGAAAGTAAAAGAAAATTATCCACAGTTAATAAACAGATTATATTCTTGTCTGTGATTGAGAAACAAAATAAGAACAAATAAAGGAAGTTACGTAATAGCAAATAATGATATAGTTCACAAGTGATACCATTCATTGGAGTCGTTGCTTCGCTTCTGTCATAAAAACTGAGGAAGGATTCCTTGCTATTGTTAACGCATACGATTCTTTTCTGGAACAATAAATACCGTTTCGATCGTATCATTGGTTGGAAATTATAAACTGACTTTGATTCTGAAACTAAAATAGTGAACTGATTTTAACTGGAAATCTTAATTGATCATTGTTAATGTAACAAACGATCCTTCCTATTTTAACTTGAAATAACAACTAACTATCATATTTCAAGATAAATATTCAAATCTGTATTCTTATGTTAATAGCAGAAGTCTCTGAGACATTCAGCTTTTAGTCTTATTCCTGTTCAAGCAGCTTTCAGTTTTGACAGAATGAGGAAATTAAATTACTCCGACTGCGAGAGTGTTAAGAACTTTTAAAGGATGAACTTACGTAGGATAAATCGATTTTCCTGTGTCATTTCGAAGAACAATGTTTCAACAACGATAACTCCTATACTTTTAGTCCTTATATTCTATTATGTTTTTTACGTCTTTCGTACCATATTATTATTTAACAACTCGACAAATGTACGTGAAATTTCTATTAAATGTCTTTCTCACTGCAAAGTGGTTTAATGAAATGTAAAATTATGTTTTGTGTAGAATTTACGTAATAAAAATTTTAGAACAAAGAACAGAACAGAGGATGCTAAAATTAATAATAGCAATGAAGAATGAAATTATAGATTCTTTTTATTGATTATATATTATATTATATATTTTATATATAATTAAATAAATATATTTAAGAAATTTGAAAATTGTTCCATAACATTGTCAGCTGAAATTTCGCCTAGAAATTTCAAATTAACTAGCTTTGAGTATACCTACGGGCGTAAAAAATAGTCAACACCCACGTTTGACAATGTAAAAACTTGAAATATCAAACATAGAGCGGGAAAGGTATAGTCTATGAAATTTTATTCAGAAACGAAAGAACGTCTCTCTGTCACGACATTATCTGATTAACTTGCGCGACATTGCAACTAATGACAATGAACACTCGCTTCATTTCTACGTTTGTTACTGCTGTTATCTTCTCATTTTGCCACTTTGCTGCAGTCTGTACGCTTCTCCTGTTGATGTTTAAAAATCAGGTAGTTGAACAACGATAGTGAAAATTTCGTAAAGAAACAATACGATAGGAAATGTTGAAAGGCAGCAGAATTAGAATTTTAAAAGCATAAAGCAAATTAGGGAGGTGTTAAAATTTTGGTAACTTACAAATTCAGGAAATAAATATTTCAGATATTTGGAAATAAATCAAATTTTTAGGATAAGAATTAAGAATTCTCATTCACTCTAAATAAACTTTAGCCTTTAATGGCGCGAATAGATATTTTTATAAAATCATGCTGAGAAAATATGCCATAAAAGCTGTTGAAAGCACGGACTCTACGCTTGAAGAAAATTATGTGATTTATAAGTTCTAAATGTAGACTCAAAATGTGAACAACTAATGATCGCTTGTTGGAACATAAATTAAAAGAAACTGCTGTGTTGCACTTAACGGGGTGTTGACGAATAAGAATGATACTTCCTCTTAGACGAATCAACGTTTTCAATTAAATATCATAGATATTGTACATTACGTTTAACTCTCAGACATTATAATTATAAACTTTTGAATGTATCAAATGTCAAAGTTCGGATAAACAAATGCAACTATTGTGCGTTAATTAATTGTATTATATCTTAATTGTTCCTTAACGAAAATTCTATTTTCCCTTCATCTTTCCTCTTTTATATCATAAAACATAATGATATAAAATATCTTCGAAACATTCGAATTGTTCGAAATAATAAAATATTTGAATTATTTCGTACTAAAGTATCCGACGTATTAAACCTAAAATTAGTTGTTCCAGCTTGATAACCGATAATTTCCAACATAACAGAAATGTATTCGTTATAAAAATTCTTTTTACAGGATCACGTAATTATTTCCATGGATGTTGCAAAATAAAGTTATATTTTATTAAATTATTTTCCAATAAATTCATCGATATAACGTAATGTTGAACGATGAAACGAGATTCGAGATCAAAGCTATTGGATGTTTCATAAAGCTGCCAATTCATCGTGAAATCGATGAATACGTCATTCTGTATCAGCACAAACGGAATATTTAGGAAAGAAAAGCAACCCCTGAAATTAATACCCTTAGTATCGCATACGTGGCAGGAAAGTCAAAGTAGTCAAGCGTCATCATTATGATTTACTATTCAGGTCTAATCTAGCGAAAAATTATTCGACCTTGCAAGAACCTAGCGACTGTTCAATAAATATGGTAATTTTGATAAATGAAAAATATAGAAGCGAAATATACAAAAGGTATTTTCTACGTTCTTATTATTTCCAATGAAACACTTTTTTATCAGGTTCTATATAATATGATCCCTAAAACGTTTCACTTACAAACAACCTAATAATCATAGTGCGGATTTTTACGTATTTCTAGGAAATTCGAAAGTGTAAAATTGCACAGAATGTAAAATGTAAAATATTCAAAGTATAGTGCTTTGTATAACACTCGATATGTAACGATGTTCTATTACGTGGTTCTACGTTTTAAATTATATTCTCAAAAAAATGAGTTCGTATAAAAATGTGCAGTCTGTTAATAATAATAATGCAAGAAACAAGGAGGAGAAGGGCTAACATAATCTCGAAAGCTCTTCCAATTTCACGCAAAGTCATTTCGAATAAACGTACAGCCTCGCGTAACAGTTAAATGAGGTGAAAAGTGGAAACATGGTGTTACGCGGCTTCTCCGCAACATCATTCGCGTTCTTGCGTTTTCAAGTTAACTAGGTGCGAAGTGTGTTTCATGTTCAAAACGAATCGTGTTAGCGGAACGCTCAGCCCTGCAACCGAATGTTGCTTTTATCCAGAGTATACAGTCATTTTGGTAACTGTCTGGCAGAATTCTTACGAATAAATGAAAAGTGTCTGACCTCGTTCTCTATACGCTTTTCACAGGAGTAGTAACATATCATACGGCCGTGTGTCCCTGGTAAACACTGCTGAAACTGAAGATAAGGAAACTTATTATCCCAGTTTGGTATTTCTAACTACACGCGAATTGACTTAAAACTGGTGTTCTCGAAATGTCTTCTTATTAAAACAGACAGTAAAAATCTTTCAGTAGGAAAGTTACTAAAATTCATAGCGTGTCAACTATAAACTTTCTATTGCCCGTCGCTGCCTGCAATGAAATTATGTATTTCTAGAAGACTGACTAGACTGCGAATTTTTATGCAAATTTGTATTCTTACGAACAGGACTAGGAAAATAAAATTTAAATGAAGATTCCTTTCATTTATCAAGCGTTATAAAGAGTACCCTATCTTGGATATTTTATATATTTTGGTATGCTATTGGGTTGACAACTAAGTGATTGCGGATTTTGTCAATACTACCCAATGACAAAATCCGCAATCAAGTTGTCAAACCAATATATACAATTTGTCATCATGTTACGATGAATAAACTTATAGAAGAAAGTCATCTATTCCATGGGAATTGAACATTAATCGTATGCTTATGTAACGAAATTAAGAAAATAATAAAAAGTGAAGCTGCTTGTCTAGTGCGAGGTTAGATAATCGTATACTTCATATTCGTAGTCTGTGACTGATTATACGGTTATTGATCGATTAATCTAGAAAATAGTTTCTTAAGAAATGACATATTTCGTTATCACATGGACATATAAAAATACCTAAGAAAACGTAGGAGTGAAAAGTTTGTATGGTTTCATAGTTATGAGATGATGTATACATTCATCGATAATTATTAATTTCCCCTTGTCTTAAGACGTGTCACAATACCACGCAACTCTCACATTTTGACATCAATAATGATGATTTCAAACGGTTACACTATCTTGGCTAGCATCCAACGAAACGACGCTAAACTGACCAGCGTCAGAATTGAATTAAGGATAGCATAGATTTTCTCATCCATGGCCGAATGAAATACGAATTCGACCCGGATGGCTAATTAATGGGGATTCGTGGCAAATTAATTGCTTAACAAACGGCCGTTTCCTCGATCGCTGTTGGCCATTCGCGCGATTTTCCGCCGGTATACAAACCGATAATCAACGCCGTGAATCTAAAATCGATTCGATTTACCTCGACAATTCACTGGAACGGTTCGATTGCCCGCGGATATCAAACTACCAACGTATCACAAAATTGCATTAGTCCCTGATAATTATTTCGGAAAGACTTTCTCTATCGTTATTTGCAAGTCATTGAATACTTAACAGTAGATGCGAAAAAAGTGGATGTACGTAACATAAATTTCTAACTACATTTGTAGATTTTTTAAGATCTATTATCTAGGAATTTATATTATCGTACATCTACAGAGATATTTATGTTGTAGGAATTTAATTCCTCTATACTTGTCAACATTTATTACGATCTAGTAATTCATATTACAAAGGAGGTTACATCATATCATTCCTTCTCTGAAAATCTCACTAAATCTATCTAGACTATCATCTTATTTTCTCTTATACGTATTATATTATATTATACGTGTTATTATTCCACTTACTACTGCTACTGCTATTTTAATTTATAATATGTCTATCTAATTTCATCGTAAAATTTTTATATAGTGACCCATAGATGGTTGTACTTTACTATAGGTATATAAAAGCTGCTTCTAAAAACAGCACGGTCCTCTTCAGTTTCGCGCAAAAAAATAATCTGCGTATAAAAATCGACTATACCACGAAAAGAAAAAAATCATCCATTCGCTCCTCTAATTCCATCAAAAAAGAAAAAAAAAGAAAAAAAAATCAATACCAACGATTAAACATGCACGACAATTGATCCAATCAATCATTTCAACCGATCGATATCGTCGATTTCGGTAGAGGGAGAATGTCAAAAATAACAAAAAACAAAGATCAGAAAAAAACATTTCGTTGCTTGTTTTTTACGACCGTTCGGCCGTTTGCACACGTGTCGGAGAATCAAATGTGCATCGCGGCGTGTAATAATAGTTTACGTGCAATGGTAGTATGGATCGTCAGCTTGACTTACACATGTGTTCGCCAAGCAGCCAGATTTCAGGTCCAGAATTCACCTCGACAAGAACGGTCGGTGTACAGATCAAAAGAACGCAGAGGTCGGCCACGCTAAGGTTCACCAGGAAGATGTTCGTGCTGTTCCGCATGTCTTTACCCCGAAACACCACGATCGGTACCTGAAACGAATAAAAAAATCATCATGTTTCTGATATTCGATCGCAAGACAATTCTACGTACGGAGAGGGTATAGGATTCGAAGGGATGGAAAAAGATTGATTAAACGTAATAAGATGTTTCTATATCACCTAGTAGTTAAATGTTAGAGATAATTGAGTAATAAAAATTTAATATTTAAGTAGTAAAAGTAAAAGCAACAAATTTCTGAAAATTATTCGACAGTAATAAGATTCGGTTCAAACTGAAATTAAGACCACGATATGGATATAAGCGAATATTGTAAAATAACTTCCGCACATACTGTTCCGTTGCTTTATTTCAATTCTTATACATTATTGGAAAATAACTGACGAACGATAGGTAAAATTGAACGGCGGAACTTACCATGAGATTCCCTATTATACCGAGAACCATCACCACGATACAGGCGATCATGGACGTGGTGCGGATGTAAGCCGGTAACATGTAAAGATCAGTGGTATTTTCAGTCTTGATCACTGAAACGTTACAATTCGTTTCGTATTAAATCGATTATGTTCTCCATCGAGATTTATTAAATAATAAATAACCAATAAATAATACACTTGCTCTTGGAACTGTAAAAATATATCTATATTTTAATTTATTCGATCGAATATTTAAATTCATATTATTGTACAAATGATAAAATTTACGTTTGAATTTTCTTTATATCTACTCGATTTCACCGATATCTTTTATTCAGAACTTTGTCTCAGATTATCCTCTACATTTTGACGACAATTAAAGGGGCTCACGATGAAACTGATCCTTGTTGAATTTTATTTACTTTTATTTTATAACCTGAAGAGTATTTTACTAAAAAATGTACCGAAGAGAAATGAAAGACGCTAGAGAGTTCTATTCTGACAGTTTCCTCAGAAGGAAGAAGACGAACATAGACAAGGGCCGGTTCTACCAGGAAGTCATTTAATTTCACGATTTTTCTCTCTCGTAAAATACAAAGTCCAAAACTACAAAAATTTCTGTGACAATAATATTCATACTAATAATATAAAACGATGACAGCGATTACCATCGTCGTTTTGATGCTTCGATATTTCGGCTAATGCAAATACATTTACATTCTCTCGCCTATACATCCTCTTCACCGAATGCATTTTATCAAATAACCGATCGCGAAGAATAACAAAATTAAGCGTGACATGGCACGCCGGAGCATACCCGATAACGCATTGAGACCGTTGTTTCCAGTAACGGTTGTACAACACGAAGAATTTAATTCGAGCGGGACAGTGGACACCGTGGACAACATTTTCGTCCCTTGCTGCGCCAGGAACAATTTCCAACCGTGTATTTTGCCCCGCCTCCTGTCACACGAGCGCGCGATGATGCTTCTGTTAGTGCCGATTGTCCATCGTGTGTCTGTTTTATCCTTTGCGAATCCACCTTACTCTCTCACTTGCGTTTTTACGTTAAGCGCACATAATACACTCGCACACTCTATCGCGCCACAATTTCCACACAACGAACGCGCATCTCAATGTTACATATTTACAGGCGAAGGGTACGTGTCACGGTTAACAGTGAAACGTTTTACCGAACGTCTCGGTGTCATCGGAACGGTTTGGTCGGTAACCTTCTTACGTCGGTAATTTGACGATCGGACCAACGAAAATTCGCGAATTCGAGACGTCAATTACAGTACCGAATTCCCCGATCGACGTCGATGATAACCGGAGAAAATCCATAGGGGATCGTAGGAGAAACGCCGGCCACGTTGAATGACCGTTGGTTACGGTTTCCTTTAACTTGCAGGCAACCGTGGATTTCGTTGACGCGAAGATATTATGTGACATTATAAACTGCTTGTTCGTGACCGACAAGTAGTGCTGTGCGAACAGACAGTTTCTAGCCAAACCGGTAATCAGTCGTCCCACCCACGGTGCGCGAGGGTTTTCGTCTTGACCACGTACTTGTCATTCCTTCGAGACGACCGATTCCAATTTAATATGCTCAGCCTCCTTCAAACCCCTGTGATCGCGTTAAGGCAATTAAGTAGGTTGTGTTTTTCTGACAATATATCTAGTTATATTTTCAGTGTTAACGAAGAAACATTTCTTATATTTCCGCAATGGATGAATAAATAGTATGTACAAATATAATAATATAATAATGTAATATAATATAATGGATGAATAAGTATATGTCGTTTGTACGTGTATTATTTAAGTTGTTCTGGAACCATATTGATCAATTCTATCAATCGAAAAATACAAGAAATAATGTTGTAAACGTTGTTTCCTAAATTCCCTATTATTCGTGTCATATTCTTAGGGAAATAGATTATTCGTTCCTCGAGAATCGATTATTAATCGCGTACGTAATGAAACTAAAAAATCAATAACGAGTGGAGTTGACCATGTTGACTATTGGATAGTAACAGAAGAGAACGAGCACTATGAGAATTATAGGATCGTTTCATGAAATTTAGAATTCTTTGATGCGAAAGTGAACATTTTTGTAATGGCAAGGTAAACAAACTGTTTGGTACACTTGCAAAAAATAATAGAATAGAATAGTGTCATACATCATACGTATATTCGATTCGTGTTTAAACAAATTCCAACTTCAGACTTTCCTTTACGAAAAAGCTGACTAAAATTGTTACTTGACCTAACTTAACCTATCGTACAATATAATCTTCTCTTATTTCAAGTTGCTGCGAACGTGTTTTTAATTTGAATGGACTGTTTGATCGCACGCCGTCTAATAGAATCGTATAACGATTTACGAGAATTATCGCAGTTTATTGGAAACGAAGAGTTCGTAAATATAGATCAAAGAATAAAATTACGTGGTACTAACGTTTTGAAACGATCGTAATAAAAAGAGCAAAACGTTTTCAATTTACTATCAAATCTTTCCTTATTTTTAGAAGCAATTATATTGTCGAGTGAATATATACTTTCGCCCCGTTGCCTCTTTGTATGACTGTTCCATTTATCTCCTATAAACATGGAATATAGGTCGAAGCATCTCAAGTATGTACGTTGCTACGATCAGTTAACATCGATTAACTAACGCGCTATGAAAATCTATTCGAGATCTAATTGCATCCTTGTCTTGTTTAATCGTGCGTGTAAATGGAATACATGAACGGACTTTATGAAACTACTTGCACTAAGAGTATTAACATCTCACTAATTTTCACTTCCAGAACTGTTACGATGAACGTTGACAGTTCCTCATAATCGTAACCTCGATTTTAACAGTCATATCGAATAAAAGTCAAATGAAAAACGAATAAAAGTAAGAGGAATGACAAAGTTGTAATGAAAAGCGTTTTATATTACCAACATAAAAAGAAATAGTACTGTGCTTTTCCTTTTTTTATTCTACTATTACGAAAATAATTAGTCGCTTGTTCCTTTTATAAATGAAAAATTGTACAAATATGATACGTTCCCTTCCATTTCAACAAAATTTCCATTTACACATTTTCGTAAATAAATTCTGTTCTCCAAATTGACAACTACCGACTCTGTCGACATACGTTCGAAATTTCCAATTTTTCGAGCAATTGATGAAATACTTGGAATCGTAACGATCAAAGGGATACGTTTCGTCGGTGCCTTTTCTAAACGTGGTTGAGCAAAGAGCGCAAAAAAAAGAAAGATAAAGTGCTAGCATAACCTGTAAAATGTGAAAATTATATAAATCATATTCGAACATTTCTTTCCGAGAATCTTTCGATCGTTTGGACTGCGAGAATTTAATTTACAATTGGATGTTTCTATTTAGATCTAAACAACCTTATTTTGACACGACACTTGGTAAGAAGTTTCGTAAATTGCGATCACGTCTCGTTTCGAAACATTAGAAATCGTTATTACAATTCGAAGTATCACGAAACTGGGAATTCTGACGGGGCACGAATGACACGTGACAACCAACAAGTTTCGAAGCGGTCACATTTCCCGAACCACGACGACCGCAGCGAACAAATAGTACTGGTGAACTGAATGAATATCGCTTGGCCCGCCACGATCCTCGAACGCGCCGCCCGTGCTGCGCATGCGCTGTCCTCTTTTTTCCTTCGATTCCTTCGCACGCGCGTTTTGATAACATATTTCTTTTTCTTTTCGTCATGACACGAAATGCTCAAACTTCAGATTTTTTTATAGAATTTAGTCAAAAAGTAGGTATATAATGGAAGAGATAGACGGCGTTGATACTTATAAATAAGCAGGCTCGTCAATATGCAAAGTAGAATGATGCATTGCACGGAAAACTGCCTTCGTAAAGCTTAAGTCAATACTTTTCTCATATATCTTTGGCCAACTATTTTATTAAAAAGTTGACACGTAATATTGACTATTTTGTATAACAGAAGTAAAGAAACGTAAATCGAATTGCTAGCCTACGAATAATAATAATAAAAATAATCTGTAAAGATCTGCAAAATATAATATTTATTAACTGAAACGAATTTGTATTTAGGTTTCAGTTTTTTTTAATTTCTGAATGTTTTATAATAATATGAATTTACATAAACATCCAGAGTCTACTAATTGTTTCAACATTATTAAGACTGGTGAAGATTAAGTAAGAATCAATTTCATTAATTTTATTTATACAAAGAGCGTTTCGTGTAATTTATGTGAACTCTTTTGCGTGTGTATGCAAGCGCTTGTGCTTATGTGTATGTGTACATATGTTATATAGATAATTCTGGTAATTGTAAACACAAGCCTATGTCACTTTCTCGAATAAATGAAAAAAAGATCATACAAAAAAACTTTGCACTGTTCAACTCGCACTATTATTCTATAGTGCGACCTTCTTCGCATGTTCTTTTCAAATAGGACCATATGACCTTTCTACATAAGTCATGCTACGATCGAGTAATACGAGGTCATTGAAAAATTCAATGTTTTACAAGATATCTTATTTTTTCAAAAACTTTATTCGATCATAAAGGTATCTTTATCTTCATTACAACTTAAAAATTTCTTATACATTCCTGAATATATTTCATTAAGTATTAGTAAGTATAAAAAACTCGTAACGCATAGAGTGAAATGAAAAAAGATGAAGAGGCCATTTGTGGTAGATTCAATTCTTTATTTACAATAACGTTGCATTCGCAAAAACAAAGGGTACTTTAAAACTACCGATTCCATATTGAATAAAAAATCAATTTGCCCTTATTTCGTACGATTTTTATAATATTTTAACCTTACTGTCACATTTGAGTCATCTTAGACATAATCAGGATTCTTTGCTATTAATAAATTATTCGTTTTTGGAAAAAATATAAAAAAATCGTTGGTTTCTTATTTAAACAGTACACAAAAATTCTTCTTGAAAACATTAAAAATCTATATGACATTGGGATACATTAATAACGTTACTACAAATTTATAAATAAAGATATATTAAATTTATAAAAATTCTGTGTAATAAAAAAGAATTTATTTTATCTGTTTACGCATACTTATCAAATATTCTAGCATCGCTTAATCAAAAAAAAGAAAAAAAGAAAAGAAGCCTAATACACCCTCCTATAATGTATTGAAAATATTTTCAAACATATCAACTACAATTTATCTTTACAATATTCATCGCTTAAATTTTTCTTCCAAGAAGAATCTTTTATATGAAAGTATTTTGCAACAACTGCATATTCAGGAGATTATACAGATTATCACGTAAGATTCGTAACTTTTCACGATTCCTTTCTCCTTCCTCGATCCTTGGACATTGGCAATCGGGTGGAACGCAAGAGGGAGACGAATATTCGTGGGACGTTATTTCTTCAACGGATTTCGAAATGATTCTCCGTTACTGAGGTGGCAACCGGGGCACAAAAGAAGAAGAAGGCACAAGTTAAATGGAATTCCGTATTAGGAATCCAAGCACATTCCGTGTAGCTCTCACAATTCAGTCTATTCAACCGATCGATGTGAAACGTTTTTTCAGCTTCGCTATTTTCAGCCAAAACATTCGAACTTTGTAATAATATTTGCTAAAATGGGATAATAAAAATACAGTAATCTTACAGTAGACCAAACCAAGAATAATTCTGGGAACAAATCTAGAATACTAGAAAAAAGAAACAATTCTGGGAACGAATCTAGAATAATCCGAAGCAAGAACAATTCTAAGAACAAACCTAGAATAATTCAAGGTCGTTATTATACTATACATACTATACTATAACAAATGATACTACAACGAACGAATGATTTAATAAATATAATTCCGAAATATAATTCTTATAAAACAAAAGTTGGAACAATACAACGAATACGGAAAGATAATAACAACCACCCCATTTATACAAATAAATTACAAATTACTTTCCTATATAATTTGAGCCATAAGCCAGAACACAGTGACAAAGATAATTAACTCAGACATAGATACAATGTGTAAATATTAAGTAAATTCATTTTATGTTATTTTCATACTTAATTAAAATTCAAATCTCCAAGTATATGTACATGTATATATGTGAACTGATGCTAAGGGATAAAGATTAGAATTATGTACTTGACGATAAGACAAGTTTTTATTTTCGCGCTTCGACTTTCGATTTCTTTTTACAAGGTCAAGGAATTTTCATTTTAGACAGAAGACAATGAGATGAAAAATGATAGTAACGAATTTCCAATAATGTCAAGCTGAGAAGGAGGATCGCCATTGTCCTTTTCCCTCGAAAGGTTATCACACGGATGCTTGAACCCAACCGAGACAACAATGGACCTCATCCATTGTCCACGCACATTCGATGTAATCTGATTTTATCGAGAGATAAAGAGCGAGCGAGAGTGGGGAATAAATCTTGCGGGTCAAAATCTTTCTGCTCGTCGTCAATTTAGAGCGTTTCGACTAATAAGCTCTTCGTGATTTATCACTCTGGTTATAATCGCGTCAGTACGATGTAGGATCATTCTCGGTAGTTACTTTTTGCTTAACAACTTTTCCATCCGGTAATCTTCTTTACTTTAACATGTTTGTTAATCAGATCAATTTCTTGTTTATATTTCGTACTATATGTTAACGAACAATTTTATGATTCCTCGATATAATAATTATTTCTGTGATACAATTAATCTAGTTTTTTAGTAGACATAATTATATTTTAAAGCGAATAAAAGTCTTTTTTTATCAAAATTTTGTACAAGCATCGGTTAACTTGAATTCAATACATGAAGTTAATATGATCACTCGTGGTTTCTATGATTTCATGAAAATGCATCAAAGAGAAGACATAACCTACAAGTTAAATGTGATACATAGTTATTAAAATTCAATAAGATGTGTTTATATCTTTTTACTTTGAAGGGAGATTCTTAGGTTTATAGAACATCTTGTAGGGAAAGTCAAACCGACGCGAGACGGTGGAAAATATACGACGTTATTGTCACGCGTGCCGTGAAATTAAATTCCTTACTACGCGATGCGCATTCATTCGGACTTTTACGATCGAACTTTGATGACCGCGCCACTTCGCTACAACATCGTTTGTCGAGCTTGGAATTTTTCTGATGCCCCGACTAGACAACTACGAATCGAAAATTTTCTTCGTTTCGGGCCTTAGAGTTTGTACGATCGAACAATTAAACATCCATATGCAAACTAAAAAGGAATTCAATTGAAAATTGGGAAATTATAATTGTAAAATAAGAAACTGTACTAAATCGCAACTACGCTAAATTCAATCGAATTCAACCTTACGGATTGTTAAAATTAACATTGATAGTACAAAAAGGAAGAAAAATGTGAAATTGAAGAAGAAAAAAAGAAGAGAAAAATTACAAAATAAAGAATCGTATTAAATTGCAAATATCCGAAATGCAATCGAGCTAAAGTTCACACGTGCAGCGAGCATGCGCATGTTTTCGTGGCGCGAAGGGCAACAAATATTGCCGCAACATTAAACATTATTCAATTACGTTTGCCGGATGTCGCGCGTTTGCGATGCAACGAAGGACACTCCATGCTCCCTCAATTATACACATGGTATATACATTGCATCCACCGTTGATTTGTGTCACGTATTCGCGTGCTTCGTTGAAGACTCAGCCTCGAACCGAGCCAACGGACCGAGCTTGTTATATTAATTCATCTTGCTCGGTTCGTTTGTGCGAATTTCTCGCCGATAATTCGTATTCATCCGTGTTCAACGTGATCGTAAGAGATGCCATGGCTTCGATTTATAGCAACCACGGATATAAATGACTTTATCAATGAGCCGCGTAAACATGAATGCCTTGCTAATGTCCTCGAGGGATCGATTCTATTGAAAATTGCCACAAGGCTAAACGATGTCCAAAGATCTTCTCTACAAACAGTTTACAAACAGTTGTAACCTTCGTGTTTTCGTTGCTAATATTCTCTGCGGTTCCTTGTTTTTCTGTTGTTTCATTTTCATATCTATTTTTTGCCCGTTTTACTTGATTTTCTATTTACATATTTATTTACTATAGAGTTATAATATTGCGAAAATCTATGCTATAAAATTTCTTGCAAGCTATCACTTCTGTTCTTATTTAATATCCATCAACTTTGAATTATGAGATGGTTCTTGAAATTAAACCTATTTATGACAATACTCTATTTGTGTTTGATTTAATAAATCATTCACGATTCAAGAATAGTTTCGTTAAACTGATTTATAACTAAATACGTATTATTCATTATATAGCGTGTATCGAATATCGTGGTACCAGCCGGAACAGACCGATTCCCACGCAAAGGTAAGTCGAAATTGCTGAGTGACAATTTTTCATACGAAGTTGATTTTTCAAAAAGATCGACGATGTGTTTCGTCGAGTGGCGCGTCACGCTTGAGTGGTGACGACAGTCGATTGAACGAGTTTCTTCGCTTCGAGAGACTCTGTTCGGTGGTACAAGCCAAATGGGGGTGATTTCCCACGAAACGAAATCCGAAAATATAGAATAACAATTTTTGATGTTAGTCTGTTATTATAAAATTTCTACATATCAAAACATTTTCAATTTTAACACGTTCGTCGCCACGTCGCACATATCTATGTGAGAGGTATACTTCCGTGGGGGTCCCGTCACCAAAGTATGGTGACGCTCTTCTTGTTCGAGTTAATTAAATATACGATATTATATATAGGATATACAACATAAAAATATTAAAAACACATTATACCATACTTTTCATTAATTTATATTTTTAATAATATATTACATTATTCTATATCGCATGGTATTTGTATTAACATTCCAAACACATTTGGGGTGATTTTGGGCACTTCGAACCATAGCTGTAGACTCCATCATCACTACTCTCCTCACTTTCAAATGTATTTTGACACTGTTTACTGAACATTTTGTAGATGAAAAAATCACTGATGTACGTCTCACAAGTATGCTTCTCGACTAAATGAAAGATCTGAGATATCTGCCATGAGATCCATCGGAATACTTTAGCTGGAAAGCTTATCGCTTTCTCCATTTCAGAACAAAATAATTTCTTTTTTACAATGAATCGAAGGCGATAAACAATGGATAGAAGACGATAAACAATGGATCGAAGGCGATAAACGAAGGTGATAAACAATGAATTCCCGCTTGTCGCTCTATTTACGTTCTGCGTACCGGCGGTCGGATTTGGGCTCCGCAGGAAACTTAGCCGAATCGCGCTGGGCGACGAACGTGTTAAAACATGTGCTAACTTATTTGTATGTATACGAGAGAATGATACAATGTATGGTAATAGTCGTGTAATACTACTAAAGCATATACTAGTGAAGAATATATTCTTTGTTCGATTGTATATCGTCATAGGTCATGAGGAAAAGTAAAAGAGATTCGGAAAAATAAAAAGAGAAGCCAACACCACACGGAGTTCCCAAGCGGTCACCCATCTAAGTACTACCCGTGCCCAGCGTTGCTTAACTTTCGTGATCGGACGAGAACGAGTGCTCTCAACGCGGTATGAGAGTTGGCTGAAATAAGTAATTTTATTACTTGATATTATTGTGCAGAAAAATATTAGAAAGGAAACATACGAATATGTGTAAAGATGAATTTTATTTACGTAATTATATTTATTTATATACGTGCATCTAGATGTGTAAAATTTTGCCTGGCTCTGTTTTCAAGAAAATGGACTATGAAGTTCGGCGCATGTAGATACGCGTGCACTTGAAAAGTAACGAGAGTCAAGTGGACGGAACTTCACGGATTTTCTCGAAAACGAGACCTTGTGTCAAAAGTTGTCATTCTACATTTTCGACTTGTTTTTAGACGAAGAATCATCTCCTTTCGGTCTGTACTACAACTTTCCGTATATCCTGTATATGTAACGATAGAAATAGAAATATCAGTTTTGAATCGACTAATATTAAAATTTTTGAAAATCGTGATATTCTTGGCAACACACGTTTATTACCGGTGATTTTCACCTAGTTCTCAACTATATTTATCTTACAGTTTCCAGGTCGAAATAAATATCACTAAGGTAAACTTAGTGTTTCCTATCGATAGTTACGACGTTTCACATCAAAGAGATCTGTTATACGCAAGAATCAATCATCCTTTTCGAATATTCACACCTTCAAACACGCCACGACAATATTTCAATCGAAACACGTATATACCTTTCCAACGATTCTTTGAAATCCATCTTTGAATGTCATTTCAAGAAATATTAAAGTCAATCACGTATTTTCTTCTAACATTAAATAGAGCGACGTTTCGATCTCTTTCGATTGTTAATATGAAACTCTAACGCAGAAAACTTCATTGCACTACTTAATTTTAATTTAACTCAGTAGTTAAAAATTTTATTATGGGTGTACTTTTGATATTTTCTTCAGCCGTACATTTATTTCGAACTAAAGAAAATGATAGTCCCCACAGAGAGAAATTAAATGAAAATTTATTCATTGGACGTGAGATATAAAGAGTAGAAAAAGAAAAGAGTAACGTAAAAAGAATTATAATTAGGTAGCCATACAAGATGAGACATCTAATTTGAATACCCTCTTTGAACTATGTAGTTTTTTCCCTTTGAAATTTATATATAATTGCATGAATAATATTTTCATTTACAATTAAAAGATCTATTTCTATTACTTGATTCCAAAAAATTTTGTAACACTTGCTTATCATTTTTGTTTTAACTCTGTTGAATTAAACGTTGACTCTGTTAAATTAGATTTATGTTAAAATGTAATTAATATCTGTCATTAATAATATTTAGCACGTAAAATATGGAACATAGAAGAATTGAATATTAAAAAAAAAAAAAAAATAATCTAATGAAAACGCAACTTCAATTAATTATTGTAGCCATTTATGATGTAGTATCATTTATGATACTAGCCAAGAATTAATTTTGATCTTATGAGTTGTTGCAATTGCATGAACCACCCTATACAGATAGTACAATGAGGATCGAAATCCCAAGAGAAATTTGGAAGCGAGAAAGATTCGGGAGGATATTAATCGAACCATATGCGATCAGGAAACACGCGTGTCGCGAAATTCGTTAAATAAATCACAATACCATTTCCAGGTCCCTTGTCAATCACCGAATAAGAAAGTAATAACGACACCGATGAATCAATTTATCAATCTTGAGGGATTGTGACCAAAATTGGAAACCAATATTAAATAATACCATCGATGGTAATTGCTTCATTGTATTTCATTGGATCACTGATGCAATATTGGATCCAATATTGGAACGTATCTAATTATTCCACTATATATTTCCTTTAATAATATGTTTAAATTAAACAGTTAAACATGTTTTGTTTAATCAAGATCATATACAAGTTCCTGAAAGAGGTTGTGCAAGTATAAAATTATCGTTATTCGTATCTACATATATATATTTCCTTTGATTATACTTCTAAATTAAAAACGTTTCATTAAATCAATTTCAAAATCCTACGCAATCTAAAAACAGTTATGCAATTTTAAAATTACTAATATTATTCATACAGAAATATCTTTGCATTGATAAAAAAGAAAATTATTTCTTCATCGTCTGAATATTTTCTTAGTTAAAGATAATATATTATCATTTAAAAGAAATATTTAAAAATGAATTGGTAATTGATTAATACATATTTATCTTATATTATTTATTAATCCTTGTGCGTATTAATCTTGTACTTTACAAGAAGAAGAACAATCGTGTTCAATATCAAGAAACCTTAAAATGTATATACATTTAAATATAATAACATATAAATGTATAAACGGTACAAATAGGAGAGGTTAAGAAATCGAATTTTAAGTAACTACTTTACCAATCAATCTCTCGATTGTCGCTTCACTAAGCTCTGATTAATATCTGCATGAGAAACTTCCATTTTTCTGAACCTGGGGTGGCGTGTATCCAACATCTTCATTTTACAAGCATCGCCTCGCCTCCGAGAACTCATATTTTACCAGTTTACTGGGCCCCAACTTAGTGAAACCTGGTAAAAGAAAGAATGGCAATCTCAGTATTATGCGATACATCAAATTTATCAAAATCGTCATCTGTTCCCATCTATCTAACCTTTTCCTTCCCCTTTCCACATTAATATAGTATTAAATACACATATAAAATTACTTTATTTTGTATTCTTTGCTAGTATAAGTGCAAATTGTCTATGATTAATCTATATTTAGATAACTTACACTTAATGTGTCATTCGCACTATTCGTTTACGATTTTAATTTGATCTAACCTAACCTAACCTCTGAATAATCTTTTCTCCAGTAAGTACATTAAAGCTAACACAAATAAAATTTTGACAATGTTTTTCATACACCATTGCAATAAAAGTAAAAAAATTTATTACGTAATCTATAATTAGTGGTTAATAATCTCTTCAATTTTTCTGCGACGGAAAGGACATAAAAATCCGTAAAAGTTTGGAAATTATTTTCAAATAATTCCTGCAATTATTCAACCGTGTATTCACCAAGCTTGATCTCGGTTCTTTATACGCTTCTCTGCATACAGAAAGCGTAGATATTAACGGCGAGATAAAAAGGATCAGGTAACTGCTGGAAGCTCGGAAGCTACATAGATTAGACCTACTAAATAATGCTACAAGCACGACAAACTGCTGCAAAAGAAACTTTAATTGGATCCTTCCATCTTTTCATGGTTAAAAGATGCATCGAAATAGAGCTTGTCTCGTCACTGAACATAGAAGAATCTCTGTATTTCTGCTCGGCAGATTTCTGGAGTTGTTCGTGTTCAATTAGTTTCAGTCTGTGAAGTCCGTGACGCGACCTGGTTTATGGAAGACAGACATAGAAGTCTTTGGACTGCGGTAGGTCTATAGACAGCTTGGATCTCTTCAACTGACGGGTTGAAATTGTACTCCTAACCTTACGTTGCAGTCTTAATTACGCAACAAGTGGATTTTCATTTGGGAAAATGAAGTGAAACATTGAACAGATTATTGTTCTAATTGTTATTTTATTTCTTTAGATTATATACGTTACTGAAAACGATATTGTCAGAAATGTCAGGGCAACTACTGATTTGATCATATGCAGTTTTCGTGATTTGTCAATTTCAAAAAGAGGAAATTAATATTATAACATAATATAATATAATAATAATAACGTAAATTAATATTCCATTTTTAAGAAACAGGTACTTGGCTTTTAAAAGTTCGTTTATTATAACCTGACATATCTGCGCAGACAAATTGAGAAATAACAGTCATCTATCCCCGTCAAAGTTGTACCTAAAAGCCTAAATTATAACCAAAATATACATTTTCAAAAAATCCCTATTTACGAGATAGTATCTACCACAGTTCTTGCAAAGAACCAATGAATAACTCTCATGCTATTCACAGAAAAGGGACTACCTAATATACCACCATAGAAAAATACAAGAATAGTAGTCATCTACCACTGTCAAACTTACACGCATTAAGTCAATTTTAACCAAGAAACAGCTGGAAAAATTTTCTATTTGCGAGAAAATACCTACCACAGTTGTCATGAAGTATCAGTGATTGATTGTACCGTTCCATTGAGGTTATGTTTCGATGGTCTAGCTGATCGGCTCTATGCTTCGTTCAAATTCGAACTGGGCTAATTATATTCGATGTCGAGCAGAAAGTGAGAGAAAGAGATGGAGAAAGAAAATGTGAAACAAACTTCAGCATTGCGTTTAACATGAACCTGTTGTCTCCTGTCAAGATTCTCTCATCTATCGGTTCGTTTGGTATTCTTGTAGCCGTCTAAAAAATCTGACGTCTAATTTACGAGTTCCGTCGAAATCTGTGTCCTGTGATTTATCCAAATTCCCATAAGTTTCCGGAAAAACCACCGGTATTATTTTTCTTGGCCGACTGTGTCCAATAAAAAGGTTAGGAACATCGAAAGTGAATAATCGCTACAATCTCTGAGAATCTGGACGTACGTCTTCGATCTTTCGTGTTTCATGGATCTTTTGATTTATCGCACAGGGTCGCTAACCTCGTTTCCATGTGTTGCACGTGTCGACGTTTTAATGATCTCGTTGCTTCGTTTACATGATCCTGCAGTTTGAGTAATTCCAAATGAAATTAACAATTTCAGGAATTCGATTAGCAGAAATATTCTACTTTTTATGTGAATTTTAATTGATCTTAATTTTTCTCTTTTTTCTTTTATTAATTCATTTCCTAATGATGTCGTAAAGTTTACCGCCGCATTTTTTGCTGTTTCTTAGATTTCTCGCTTACATTGTTATTTTTATATGAATGTAAAATAATTTGAGAAAAAGAAGAATAAATGACAAATTATACTCCTAATATGGAAATTAAAGTGTTTTGAGTAAAGAAATGGGTTGCAGATTAGGAATTTAGATGAGGTTATTAGAAATTGTTACATGTAAAAGAGAATTCGATTATATAGACCGTAATCGACTAAATCTAGAGCAAGTTCTACCTAGAACTATGAGCCGTTCATCACACGGAACAATGTTTAGGTCTTCCTACGTGCAATTATCTTCTGAAATCTGCTAGTTCCGTGCATTGTTTCATGCGCATGGAGATTGAAGGTGTTTTAGATTATCTTCCAACAAGATAATAACGCTAATAATAACGATAAACATTTGTATTACATATTACGAGTGAAATAAAAGAATACAAATAGGAAATAAATATCAAAGAAAAAATCACAATTTAAAAAGTTTCAAATGACAAACCGAATGTCCTCTCAATAAGATAATAACGCAATCAATATTGTATATAATATTATACTATACTATATACTATAAATGTATACTATAAATCATCAAATCAAGTAAATATTTATTTAATTTAATTATTTAAACTGTTTATAGACATTTAAAGAAAACGAAAAGAAGAATATAACAAGTTTGAAGATGGCGGTGGATTTCAGGTCGTTTTCACGTTAGCGTCCCTATCCACTAGGGTCGACGCGAATTTCGATATATGTATACACAACAGGCCATGATATAACTATCTGATGAAGGATTTACAACAGTTCGGACAGATGTGTGGATAAACAGTAGAGATTCGCAACGAGGAAGATGTTAGAGATCCGAGGAAGATTCACATCTTGCTTTTAAAAATTTCGCTGTTACTATTGGTCCCGGGCCAAGCTAAATAATGCCCTGCATGACGCAAATACATCAACCTCGCCACCATCGCCACCATTTGCCTTTCCTTTCGAACTTCTCGCCTCGTCTTCTACTTACAAACTTGACAAATCGAGCATGTTGATGGAATTATTCTAGTCCCATGGATCAGGTCGGTGTATTTCCATATAACCCAGGGAATCACTTCCTTTCGAAGAATTTTTGAATATTATAAAGTTTCTTGGAATTTGGAATGTTGATTCGTTGCTATTTGTTTGACCCTTTCATTGTTAATTGTAATTAAAATCACAGATCAATCAAAGACTGTTAACTTTTAGTTTACAAACCTGTTTAAAACTCTCAGCTTAACTTATATCTTTTTATTTTATTAATGGTCCTTTTTATTTTTGAACGCGTAACATAACCTTAGTACTAGGATACATACACGAAGCCATAGTACTAAATATTATGATTTACTAAATCGTATTTTTTTGACATGTATCTATTTGTGATTCTTTATACAGGGTGGGCCAAAATTCGTGGTACAAATGAAGTCAGGCAGATAGTATCTTCGACTCGATTGCTGAGTCTTTGTTTACGAGAGAAATGCAATTCAAAATCAATTTAGTACGCGTGTATCTAACTGATGACTAGCGTTGCAAATTTCACTGCAGACCGTTACTGTCATTGTTTTTGTACAGGATACGATGTCAATGTCAGGCATTGTTTATTATCGGGATATCAACTGTTAATTGCTATCGGGCAAGCGACATAACGCGATACACTAACGAGGAGTATAAGGGCATGGCTTTCGCACTGGGAGATTGTGATGAAAATGCATCTGCTGCAGCACGCTATTACCGTGAACAATACCAAACAATTGCTGTCGGAGATAGGAGAATTATCACTAGAGCTTTCTCTTTCCCCGTTCAATGTTTGTTCCTGTTCTTTATAAATCACAGAAATGAAAAGTCATGGCCGTGACCGCGGAATTCGTGACAATGCAGAGATAGAATTCTCGCATAAAATGATCTATAAATACGAAATCTCTTTCCGTTCGACGTAGTGTGAGTAAATCAACATCGTCGCGTAGCACAGGATAATAACATGCATGCGTACCACCATACCGGTGCTAACACATACAGACTTTGCATCACGTTTAACTTTCTGCCACTAATCGGAGCAACAGTATTCTAACAACGTAGGTTTTTTTTATCATGCATTTCATGACCGGATAAACACGCACAAAGAATGTATGGGCCGAGATAGTCCATAACGAAATTGTCAGTCCCCATTTTCAAATAACCTAAGTGGTGTATCGTGTTTTTACGCAACGAACACTACCTTCATCACTTCCACCATTCGAAGAAATAATATGATTTTTCAACATGACGGAGCCCCGCCACAATACACCAGGAATGTATGTCAATCTTTAAATGAGCATTTCGAATGATGGAACGACCGTTGAGGAACAGTATCTTGACCTCCCGAAACAACGCCTCTTGTTTTCTATCTGTGGAAATACGAGAAAAAAATTGTTCAAAAACATAGCAAGCCTTGAGCAATTGAAACAAAGAACCATCCTGCAATTTGAAAACATAAAAATGCAGAAAACACTGCAGGCATTTCGGTATAATTTAATTCGCGGAGTACAATTTTGTATACGGAAGAACGATTAATATTTTGAAAAATGATTTGATTTTGATTAAAACTAGACTGTTTTAAGGGGGAATATCTCCTTCTTTGTCAAAAATATCTATTTTTTAGCATTTTTTTATTACAAAAAGATATAAAATTAGTTAATCTGAAACTTCGATGTGTTTTACTTATTATACTTTTATTAAGCAACACAAATTTTTTCAGTTCGATTTACTGAAAAATACAGTTTAAATGCAATTTTCTCGAAACAACTTTCTCGCAGCTGGATGGCACGATTAAAAAAAAGTATTGGGGCGACCAACTTGAAATCTTAACTGTATGTTAAGAAAGAGTCCTTTTATCGTTTGACCTACAGGCAAAATGATAGGTTGTATGTTTTTTCTTTAATACCGAAAAGTTCGTATAATATGCTGAGTGAAATCAGACATTTGGATTAGAACTATTGTTACCATACCTAGAAAAAGAAATATTTTTCATTGATTGTAGATCAAACGATAACTATACGCGTTTAAAATATAAACTCAATGAAATTTTTTACTTTAGACGAACTAGAGAGTAGATATCGTGTCAAACGAATTTCGCGCGGTATTTAGGTTCATGTGCAGTTCAAACAGTATTTTTTGATAAATAGAATTGAAAAAATTTGTACAGCTTAATAAAAATATCGTACAAACATATAAAACATTCAAGATTAATAAATTTCATATCTTTTTGTAGTTAAAAATGCTAAAAAATCGATAGCTTTGATAAAAAAAAATGAGTTCGTTGGTGTCACTTATTACATTTACTGCGTTCATTTGTAAACCTGAACAGTATATGTAGCAGAGATAAATATCAATAGTAAACAGTGCCTGATATATCCTGTATAAAAACGGTAGTAGCGTCTGCAGTAAGATCTGCAACGTTAGTCATCAGTCAGGTGCACGCGCACTAGATTGATTTTTAAATGTATTTTCTCGTTAACGAATTTTGCTAACACAAATTGGATATTCCTGATTTTCGTCTTATTTTGAACCGCACTATATTCCTGATCTCATTTGTGCCACAAATTTTAGCCCACTCTGTATATTAATTTGAGATATACAACCCGAATAAAAGTCCATATCTTGCAGAATATAATAAAACAATAGATGTTACGTTCTTTTCATAAGTAGATTCGTGTTTCTATTATTTCAGGCGTTTCGTAATTTTTAGTTAAAAAGATTTTTGTATTCTTAGACAGACGTAGATCTTATATCTTTCCTTTCCTTATTTTGTGCTTGTTTTGTGAAACGATTGTAAATAGATTATGAAATTAAATGAGTCTGCGTATTGGCTAGTGGCGCCAGCTAACGAGGATCCTCCAAGTAAAAATAGTTGCACTTGTCGACTGATTTCTACTGCCACCTGCTTCATTATCGAGAACAGTCCAAAAGAAAGTTCCGAAGATCTATACGTAATGCTACGTAACTAATGCTACGTACTAACTATCGTAATAGTATTGCGAATTGCGCTGGAGAACATTTCTCGCAAGTGGATACTGCGTCGAGAATGAGCTGAGTGAGGATGGCACTCCCAAATGCGAATTTTTACGCAAACCAAACGGTATTCGTTTGTCCACAACTTAGCCATGTTTGCCCACCCAAACATTTTGTTTATCCACTCTTCAAAAAGAGGTTATCGCCAAATGAACATTTTAGAAAATTTGTAATCAGCGTCGCGTGAACATCTTCGTTCATTTTTTAAATGCTATACGTTTGGTTATGCTATTTCTTTTCATGATAACACCTTACCTCGCTCGCATTTCATAATGAAAAAAAGAATCGTATGCAGCATACGACTGGCATACTGAACGAATTTCAAATGGATGCCTGCATGAAGTTGGCCCTCCATTGCCAATTACCATATTTTTGTTGTTGTTCTACATTGTTCCAGACGAATAATGATTTATCTCGAAAGTTTTTAGAAACAACGCCAAAAAAGTAATTTTCTTACCAGCTCTCCATTTAATGAAAATCTAACATATAACAGTTATTCTAGGTTATTCTAGTCGTTCTAAACATTGTTCCAAAGCATTACTTCAATAACATATTTAGTTTAAGAAATAATGTGAATACACTGTACTCAAAGACAATTCAGTTTTCTTCATTTTGGCAATAATAATACAATGTAAAGAGTTCTTCTGTTAATAAACATATTTATGCCTTTAGAACAACCCAGAACAAAACTTTGAACACCAAAACACGAATACAAGGATGATTTTACTCTCGCGTAGTCGTCGATGAGCAGAGTTGAAATTTTTGTCCTGAATTGTTCTAGGGATGTAGATGATTGTTTCGAACAAGCGAGCCTGGAATAACTTCCATTCTCGAAAAATCTAATAAAATGTCGTCAACAAGCGCGGTCAATGTAAACGTAAAGTCACTGTTGTATTCGCGTTCTGATCTTCAAACTTTTGTTTTGGTCTGTTTTACAGATGTAAGTACGTATACCAAAAGAAGAACTTCTTACTGTTACTATAGTATTATTGTTATTGTCGTCAAAATAAAAAAAAGTGTTCAGTCCATTGTCGTATGGGTGCAACTTCTCACATTACTTCCTAAACTAAATATGATATGGAAGTAATATTTTGAACTAGTGTTGTTAACACTCTGGGAACCGAAGACGCGAATTTGCATCTGTCATACTTCATGTGGCATCCTATAAGAATTTAAGCTATTGTTAAATAAAACAGTAAAAAGGCAACGGATGCTATAATCGAAATATTATGAAAATGTTTTTACATTACATGCTTGAATAATACGAAACCATTATCAATACATTAGATATAATATTGGTCGCTTTGAATCTTCCTCAATCGCCCTTTGGAAAATACCCGGGAATTCAGGCTATATGCTTGTCAGAGTAGTCGGTGCTCAGATTATTAAAATGAGCTTTTAGCCTTGATCTTTGAGGACTCAAGCGGCAATTTAAAGCCGTGAAAGCTAAAACTCTTTGGGTTCAAGCCTCGAGTTGTAAGAGCTAGCAATCTTCAACGTTACAAATTTGCTGTGTATATATACTATTCTTTGTTTTCTTATGCACACTGTTCTGTTTCATTAAATGCTGTATTGCTTATTAATATAGTAATACAGGGTGGTTGGCAACTGGTGGTACAAGCGGAAAGGGGGTGATTCTACGCGAAAAAAGTAGTCGAAAATATAGAATAAAAATTTAAAATTAAAAAAAAAATAAAAAAGAATAAAAATATAGAATAAAAATAGCGATAAAAGTCGGATAGTAAGTTAATAGGTAGGAAAACACTTCGGTCACATTGGAAGTGTTTATCAACATAACGTCAATCGAGACAACGATCTACAGTGAGATCCGTTATAACGAGACGCGATAAAGTGGACGCGTACCGAGCGAAAATTCAAAGTCGATTTTCTCGAAAACAAAGCCTCAAACGAAAAATGTTTATTCTATATTTTCGACTTCTTTTTTCGCGTAGAATCACCCCCTTTCCGCTTGTACCACCAGTTACCAACCACCCTGTATATATTAATATAATATATTATATTATATATTGATATATTAATATTAATTAATATTATAATACAATATATTATATATATATTAATATATATTATATATATACTACATATACTATTCTTTGTTTTCCTATACACACTGTTGGAATATGTGTAGAATATGCTTTAAAGAATTTGATCTTGCAAAGAATATTACAGAAATTGTAATAGATAATGCTACAGCTAATTGTAAATAAAATCGTCATTAAAAATTAATGAAAATTATAACACATATACCCTGTATAGTTCGCGTTTTAAATATAATTGTTCAAAGTGCTCCGAGGAAGATTGAAAACGAAATTCATGAGATATCCAGGCTTGTATATTTCATTGTATTTTCTGCAAAAAGAAAACCAATGCTTGAAGAATGTTGCAGTTCAGTGAATATGAAGCATCTAGCTCTTATCGGAGATATTCCCGTTCGATGGAACTCAATTTATCTAACGTTAGAACGTGCTATTCAGACAAAAATAATTCTCAATTGTCCATAAGAAGAAAAAACAAAATTTATTGAATACTTTACATATTTATAGTTGGAGCAATACCGAAACAATTACAGAATTTCTTAATAGATTTAATGACGTCGCAGTTATCTTATCAAAGTCGAGATACCCAAATACACGCTACGCACATGTAATTATTCACATACTATTACAGCGTATATCTAATTCTAAAAAAGATAATGTAAGAAAATAAGTATATGTCAAGTCTACGGAATGATTTAAGCGAATTTCTTGAATATTCTCGTTTAAATAGCGATTATATATATATATATATATATATATATATATATATATATATATATAATCGCTATAAAATACATATACAATATATACATATTAATACATCACAGGAATCTAAAGATGCGATTCCATTTACATGCTGGAACTATCGGGAAACGTCGTTTCCAACTGTATGCCAAGTCGCTTTGGATTTTTTCAATTGCAGTTACGAGTGTTCCAAACGAACGAACATTTTCTACAGCTGGTAATTTAATTACAAAACGAAGGAATAAAATGAGCAACCCAATAAATCTATACGCTTAAATTCTATTTTTAATTCTAAATTCTACAATCTAAAATAAATAAGAAGCCATCGAATGCTTATTGAATTTCGTAGAATAAAAATTATTGATATCACCAAATTGTTTATTTTAGCAATTTATTTATTTTGTATCTTTACAACCTCCAGAGCTGAACCTTAAGCATTTGACTTTTAAATTTCGAAGACTTAAGCTTCGACTCAGCCTTTACTTGCTTGAGTCCCGAAGCTTCGAAGACTCCAGCTTTATACAACACTGCTTTGGACCAATATTTAGAACAACTACGACACTCAAGGACAGCTTTTATCTGTTCAATTTAGCCGGTCAAAAATTTCCTGCGGTAGTTCTTGAAACCTCTGGAGATAAATCGTTATTCCTTTAGAACGATGTATTGGGTTGGTAATTACCACTTAATGACAAAATCCGCAATCACTTAGTTGCCAACCCAATAGAACAAACGTTGAACAACTTGAAATAACAAACAAGAATTGGAGATTTAAAAGATGTGGGACCAATTTCATAAACGTCGAATGGACACGATTCTGAGAGTCCTGTCTCATAGTAAGCTCTCGACGAGTATTCTACTGTCCGCCTGAAAGTAAAAGTTCTCAAAGTGACTCTCAAATGGATATACAATTCGACAGTACTCTCGAGACAAACTATCGGAAGAAACTTTCAAATGGACGCTTGCAATTAGCATAACGTCAGATCGCACGCGATAGCCACTTGCGATTACACGCAACTTTGCCTCAACGTATATAGGATTCTCTATAAGCGTCAAGTGTCTGCATTTGGACACATGCACTTCCAGCATTTATTGGTATCTTGTCGTCTATCTAAACGAAAGTTTAACGAAAACGTCTAACGAAAAGATAGTGTGTAGTGTGTACTTGAAGAAAATGTGTATTTTGAAACGGAGCTGCTACTATCTTGAATTTCACTGCTATTAGAAGAGAATAAAGAAGATGAGAAAATTCTTTGAACAATTTTAGCGAAAAAAGAGATATATAAAGCAAATAAAAAATATGTGAAAAAATGAAATTATGGGGAAGGTTATTACAATATATTAATATTACGTCTATCCTATCCTTAGTCAATGATCTTACGTAAATGAATAAATCTCCTATTTCTGAGGGATTTCAGTTAAGAAGCATTGAAGTACAGTCTACATGTATAAGCATAATATTATAGGAAAAGATCGGATTCAAGGTAAAACGTAAGCAAACAGCCACCTTCGCCGTGGTATTCGACGTATGTTTAATCCTTAACCAGTGGCGATACATAGACGATCGGTTACGTGAAATGTAGAATCCTGAAGTGATTCGAACTGCGACGTATTATTGACTTTTCGACGGTTAACTTCAGTGCGAAAGTTTACTGCTCGCTTTTAAGTAATAATTTGGATGATAACTTAATTTAGATGTAATAACTTTAATGGCTAATGAAATAAGTTTCATCGTAATATAGGATGATTTATTGTACGATTTTATTTAAAACAAAGCTGTTAAATCTCTAACTATACCGTCTAATATGAAAGATTCCATACGTTATTGTAAAATTCGAATCTTTAAATCTATCAAAGTTTTAGCTCTCTATCGAAATTCAGCTTTATTTTCACACATATTATATGTCTTATTACAAGGTCACCTACTTCGACTATAAATGCCTAATTTTCTAAAAGGAAAAGAAAATTGAGATTTCCTAATGACAAATATCCGGTTCCTTAAAAAAACAAGTTGGAAACAAGTTTAAACTTAAACAGCTAATTTTCCACAAAGATATTAACTGTCCTGACCTTGGGTACATAATTTACTAAGAAAGTAATTTAGGTCTCTTAGTCTCAAATAGCCAATTATTTGATTTCTGAAATTCTTAGAAATTTTCTCATAAAAAATTTAACTTCATTTTCCGGACTTCCAATATACTTCATAGTCACGCCCCTTTTCAAACACTATATATGCAAATATTTGGTTTTTCCGAGCAGCATGGAATTTGATATTCTTCGGCGTAATTCGAACAGGAAAACGAAAGAATTTCAAACGAGCAAAGAAAACATACACAAAGAAGGAGGAAGGACAAGAAAAACATGATGAAACGAAAAAAAGGATCGTATCCTATTAATATGAAAATTCACATGGGCGTATAATCTGATGAAACTATCAGTATCGATTGCGAAATAACGGAAGTAACACAGCTTCTTCCACTCATATTGTCGATTTTCCTCTTTCATCTTATACGCTTGTTTATCACATGTTTGCAAGTCTGATTTCGATGAATCTATCTTAAACGCATTTGATATGCAATTATAAATATAGGAACTGTTTTCTACAAAGCGTGTAATGAATAAAATATCCGAGTTATTTGCTTCCTTCTTCGTTTCGGAGATTTCTGTATTATTATTGAATGAAAATTAAAATTATTCATTACGATTTTCCAATATACATTTATTTTGAGAAACGTATTATCGAAATTATTTTTGATACTGATTTAAAAATTTGAGAATTCAGAATTTCGAACAGTTGGAAATTTGCAGAATTTGCACAAGTATTTTATTTATCTTTTATTTATCGAAGAAATTTCTATATTATTAAATCTAAATCAGAATTATTTATTATTAAAATTACCATTTGTCGAATTTAAATAATTTAATCGATTTAACTAGAGAAATTTATAGAAATATAATTAGAAGTAATGTAAAATATACGATATAAAATTATAGAAATTTATCGAACCAAAAATCTAAAATATTATTTTTGAAGTTTTCAATTTAAAACTCGTCGGCAGTTTTAATGCTGAGAATTGAAAAATACGTATATCGTACTACATACATGGTGTATGCTAGGGGAGAGTGGTGAAATATCGGTGAGTTAAATATCTAATATATATGGCTTTGTCTTATACCGACCTTTTTTTGTGCTGCTCTGTTTCAATCCAATGAAGTAATCTGCAACTAGTCACAATTCTCTGCTGAAGTGTTTGGCAAAGGTACATGGGTAAAAATCGTGCACGTTTTTTGTTATAAATTTCTAAAGCGAATAAGAAGTTATGAGTATTACTTTAACTTATCATTGTCCTTCCAGTTTTTTCAATATGTCTAGGAGATAGTTTTACTCTATAAACACAAAAAAGCAATTTTGTTATCTTAATGTAATAGTTTTATTATATGTATTTAAGGTTATGCACTTAGCGTACTCGTCGGGTAATACCGGTCAAAAGGAACCGGGACTTCTCGATCGGTACAGCCGATTAGGGGAGATTTTTCAGATCATCTGGCAGTTTCTTTTTCTTTTCAAACGCCGTGTAAGTGGATTAGAAAATCAGATAGAGAAAACTGGGGCGAATTGAATCTTTTTTCCTTAATATTACATTCATAAAGACTTCATTCTTGTGCCTTTGTCTATTTATGTGCAATAAATACGTTACGTTATCAAATCTATGTTATCAATAAACCAAATAGTCATGGTATTAATACTTCTATAAATAATTTTGTCTTTCTCCATTTGTAAAGCGTGAAAGAAAAAGTCGGTATTACTTTATAGATGGGATAATTCCGGTCAAAGCTAACTTTTCGTACTTTTCGATAATTCTTTCAAATAATTACCCTTATGCATTCTATATCGCTTCGTGATACAAAGAAAACATTAATTTATTTGTTATTATTTCTTAATCATTATTTCAAGCCTGTTCTTAAGCAACTTATTTTAAGCGACTAGTATTTGCCCATTCTCTTCTACGTGTCAAAAGATAAAAAATGCATGTTCTTAATATGTTGATAATGACGTGTTCTTCAATATCCGTATAGATAAAAGATATGAGAGGTTTTTAATTCAAGTGTATCTTAATTACGCGGAGTGCATTACCCATACCACGTACATTAATTACTATTTATTCAAGTCCTACGCGTAAATGATCGTATATAATTTGAATTTAATTTAAAATGTCTATCTAGAGCTTGTGTCTCTGACATTTTGGCATGAACTTGGCATGACTCTGGCATGAATAACTTAAAAATACTGCTGAGAACTAAATACAATATGAACTAAACTACTGATTATGGGAAAATTCAAGTTTTATTGCAGTCTATAATTAAATTCGCATATTATATTATTTTCTGTAAGTTTTAATTATTTCCCTAATTGTACCTATACCGAGTTTCTGACTAATTTTTGTCAATTTTTAATTCTAACCTAAATATTTTATCATTCTAACCTCAATAAAATTCTAATCTAACCTAACTCTTCCATTAAATTTTCGAATTTTATGAAACACACAGTGATATTCCAAAATAACTTACCAGTATAGAAATCCATGAATTCCCACTTATTTATATTCTTCAGATTGAAACGCTGCTAAGAAAAATCTGCTTGAGAATTTCCTTACCTACTTAAATTCGAATTGCAATTTTAATTCTGTATTGTAATTCACTGGTGAAATATCATGCGATGCAAAGCGTATTGAATATCCGTTCATGTATGAGAAGGAACGTTTAGAAATGACGTCGAATCGCGATGGAAGATGCATTCTAATCAAGCGTCGCGGTTATGCAAGGGTAAAGTTGTGCAACTAGGATTTGCAATCTCGATAGTCCCATACGCTATGCTAACGAACTTAGTTACGCTTGATTAAGGAGGTTCTCATTGTACGAAACTTTCAAAGTAGCCAATCCTACATTATTATACTTGTCAGTTACACTACGCTACGTAATATAATACGTAATAATATTTAATAACATAGAATATAATGTGATTAATAGAATGTAGAACCTGATAGTATATAAAGATAGTATATAAATAAAATAGATAACTCTAAAATAAGGAATAAATAACGACAACAAACAAAATCAGTGGTGGAGAGATGTAGAAGAGAAGCATAGCTGAAAAGGGTATTTGATTTGATCACATACGAATAATAGTAATCGAAAGGCGGAGGGAAAAGGTACATATGAAGAAAGTATTTAATTTTATTATATATAGTTGACGAGATGTTAAATGAGACACTTTGTATCTGTAATTGTCGTATCGACTGTGTAGTATGTATATTCCGTTGGCCAGTTTCATATATTTTCTGTGTACACAGACGAAATTGTGCGTCACATTATGTAAAGCTGCTACAACAAAGCAAAAGGGTTGTAGAAGTTTTCCGCTGTAACGTAATAAAGAAACAGGCTTCGAACGAAAGGAACAGTGAAGCAATAGTTTCACGTAATAGGTTTCAACTCTTTGTAACCAGTCCTTTCTGTAGTCATGAAAGATTAAAGTACCTACACAGTCGATTGTAATTTCTACTTGTACGGCGCAAGAAAGTGTATTTATAGAACGTAAAGCAGAAGTCCTGAAATAAATGTAGAAAATAGGAAACCGATATATATAAGCTTAGAAGAAGAAAATGGTAGCCTGTTAATAGAAAATGGAACAATTTATGAGATAGATTAGCCCGATATTAATTTGAAATACGAGTGATTACTTGATTTCGAATGTTCCGTTATACCAATGAAATATAATGACGCAGCCTTAAGCAAAGAAAAAAATACAATTTAACCAATCGAATTTTTTAAACATGATCTTCCGTACAATCAATAATATGTATTCTACACGGCAAGCAGTTACAAAATATATAGTACGAGATGTTTCACTCAAACCGAATAACTAGATAAATTACTAATTTTTGTTAAATTAATAGCTTGATAAAATACATTGACCTCGTCCGGGTATCTTCTACAGGAACGTGTTAAAAAAAAGAAACGAGTATTGACATATAAAGAAATGTCAACAATCTTCGATACGAAGTATATCCTTTTCTTATTGTCACCGGATAGTGCTTTGATATTGTACGTACAAGCTTCTCTCCATATGTTAATCGCTTTGTTTTATCTTCGGTAGAAATTTTAATTGAGATATCCAGTAGAATTGACACAGTCTGTATACACGTATTAACATAACGTACATAACATTCTATTATAAAACAAATAAAAATTCAATCTTCAAGCACTTGAAGCATAAAAGATTATATATTGCTAAGATCAATTTAAACGAAAGTAAATAAATGAAATAAAATGAAGGAAAATACAAAATATTCAAAGTTGCTATATTGAACGATGTTAAGAAGGATTGATACGTATAATAGCAGGATTGAAAGAGGAAGAGGGAATAACAAGGTCGTCTTGAGAACACCTGGCGCGTGGTTATTGGGGCCTAAAACCCTAGAAATTCGCCTAATACATACCGTATTGGCTTCCTTATATAAAGCTTCCGCTTTTCACTATCAAGGTCCACAGTTCGAGGAGAAGCTACTGAAGAACAGGCTGCCACGACCACCCTGTCGCGATTAGCTCCCAGCGATCTTCGCCCCCGTAACGAGAGCCTCGCACTGACGTTCCGTCATTTTTCTGCGCGTCCACATCGTTCCTCGCCGCGTGCCATAGTTCAGTGACGACTAAGGGAACGATTAAGAAAAGAGGAAGAAAGAAATCGTTCAGGCTGCAAGATTTTACGGTGTATTCGGTACGAGTGTTTCGTCCGCCAATATTCTGTAATTATTGCGAGCTAAATCTAAAACTACGAAGATATAGAAGAAGGGAAGAGAATCGAAGAAAAGTCGGAAGAAACAGGGAATTGAAGATATTGAAAGAGGAAATAGGACAAAGATGAAGAGATGTAACGTAATGAAACAATGAAAGATTAGAATACAACGCACGAGAGATTTAAAAGTATCAAAGGGAAGGAAAGTGGAAAAAGAAGAGCAGAGGGAAGAAGAGAAGAGATACGAAAGGATTTAGAATGGGGAAAATGCGAGCTTTGCTGATGATAATCGGCATTATCTACGCGTGTACCTGTGGCGGGCGTACGGAATGTGGAAATCACGCGCAGATTTCGCTGTTGACAAGCATCCACGATGATGCGTCCTGCAGGAAGCTATCCGCTAGAGGTGTACTGCTGTACGAAGCGGCGAAGCTACTCGCAGAGATTCACAATAACAAGACAACTGGCTACGATATCGGTAAACAAGAGAAATATTATTTCGACTTTAGATTTTCACGATGATTAAACCGATTATATGTTTGTGATCTTGTCTTTTTATCGTCGCCGGGCAATAAGCAGGGACAGAAGAAGATGCTGAGCGAAGAAACAAAAGGATATAAGAAAAGAAATAACGTAAAGGAGAAAAAAGAAACGATGTCAAGGAAACATCCCTGATACTTATCCGAGCAGAATAGATTAAACGTTAATATATATCGTATAATAGCTTGGTTGTCTCCGGTGTTGGGCAATATCGTTTCGAATGAATTGTTTCCACAGGTTTCCATTCTTTAGTTTTGCTCGGAGCGAGCAAAGTAGTCATAGAGAACGGAGATTTCCTTCTATCTTTTGCGTGGAACGTTATCCAGTCTCTTTGGACATTTATCAGATAACGAATATTCAAACAAATGGATTCTAAAACGGAGAAACTCCGACTTTGCAGGACTAACGATCGCTCAATTTTTAGGTCGACAAAATTCTGTGAAAATTCAACGTATCGTTAACGTTAGTTCAATTCTATCGAGGAGAATGAATTCCAAAGCATACGGGTTCCAATTTTTGGAAGTTACGCGCATATTTCCTAATTTAATTTTTCATATAGCTTTGAAACTTAATACGATCGGTCCCGTTACAGTGAGCAAAACTGTAGGACTAAAGCCTGAAACCCTTAGAATACCCTCTGGATATAAAAATGTCAAATTTCTAGTATTAAACATCTCATTAACATAAATAACTTAATGCCTTAGTTGGATGGTTTTCCATAAAAGCTTAACGCGATTAGGTTTAACATCTTAAAGCAAACAGGACCGAAATCTTGAAATTCCAGCACTAAATCTTAAACGTTAAATCAGAAAGCTCGGAAACTTCAGTTTCCCCATATTTACCCTTCAAGACATTGCCTAATTTAATATGCTAAAGCAAACAGAGACCAAATCCAATTGAAATCCAATCTCCAAATCCTGAAACCTGGAATCTGAAAGTCTGACAACTTCTATCCGCAAACGTAAACCCCCCATTTTAATTAAGATCATTCCTTAACTTAATTTCTCAATCGAATAGCGTCGAGTGAAAGCTCAACGAAATGAAATCGTGTTAAGGTGAATAACTGAAGCATGGCTTCTACTATTTTGCAGAAGTGACTGTTGTGGACACGTGCGGTAGCATAACCGGCGCTCTGAAAGCAGCGATGAAGGCTCTCGTGGGTGCAGATACGAGCTGTTTGCAACCGCCCTACTACTTAGGTAAACGCAACAACTTGGAACATCGATCATGAGATTTTCCTAGTTGATACTTAGCCAAAGAAGAATGTTACGTACGTATAATGTCACGATCCCCCCGTTTCCATTCCTGCAATCCCCTTCTGTTTGCGCTGTTTCAAGCGCACACATAGCCCGTCACTTGGTTAGTCGCGAAATCGTGAAGCCGAGATCGAAGAATTTACGATCGTGACTCGAATACCTGTGTTTTATCACCAATAACGTTTCACATTCCTTCTTTTTCTTTTCTTTTTTTCTTTCAATCGTATTAACGTTGTAAACAACTGCGTCTAGAGATCTTCGTATTTGTCCTTTTATTTGATTATTTGTTTGCAAAAACGGAGCATAGTTTGTGGTCGTCAAATTTCTTTAGCAATTGACTAAGAAGTTTAAATTTATCATTCTGATGTCATCGTGTTTATAAATGATACGTTGTTCTTTCATTTTTCAAAAGCTATAAGTTATAATGGTTTTTAAGATGCCATTAAATTTCCTAACATGAAACGGTCGTAAAGGGATCGCTTATCTTCATCATAAATGCATATAAAATTGAGTTTTTAAAAAATAACTGTACATAGAAATACAGCTGCGCAGGCAATTCTATTGCGTCGGCAACTAAGTGATTGCGGATTTTGTCAATATCACTTAATGACAAAATCACTTAGTTGCCATCCCAATACTTCGTTCTAAGTT
Source organism: Bombus breviceps (assembly GCA_014825925.1). NCBI lineage: Eukaryota > Metazoa > Arthropoda > Insecta > Hymenoptera > Apidae > Bombus > Bombus breviceps. The sequence goes on from CM026185.1 coordinate 3,416,594, forward strand.
GTGTTACTTTGTTGAGTAGGAATTATCGGGCCAGACACTGCGACAAATGCGGAAGCCGTACACAAGATAACGTCAGTGCTGAAAGTGCCGCACATCGTGAGACGAGAATCGAATTCTCCGTACCTTCATCATTTAATGAAAGAATCCGATTCTTATCTAGTCCAGGTGACTAATTGCTTATTATAACAACCTTCGCATAACGAGATTAAGTGATACAATGACGTCCATGATCATTACGACACGTACATCCTATCTCTTTCAATAAAGACAAAAATATTAAATTATTACATTAATTATAAATTAAAATATCTGATGATGCGTAACGATTATTGATGCTGCGTCACGTAATCTACGCTACATTCCATGCATCTTTGCGGTGCTAAAGCATAAATATCAGCCAGATCCAGGGTCGTTCGCAGCGTTCTTTTCCATGAGGATTAATTCCAGCTAGATGACATTTAGGAAATGTTTCAAGTTTCTTCGTAAAATCAGGATACAGTATTCTTAATGAAGTATAAACGTAACTAGTTCGCTTTCGAAAATTTGGCTAGTAATAAATAATAGTAAACTGGGATCGTGTAAATGTTAATTTACGCGACTTACTCTATATATATATACAAAAATATTACATCATTACATACATATATATGTAGTATCTTACTACTTTTCTTTTTTTTTTTTTTTCTTTTTATACGTGGGCAAATTCTCATGGAGCCCCCCTCCCCGTTTTATGGAAGCGGTGGGGTAGTGTCGGACTATACCGACTAAAACCCCATGGTGGACCGCCTGACGCTCAGCTGGGATGCCCCGGGACCTCTTTCGAATTACTGCCGGAGCATAGTATCTTACTACTACAATTAGTTTATTTACAATAAATGGATTAAACGGATGTTGATTAAACAGGAAACGATGGTCGTTTAACGTGGACTAATCGCAATAACGTATTGTAATTAAGACAACTAGATAATTAATTTGCAACTCTCGTCACCACGGATTCAACTCCCTCTCGACAACGCTAGCAACACTATCTCGGCAACGCAATTCTCACTCTCTGGCTTCTAAACTCATACTGCCGTTAATTCGTTTATGTCCCTTAGCAACCCCTTGTCTTTTGTCCTAGCCTCATATCTTTTGTCTTAGCCCTACCACGCATATGCTCCGCAATCGCTTGTTTATAATTCGCCCGACACCCCCCAGGCCCCTCGTCCATGATACTGCATACATATATATATATATATATATATATATATGATATATATATATGATGATATATGATATCATATATCGATATATATATATATATATCATATCATATATATATATATATATATATATATATATATATATGTATGTAATGGTGTAATATTTTTGGAAATCAGGCGATCGATTCGTGAAACTCAAGAATTGATTTTCTAAGTCTTCTTCCGGATCTCCTCAAAACTCTCCGCTTCCAATCCCTTTTCTCTTTCTCCTTCTAACTCTTAACTCGCTTTTCTTCTTCTTTATTCAATCTTCGCTTCTTGATATCCTGTTTTATTCTCTGTACTAAGTGTCCGTCCTTCTCTATTTATATCGTTCGATCAATTTTCAGTAAACACAGGGAAAGTCAAACCGCCGGTTGGTGTACTAAATTCTATAAAATTTACATATATATTATATATTATCCATGCATAATTGCAAATTCAACGACGCGAAAATAAAATTGCGGTTACGTGTTACTTAATCCTATTCGCGAACACGTGCTTTCTAATCGTTATTTCTCGCAAATTTCATACGAATCTTATGAAATAACGAAGATTTAAATAGAATAAATGTGAAAAGTATTGAAATTTCGAATTATTGAATTATTTAATTATTATATAATTCTTTCAAATTATGATCTGTGGCAAATTAATGAAAGCAGATGGATCATTGTAAAGGAATTTCAGATCATCGCTGACCAGACACGATTTTCTATTCCAGGGCACCTTGAAGGTCGTGGAAGAACTAAAGTGGAAGTCTTTCACGTTGGTGGTGAACGCGGATGAAGATGGCGAGGATGATGCTCAAAACATTGCAAAAAAACTGACGATAGCAGCCATTAGGAAGGGTCTGTGCGTTTTGATCGATGACGGCGATCAAGACGGTGAGATTGTTAATTTATTGAGCTTATCAGGCCAGGATTGTTCTATCAGGCCGGGTGTTCTAAATGTTGCAGGATTTAACAATTCGAAAATTCAGAAATTCAGAAATTATATAACGGGAAAGCAGAATAGGAAATGGTGCTGCCCATCAATCTCGATGATCCTGAAATATATTATCAAAGTCATCATCGCGAACAATTTTTCCCTATCTGCGCTACTGTCGCTCAGTCTTAGGTTTCGGGATATTCATAAAAAATTTTAATTAAATTCAGTTTCATTTAGTTTTCACTACACTCTTTATATAGGCCACGCTAAATTTATCTTATCGATACTAATCACATTTCATATAAATAAAAAATAGGTAAATGAATAAGTTATAGTTTGGCTGGGATTAATAGCCTTTATACGTACTACCAAACATATTTTTATGTATGACTTACATGCTACGACGTGTTTATCACTAGGTTACGTGTGAGGGACATGTATACACACGTATCTGCTGACTCTAATTATTAACATGTACGTGACGTGTTCTGCTGAAAGACAAGACGTACGAAACAGCATTACGCTGATATCATTTTGTACGATCGAATAACTGCATTTCCCGATATAATGACGGAGATGTTTCCGGTTAGATAATATTAATTATAACATGAAGTAACGAATCTACTAATTCTAAATTGGAATATATCTATTTATTACTAATTAACTTTGATTCAAATGAAAATTCTAAGAAATGTGTAGTATTAAAAATACATAACTAAGGCCGCGATGGTAATAAGTATAGGAAAAGATTGTTCAGCACGATCATTTAACAACATATTTTAAGGCTATCAAGATCGGTGGAGAGCATCCTTTTGTAAATAGTCGCTAAATTTTAACATTTCCACCTCTGATAATTCGAAAGTTTGAATGTGCAACAGACTTGACCTCGCACATCGTGCATATTGGAACGCCGCAAGACGAATTCTTCAGCAAACCGGTGAACGCGACCGTTTTGATTGTCAGCGAAGGGCGCCTCGAAGAACACCTGAAGCACGTCAACTCGACAAACGCTATACTGCTTCTAGAAGACTCCAGGTAATCAAACGTGCCTCTATCTCCCCCTGCGCACTGATTGAAACCTATTTTCAATTCAAGTCATCTATGACCTTCGAGTTTATTATAACTCTCAACTAACCTTCTCTCTCTACTTTGAAAAGATCCTCTGTTTCACATAGGCTTCAACAATTAAATTATTATACTGCTCGTTAATCAGATTCCGCCAGGAGTATGCATCTCACATCTGGTTTCCTTATCTTATTACATATGCTGCTTCTCGAAATAATTTAATACAAGCTTCTTTCGCGTCGTAAACATAGTTAATTGCAATGCTTTATGAGCAGAGGGTTTCATGATTGTTCTCCATGTTCTCCAATTACTTGATCTAAGATCAATTAAGATCATTAAAGATCATTTACGTTCGCCATATGAAATTATATTATATAATCAAACGAAAAGTTCTTTTCGCATATTCTTATACCGACCAATCTTAACGCACTATTTCGTTACTATTTCGGCGTTGTGCTTATAAATCTAAATATTTCCATCTTGATACTCTAACTCGTATTTGTCTTCGAGCTAATAGTTTTTCAGACCTCGTAGACTTCTTCTCTTCGTTACGTTGGATCTAAATTTACTGTTCTTCAATTATGTCTTTTCATCTATATTGTGCAAAATTTTGATTTTTGAACTTTTTCTCTTTTCTGTTTTTATAAGTTGCTATGTCCGATAAATACATGTCGTTGTAAATGCATTCTAATGGGCACGCCTTCTTATAAATAAATAAATAAATAAGAAAATAAATAAATAGTAATTAAGATTGTATCGAAAGTTGACTCATCACTGATACTATTAAATCGTTAATTAAAAACTTCAATATATCAGATCTAAGGAAAATAATTTTCCGAGTATTACGTATTACTCTTAAAACTCCAAAACATCTTAATCGTTATCTTGATAAAATCCGATTACAGAGGAAATGAAAGGAACATAATTTTCTGTCTAACAATTACAGTTGGAACCAATGAAACCATTCAGCCAATTTATAATCGTTGAAAACAATTAAGTGTATTTATAGAACTTGATTATCAATTAATGATTCACGCTACCAACATATTGAAAGACAAATTAAACTGGAATTGAAGATTCGTTCTTGTACACAATGCATAATTCATTTGATATAACGGGAAATCGTTTCTACTTGATTGAAATTCGATTACAGGATTTTATTGTAAATGGCTTAACGCCCATCAACTCGCACTTTCAGTTACCTAAAAGCTCTTTGCTGTAAACGTCGCTTTAAATCCTCGTTCAATTCGCATATTTACAAAGAGAAATCACGTTCGTTCTTCATGCTGAACGTTACAATGTGCACCACAATCGTTAGACTTTCCACGTCTCGTTTGTTCGACTGGACCTTCATCGACTCTCTGATTCATCTAACCGACGCGACATGACAATTCATCAGAATTTCATGTCTAGTGATGTCTGGTATCTAGAATCTATGAAAAAAATGTAAAAAGATCAAGTTTTCAATTTGAGAAAAATTTGTTTCTTAATTATTGAAATTTCGGAGCACAGAAAATTCTATCGATTTAAAATTTTAATTTTACAATTTTACGTAAATTCTACCTTTCCTCAGGTACACGTAGATTATATTAACCGCACAATTTGCAAAAGTTGAAATGGTCAAACACTTATTTTTCAAATCTTCAAATATAAAGAAATCTATTGATCCTATAAAATAACTTAATTCATAAATTTCACAACTTTCCCTTCTACGATCGTCTTAATCGTATAAATTATTCAAAACCAAATTTTACGGATCCACTTTGACAAACATAGAAACGTTCGTCGACCGTAGAAATTAATTTAATCTATATGGTTTTTGCGATCTTCCAAATTATCGACCGTGTCAATTGTGTAACTCAGAAATGTCGAAGTTGCATAAGTTCAAACCGAGAATTACCGATCGTATCGATCTATCAGAGCTTATCTCTCACTCACGATCATTTGTGAGCAAACGGTAGCCATGCTGACCTATTGTTGCATAATACTCCGGCTATTAATACAATAGCATATTCTCTCTCTCTTTCTCTCTCTTTCTCTTCTCTCCAGGTGTCATCACAACAATGGAAATCCTACGTCGACGTCTGACTCATACAAACGCACGTAACAAAAAGCTTCAGCAGATCGCGTGCCGATTGTGCAAACTTCATACGAGTTTACTGTTAAGCGTAATTAACGTGATCATAAATATCGTGTACGTAACCAGTCGCTGGATTCAGGAAGAAAAAGGCGGGGCAAAAAATTAATTACCGAACGGATCGAACTTCCAACGAGTTAGTTTCCTGTTGCCACGATTTACACTGATTCTTTTTCTTTCCTTCTTCTTTTTTTTTTTTTTTTATTGTGAAAATTAAAAACGCATCTTTATCTAGCAGGAACCAATGCTGCGTTGAAATGCACCAATTCATTTGCAATTTTGTTTAATCAAACTGCATCACCGAATTCTGTTTCTTAACATTCTAACTACGATAGAGAATTGCAAGAATTCGTTTAATATTCTTTTCATTACAGTTTCACACGCTCAAATTTATTAATTGTATTTGCATTTTGAAGAGTATATATGAAAACGCATATTACTACGTTATCCATATTAATCAGATTTATCACGATAATTCATCCATTATATAATAATTTTTAATACAGCAGTTAAAGCATAATGCAGCAACAACTAAAACATAATAAAGCATCTATCACACGTTTTTACAGTATGCACTAGAACATTAGTGAAGTGACTAATTAGCTGAGATAAAATTAAAAAATACACTCGTAATTGCTTCCTATGTTTAAAAAATTACTCACGTATTATAGTTTCAGTACATATAATCTGTTATCTCGCGATAAAGTATCAGCGTTGGTGCTGGGTTCCGAAAGGACGAGGAAACAATTTTTAGGAAATAAAGAAACAAATTAAAAATTAACATAAAATAAAAATAGAGATAAAAATTGTTTTTCGATCGAATGAATTGCGCTTATGTTCGCAGGCTTATGAGACGCATTTTACATTCGATGTATCGTCATTATAGCGGCGATCTGTTATTCATGGAAATAAGCCTAATCGTGCAATTAGCCTTTGCATATAATATCAGGATAATCGATAGCGGTTAATAGAAATATGAATACAAGCAAACATTAGCACCCGACGACACCGAGTTCATTAGTACCTACCTACCTGACGTTCTGTCACCTGATTAGTGACCGTTACAAGTGCAAATTCTACCGCTATATTCTATTATTACTCAAACATCGTTCTAATCGATTGTATTTTATATTTACATTTTATTTTTCTTTAATCTGTTTTCAATTGATTTATCGTATATATTTAATGTGTCTTTAATATCAATTAAATTCTGCCACTCATTTTGTATTTTCTTATAGATATATAATTATGTTTGTAATTATAATTTCATATAATTTCTTAAATGTAATATAAGAAATATAGAGTAATATTGAGGCAAGATATAATAATTGAAAAATGAAAGGGAGTTGCTTTTTAGTCAAAGACGGATTGTCAAGAACATGATGTAATTGCTTATATATATATTTTTATTTGAGTCATGGAAATTACACGATAATAAAGATATTGGAAATAACAATGTCTATATATACGTGAGTTGCTGCATTAAATTTTCATAGATTTAATCTAAATAATACAATCATAAAAAAGGGATATTCCACGAAGATCCTTCAGATCATGAGGTCTGATTTACGCTGGTAATCAAGGACATGTAATCGTAACTTAATAATCTTATTCTCATTTTCGTTATTAAGATCGTTAAATTAGCGTTTCCATAATTTAATCGTTGCTATTAATCATTCGCTCATACCTGTCAGAAACTTCCACAAAAAAAAAAAATTAATTCGATTCTGGAAATACATACAAGTATACTTTATATGATTGCATCTTAAAATGCCTAATAAAAATTCCAGGAAATATACAATTCTATTAAACACGAGGAACACGTTGATATTAAAATCTCTGTATGTAACAAGTCATGTGTACCAAATATCCAAACAGGGCTTCATTTATACATGAATTTCATTTATACATGAATTTCATTTATACATGAAGGCCCGTTTTAAAATGTGACCCCATAAAGATTGGTGTATCCAAATATACTATAATATACATACAAATGTATACAGAAATATTCTATTGGGTTTCTCTCATGAAATCAGACAACTTTCATATAAACAATTTTTCAAATAAAACAAATAAAAACTTCGAAGAAATTATAATTATAAGTATCTCCTCTATATATATTACTCTATATTTCTTATATTATATTTAAGATTTATATTATATGAGATTTATATTATATGATTTATATTTATATTATATGAGATTATCATTACAAACATAATTATATATATATATATATATATATATATATATATATATATATATAAGATGCTTATAATTATAATATCTTCGAATTTTGTATTTGTTAAACAGATAAAAACGGTTTAAATATATATTGAACATATCTATATCTAAATCTATATAACATATTAACCTACTATACCCAAATCTATATGTTGGGTTGAGCAATAAATTCATTCACATTTCACTGTTGAGTTTTTATAGCCTTCAGAAGAATGCTATAAAAATATTTGAGGAATGTAAAAATATAAAATATACGTCTCTGAATTTTTTTAATGATAGATATATGTATGTTAATAAAGAAATAATAATACTAAAAAGGACTCGGTAGATCTTATGTGAAAATTATAATAACATGCTCTTTTAGGAACTCGTGAGTGAACTTATTACTCAACCTAACAGTACGTATTATAATACATAATCATATGTATTATAATATACGTATACGTATATTTTATATGAAAATACATAAAGATATATGGTAGAAAAATTCCGTGAACTTCTCTTTTCTTTTTAGGAACGAATTCCCAGGATTAGAAGCAAGGGTAGAGAAGTCTAAATGGTGGTCGAGCAAAGATAGCGAGAAATACGACTCGGAGGAACTGAGGGAAGTTAGATGGCTTGAGGATGCGATAAAGGTGTATACGAAAGCGTTAGACACGCTGTGGTGAGCATGACCATTTGATTACTCGTTAATCGTCTGTTGCCGTGAAAAAATTGCAAAATACACAGTCACCCATAGCATAAATTCGCAGCATCTAACTATGTAAGAAGCAAAAAGCCAGCCAGATTATCATTAGATAATCAAAATATGCTTATACTTTACATCTTCAATAGTGGAAACGTCGTGACGTAGTCGGCCGATTTAAAATTCAAACAGACGCTCACTTTTATCAGTCACATATTTATGAAGGACTATCGTTAATAAGCGATACCTATTATTTATGATTAGGCTATTAATTTTACGAGTCACGTATGTATGTATGAACGACGATGATCAATAAGTGATACATATTGTTTACGATTAAAATATTAAATATTACTTAGGCTTTTCTTTGTGACAAATTATCTGCTATAATATTGTCTATAGAGATTAATACAATACAGCTGATTCGAAATTGATGAGACACCAATAGTAATTTTTTTTTTCGTCAAAGATCTATTTTTTTTCCGATATTTCAATATTATGAAATACGTGATGATCCCGCATTTTTCGTCAGTAGTATACAACATATAAATACAAATACAACAAATTAATAATAACATTGGTATAAGTATTCTAATCTAAAACTCGTATTTAAATCTTTCGCTACATTTAGAGCCAAATTAAAGTATCAGAGTTTGATCTTAATGTCGAACTGAATTAATAACGTATTAACTGTTACCATAACGTATCCATCAATTTTACAGAGCAATTTTCATGGAATGCAAATCGGTATAAATTAAGATCAATTTGATAATCTTGAAACACGATTCAAGCGTTAGGTGGCTTGTCAAAGTTTATTTTGTCAGTTCCTTTTTCATTCTCCTGGAAAAACAAGATCTATCGTACATGGAACAACGTGTAATTAGATTAATTAATTGGTAAGATAATTATCGAGTTTGCTCGAATCAAGCGTTAATTAGCGAAATCTCAACGACGTGCTACGAATCCCATGATAAAAATTGTTTCCGATAGATCCGGAGATCTATCGACGTCTATTTATAATTAATTAATAATAAATTTTATATATTAATAAATTAATTATAATATTTTTTTATTATAATTGTCAAATTGAAAGGTTAACATTCTAAACCTATCTTTTCTACTTTGCATCGATAATATCTCAAAAGAGATCTAACCTGAACGCTTCGTCGAGATAAAAATTGAATGAACCGTTTGACTTGCTTGTAGCAAGAAGAAGAAGTGTAAGAGCCAAGTGAACGCTGTCGATTGGAACAACGTTGTGTCGAACGTAATCACGGGTCATGCGAAGGAATCGCAATCAGGTGCTGCCTCTCTCGAGCTGTCGATGAAAGTAAAGGCCTCGGATTTACAGACAATAGGCACGATCGTCGTCAGCAAGAACAAGGTAAAATTACATTGGGGCGACGACGATGACAACGATGGCGACAAAGACGACGATGATGAAAAGGATAATGATAAGGATGACGATAACGAGGATGATGAGGATGTAATGCCTAAAGCGTTCAAGAAGTTGATCAGTAAGGAAAAAGGGACGAAGACTGGCTGTGCTACCACACCCAAGGAGATCAAGATGTTGCACGAGAACGACGACGAGACTGCTCAGGTTCTCGTTTCAGAGATAGATAACACCGAGTGGTGGACTATGGTTAGTCATTTGTCCAGTTATTAACCTACATCAATTGTTCTGCAATTCTCATTTAGGGTTTCATTATTTGTGCAGTCGTTGTTCAAATTTTTCACACTTGGCGGATGATTGTGCATATTAATAAGTCAGATCGGTCAAGTAACTTGAATTTAGCTAATCTAAATTGGGTTTTATTTACTTGAATACAAGTGGCTTGACTTCAGGCTTATATTCGTATAAGCGAAGCTAATTACTTTGAAGTTATCTCGACCTAAATAACGTAATTCCAAATAGACACGTAATAGAAAGTGGATACTTAAAATGGCATATGTCTATCGTCGACCTAATACAACGGCCTTGTATACAACTTATTGTAGGTAATTAAATTGCAAGTTTCCCTAATGAGAAATCAGACACAAATTATGCGATATCGTAAAATAATATTCCGATAGATTGTGATAATTAAAATAAAAAAATGGAATTGTTATTGATTACATGATATAACGATATAGGTTGGCACGGTAAGCGGCGTCGGTGTGGCCATGTTCGTGGTCGGGATCCTAGCCGTTTACGTGGTCTACACAAATATTCGTGGTCCAGTGCCACCGAAAAACGCTCGTATCGAAAGAGACACTAGTCTGAGAAGAGTTGGTAGCGACAGGGAACCACCTGTCCGTACCCAAAGACACCAACGTACGTTGCAGAGGAGGGACAGTAACAGAAGCACCATTTCAGAAAAAAGCGTCTGACGGGATATTTCGATAGCAGGCAATCTCAAGAACTAAAGCTAGTCACACACTTAAACGAATCGAATATTTCGGTAACGCGATATCTTTTTAGTTTAGATCGGTTTGAACCGGTTTGAATCGGTTTGAATTGGTTTGAATCTGTTTGAATCGGATTGAATTATTTTAGAAATGATTTACAGTGCTGCGAGTGATTATAGACTCAAACACGTTGTTCATCCTTTCTTTATTATTTCTTCAATGTCTACAAGAAACCACTGATCATATCTGGATATGTTCAGTGAAATTGTTTTTGTAACAGGTCGATTGAACGCTATAGAATATTAAAAGATGTCTCATGACGAAATTTCATAACCGAAATAGCAAACAAGGAGACAACTCTTCAACAATACAATACTCCCACTTATACAGCCGCCACTACAAAAAATTGTTTTCCAGATTTTGGAATAGAATTATTACCATAGCCAGCATTGAGCCTTGATCTGAACCCTATCGAGAACCTGTAGGGAACTCTGACAAGTATAGCCGGTTATTCAAAACGAAGCTTTAAATATGTTAATGGATAACAGTAGCAATAGAAAATAAAGAGAAATCCACTAAATATTGAATGAGAACGAAACAAAGTTAACATCAAGTTTATATTTTTTCATAACCGAAAACGTAATTTTAAGTTTAATTTTCTACAGATTTCTAAAGAAGACAGATTTTACATGTCGTATCTCCAGTTATATATTATATGACAATATGAAATTATATAAAAGACTTTATGAATTTTCATTTTAATATTATGAAAAATTTAAAAACGGGCTTGGGCTTATAATAATTCACAGCACTGTATGTTAACACAGTTAACACATTTAGTATGATGTCGATATGTGTATTGAAATGGAAGAAGCTTTTCAGTGACGATGTCGATACGTGTGGACAATATTTTTTTTTATATTTTTTTATATTTTTTATATTTTATATTTTGTCTTCACTTTTTAAGGAAAACCAAATGAAAAATGTTTGTTTTTAGTATTTTTCAATGCGGAATATAGGAATCGGTTTCGTGAATCGAAATCTTCTCCATTTAACGTGTTAAGGTTGGTTTAGGATTAACAAGCTTGTCTCGATTCTTCTTGATTTGAAGTGATTTTTCGATTAAATCGATTTTAGTCTGATTTGTTCGATCGAATTTCGATCGTTTCTCTATTCGATTGATTTGTGTGAGATTCGGAACCGTTTGACAACAGTCGTCATTTCAATTTGCAATCGATGCAAACCAACTCAAACTCGGTTCACTCAGTTCAAATACATTTAAACCGGTCCAAATTCGTTCGATTCGATCAAAATGCCTTCAATTTCCGATCTAGTCACTTTCAATTTAGTTTCACTCGTTGGAAAAAGATTCAATTTCGATTGGAACAAGTGTACGACTAGCTGGCCCTCAATTCAACCTAGCGCGTCACATTTCGCGGAAACTTTCAACAAGCAACCTCAATCTCCATGGAATCGATGGAAAACCTCAAATATCAGCAGAATGTCAACAAGTTATCTGTTTGCTTTTACCTCCTTGTCTCTCTCTTCCTCTCTTTCTTTCTCTTTCTCTCTCTCTCTCTCTCTCTCTCTCTCTCTCTCCCTCTCCCCCCCCTCTCTCTCTCTCTATTTCGAAAGAAAAATGGAATGAGTACACACTGAGAATACTTTCTTACAAAAGAATAGTTTATCCTTTAATCCTCTCACTGCAAAATTACTGGAAATCGTTGAAAAATCGCTATGTTGGCATATATAGAAACGAGTTTAGACCATTATTCGGTGTCTTTAGACTAACTTTAAAAAAAAAGAGAAAAAACAAGAAAAAGCTAAAAAAATATTAGACGAAAATGTTAAAAATATTAATTGACAAATAATATCAACTAAAGTACTCGTATCAACCAGAAACTAAACTTTAGTTACTAGGCTCTAGTCACTAGACTCTAGTTACTAGACTGCAGTATAGGACATATAGGCCCCGTAACGAACCTTCCTTCTGGGTAGCCCCTTTTTCATTAAACTTTCCCTATTTGCGTAGCTACTATTTCCTTCATTTTTCAACATTTATCAACGATACAAAAAACAGAGTCTCCCCACGGTAAAGTAATATAATATAGTTGTAAATCATAAATCGCCCAATTAGTACGAAAAATTTAACAATTGTAACGATTTTTTGTACGGGGCTTATTTGTCACGTACGGCTAAGAATGGAACAACGCTCCTCGTTATCAACAGATGGCCACTTTACTATATTGTAGTATATTTCATAAATCTGTCAAATATGGAAGTGCAATACGAAACATATGTCGAAAGAAGTGCGGAATTACAGAAAGGACAATATGGTCATTCGATCAAAATTGCTACGAGTCACTGTTGCCCCGTATCGCCAAATACGAAAGTGCATTACGTAGCCTATTTGTCCCGTACCGCGAAATACGATAATCTTTTAAGAAAGTGAACGTCATAGTAAACGTGTTAAATGTCTGAACACTTTAAACGATTTGTAGCAATAATAAACAAATATTATTAAAATATACGAATCAACGATAAACATTACCAAGAAATACTAGTACCATCTTTGTCACTAGATTCGATGTTATACGGATAAAAGGACTACATAAACGAAGTACACAAGTGTCAAGTAACTAGAGTATTATTATTCTTATTATAGGTATTTGAATCATCAAAATAAAGACCAGTGCTATACACCTTCGATGTAGGTATCAGAGAAGTATGCATGAATAAAAGGAACTATTATAGAAATAATGAATTTAATATATGTAAGTAAAAACGATTGCTCTTATTACTTATCACAAAATTGTTAAGTTTTCTTCTGAGAACTGCTGACTGTTAATAAATTATTATGCTCGTACGCAGCAGTTGCTTACAATTTAATAAATTTCAAACTTTGATGTTTCATAGTGCTTAATAGTTCCGTTTGGATTTCACCACAGAGTCCTGTGTAAATTTACAATCACGACGGTAATATTACTTGTATGTAAACGCTCGAAAGAATATTTCAATTTTAACATCGTACGATTACGGAAATTCCTCTATAAGCATATGAATACGTAAATATGTAAGAAATAATATAAGCTTAATGGCACCTGCCGTGAGAATCGATGCAATTACCATTGAAGCTCAATGAAGTCATCTCTATAAGGAAGAAATTTCTTGAATTTTTGAAATATTTCAACGATTGTATCCTGTATTATCAAACAAATAGGAAAGCATTAAAAAGTTCTGATAAGAAGTTCATTATCTTTTACACTGTTCAAACATTTGAATAGAATACCACATCTTCTTTAAAACTACCTAAATTCCAATATCCCACTTCTCGTGACCAGATTGCGAATTTTTGTGCAATTTCATATCTTCATTGACCTTATTAATGAAATGGAAATTACATAAAAATTAATTTTCCTTATTAAATGTTACAACAAGCACCTCGAATATCCTTTACCTTTCTGCATATTACGTGCGCTTTGTACATTCCTAAGCTTCTAAATTTTCACCTAAGTGTATAAAAATCCACAGTGCACTCGTAACTTTTTCGTTCTATCCAAAAAATTTGCAGAGTACCATGTCGTCTTTAAAACCACAAAAATTCCAATAATTCCTTTCCCTTTCCTCTTTCTGCACTCTATCCGAAAATTCAAAAGAAATCGCACATTGTGTAAAATCAAATAGATAAAAATGCCAGTGCTGTATTTCTCGTGATTTTCCTGGAATTTTTGCAGAATTTTCTTTGAAACCGTACAAAATTGGAATGAAGGATTGACTGTTATAAAAAATGATGAAATTCGTTGGTTAATTTAAACGCTGGATAAATGACGAGGCGTACGCGTCGTTGTTTTGATCAACGCGACCGATAATCGTCGAGTATTTTGCGTGTTACATAACTTTGATTGAACGTCTGATTGGGTCAAGTGGCGAGAACAATAGTTGATCTCTCTCCACGCTGGGCATAACCCTATTTTACAATCTTAATTTATCACATCCGCGGCAACACGCGCCCCATACCTTTTACGTGTACGCTTCCTCGTGCCGGAAGTGTCACTCTGATATCTTGTTGCGCGGCTGATAATCTCTGCGAAGTTGAAAAGAAACGCCAAGGTCAATTTTATCGATCACATTCTCCTCACTGCGCCGAATACCACACACTTAAACAACACTTCTCTTTCTCGCGTAATTATTCATGCTTGAATGCAGCACCTTTTCTTGGAAATAGTTATCGTGAATTATAGTGGAGAAAGGAATGTTGGAATATCATGGGAACGGACGAAAATAAATGAAATTAGGACAACTTTCACACGTAACAATAAAAATGGCAACTTTCTGAAACTGATAAAATAAATCGATTCGTATGGAATTCTGTGTTTCATTTTTCTTGTTTCACTTTTTACCGTTCATACTATCTAAATGGCGCGCTCATTAGAGGCTGTGATTGTGAAATAGTAAGGTCTAAAAGATCAGTAGAATTGATCAATTTGAGCTTCCAACGAATAAAATATATCTAGCGCAATAATTACATCGTAACATTATTAGCACGTCTATTCATACGATCGATATTATTGCATCAAACGGCATTAAAATCATCGATGTTCATTCTAACACTTCTAGAGGAACAACTGGTTCTTAAGGTGAAGTGAAGAAAAAGTATCATTGGTGTACATATTCATAGAAGTATAACATTCTTACATTTTTTATCTTTCCTTTGCAACACTTTTTCGACACGTTTCTAGTTTCTTTTCTTATTTAATATACCTATATATCAATGAATTACTATATATGTAACATATATAATATATATATATATTGTACATTATACATTATATTAATAAATATTTGTAAGTTAAATATTATAGATATTACATATAATGAAATTAAATACCAAATATATTATGTATAATATTTCATATAAATATCACTGAGTAGTTAGACATTTAAACAAAATTTGCAAAGATCCTAAAGTAAGCATACAAATACTAATTGAATGAAAATTAGATAAAATCAAGCTTTAAAAATCTTAATAAGAATTTAACAAAATAGACAAAGGAAAACCGCAATAAACCTGTATCGTTCAGATTGCTTCATTCACATACCTGTAACGGTATATCGATCTGGTATTTCTCTAAAGTATAAAGTGTACAAGATCGTTCACCGTCTGTTGACTGGTTCATTCAACGATCAGGCAATGACCTCTGAAATCCAAGAAGTTGTGACGCGCGCGACACCGGTGAATAATATGTCACGTAAGTGTAACAGGAAAATGTCACGCATAGTTGCGTAAATACGACGGGATTTCAAATTTCCTCCAACCGCATGGGATTCCCTTAAGAGTAACAACGTGATAACTCGTAAAGCAAAATATACGAGTAGGAGATATTTATGCTGAAAGAATCGTAAATAAGAAACTGGAAACAGCGTGACTTCAAAACATACAGAGGTAACATTGGCGAATATAGTTTTGAAAAAAATATTAAATCTCGAAAGGGAATAAATATAACGAATAAATATAATTGAAAGATTGTATTAACTGTGGGAAATAATTATTGTTGAACATACTGAAAGTAGCATTTAACAAAAATATCAAATATTGAAAAAGTTACAAGTAAATGCACTGGAAACATCGCGATAAGAAGAGTTAGCGATCGTGAAAAGAAGATTACATGTAAATACCGAACACTGTGGCTATTATATTGAAAAACTTCAGAAAATTCTAGAGAAATGTGCTGCTATAAAGAATCGATACTACTACAAATGATTACACTAAAACCATCATAATCATAATAGTAATAATGGTAACTTTTCAAAGAAATTTAATGTAAATACAGTATAGGCAAACTAATGGAATGTTATTAATTACTAAATAAAAATGGCGGCGTTCGACAGACTAAACAGAGAAAAATTGGAGGAGAAAATGAAAAAGATGGGGGTTAGCGTAAATCTAACCAGGAGGATTAAAGAATTATACATAGAAACGAAGAATGTGGTGAGGTTCAAGAACCACAACGCAAAAGAATTTTGGACAGCGAGGGGAGTCAGATAAGGGTGCCCGCTGAGCCCGACGTTATTTGACATCTACGTGGCAGGGTTGGAAGAAGAACTAAGGAAAGGACAGGCCAGGCGTATAGCGATAGGAGGAAAAAAGGTATGGTCACTGACGTACGCAGATGATATTGTGTTGAGCTAAAGGAGATGTTGAGGAGATTCAAGAAATTTTCAAAAGAAGGCGAATTGGAACTGAACACGGAAAAAAGAAAAATAGTAGTATTCGAAAAAAGAAAGAATAAAAGGAGACAAAGAAGATGGAAATGGGGAGAGCAAGAATTAGAGGAAGTGGACGAGATAAGATATCTAGGGTACATACTATTGTGTATGAGAAAAACGGAAGTGATGAGAAGCACATACAAGACAGGAAAAAGAGAGCAATGATAGCAATGAAGAAAACATGGAGCGTCGGAAAAAGAATATTCAAACAGGACTACAAGAGAAGAATGAAGATGTTTGGAGCATTGGTAGAAAGCGTGGCGCTGTTTGGAGCAGAGGTATGGGGCTGGAACATGGAAGAAAGATTAGACAGGATAAAAAGAAGATACGTGAAATGGATCCTAGGTTCAGATAGGACAACACCAAACTACATACTGATAGAAGAGGGCAAGCTAGAAGAAATCAAGGAAAAAGCGTTAAAAAGAGCAGCAAGATACGAGGAGAAAACCCTAGAATCGAAAAAGGAGCTGGTAAATGAATGCATAAAGGAAAGAGAGAGAAACTGGGGAAATGGCCAGGAAGGGAAAAGAGCAAGAAAGAGAAAGAAGGGACTAGAAGAGGTGAAAAATGTAGGGACACAGAGGGAAACAAGAGAAGAGCAAGAAAGATCGACAGTAGACCAAATTATAGAAGAAAGAAGGGAGAGAGAAACAGAAGAGAGAGGGAAAAGGATAAAGGAATCCAAATATAACAGATACTACAGAAATATAACCAAAGATGAGATACCAAAGTACTTGGAAGGGAGGATGAAGTGGAAGGACAGGAAAATTATTAGCCAGATTCAGGTGTGGAAACGAGACCAAAGCGAGGGAATAGTGGAAAGAGGAGGAAGAAAAAAGATGCAGACTATGTGAAAGGGAAGAAGAGGATCTGAGACATGTAATAGAAGAATGTGAGATAACGGGAGGACCAAAAGACATGGAAAGAACACTGAATGAGACTGGGGTAGGACTAATGGAATTAAAAGCAATAATAGAGAAGAGAAGAGCAAGGGCAATACAAGACGGAGAGGAATGACAAGAAGGTAGCACAGCAAGGAGGCAAAAGACCAAAGTAGCAATAATGTGTAGTCATAAGTTGCAATAGTTTGTAATCATTAGTTTTAGCTGTTAGAGATAAGAATAAGCTAAGGAGTGCAATACAATAGAGTAGATAAGAGTAGATAGAGTACATAAGGAACAAATAAATGTAAGAAATGTAAATCGAAAGTTCATCCAAAGCCGAAAGGCACGGACTAAAATAAAAAATAAAAAAAAAATAAAAAGATATACTAAATAAAAATGGGGATAAATACATTAAATATGACCAAAGCAGTGCCGATTATTAGAAAAAGAATTGAGATCAATAGATAATACAAGTATTATCCATAATAATATAAGTATTAATTATATCGAAAGGAAATTATGATAAATATAGTACAAGCACCATAATCATAATAGTATCAATTATAGAATAAACATATGCTTCATATTTTTCCTACGTATATGTATCTTATATAGCGAAAAACGCGTCACCTATTCCTTTTAATAAAGTCGCAATTTTAATTATTGAAATATCATATTACATATGAATGAATAGTACTTTGCCTCCAATTGAATGTCACATCAATATCGCAATAGGCAATGAAAAAAATGATCGCTTGCGTTTGATAAAAATGCAGAAGCATTATCGGTGGAAAGTAAATAACGTTCATGCATACGTCATTATACAAGCAGAGATATTATATTTAAAAACATTTAATTTCAGAATATTTTACATAGAAAAATGACTTGATTTTTAATAAAAACACAAAAAATCTCCTTCTATTTCATGCTCTAATTTGCTTGATTGTATGATACTGCTGGTAGTTTGCTCAATTTTAGCAACAATCAGCATACCTGCTGCCGCACCGATATCCAATCAATTCTAATACAGCTCCGATATTAAATACGTAAACTCTGATTGCGTAATCAGTCCTTTAAATTAAAAACCGTAGGAGGGATAATTTAGGTCAATTACTAGTGTTCCTTGAATGCTTTTTTAGAGATGGTATAAATATAAAATAGATATACGTATACATATGTATAAATATAAAATTAACACATCTCCTGCCATTGAAGACCGAAGCAAAAAGCCCACCATAGACCGTGTTCCGCTTTTTTCCGTATATTTTGATCTGATTTTTTAAATTAATTAAGTATATAATTTACACTAAAATTAAGTAAAACATAATATTAAGACGTCACACATAAGATGATGGTAAAATATTTTTATAAATATAATTTCAAAATTATATACAGGTCAAAACAATACACTTTAATTTTTTTTTAATATGATAAAAAAAATCTATAAGAAATATCAATCACTTCATCCTGATAATGCTATATGAATATACTAATCTGGTTAAAGTTAAAAATATACTCAATAGCGACGGTATACAGTGTTGTACCTTTTTGCAGATCACTGCGCTATTGCATGAGTAATTACATAAATAACGCCCAAGGAGCGTAATAAAATGAAACAATTGTACAGTAATGCACGTTGATCGATTTCCCAGCATAAACATAAAGTATCGCATACACATGCACCGATACCCTACGCAACTTGATATGCGAAGTAAAACGTAGTATGTATGTTAGTATCATTGTTAGATTCAATGTCACAATTGCGAATGGATGCATTATACACGAAAAATTCTTAGAATACCGTGGAATTCTTCGAATTTTAGTAAGTCGCTGAGGAAACAAGGGTTTTCGCCTTTCCATTTTTCCGGGATGACAAATCAGATTGTATTATTCCAATTACTCGAGTCATCCTTATTAGAAACGTTATGATGATAACTGAACTACGAATATTTATGCAAAATAAATAGAGCAAGCAGAGATTTGTTTCGTTCATAAACACTTTATTTTTTCCATATTTCCATTGCGTGTCGTATTTATTCTGTAGATTTTTAAAGCTATAAATTTTTCATAAATACATAGATATTCCCATTAATCCACCGTGTGTCAATCGTGGATGTTTACGGATTTATGGAAAATTTTAATACGTAAAAATATACAGAATGCAGATGATACGCAAAAGAAAAGAAAATGTTTAATAACAAATAAATCCCCTATAACAATTCTGACAATCGCGAATAATATAACGAATGATCGATGATGTATGTAATCTGTCATTCTAACAGGAACATAAAGAGACAAAACAATAACAAATGCAGCTATTCATGGAATAAGTGGCGATTAGTGTGCGCCACTCGGAACGATTATCCAATTAGCTACCGTTAGAGAAGTTAAGAGTTACCATTCGCCCCGACCATGTTACATTCACGTGGTTAAATTTGAATTAAACTAATTGAAGCTAAACACGACGAGCCACGAGAATCAACCTTGAATTTCTAAGCATTCATCCATATCCCCATCATTTTCTATCGTTTCCACGTATTTTTCAAGCATAACAAAAATTACTCTGTGATCATCCTTTTTGGAGGATAGTAGTCGTATTTAAATTAACCAACAATAATAATCTCTCTGATTAAATTTAATAAGAATTGAACTTTGTTTTAATATTTATATTATATATTATTTATATAAATAAGAATTAATCATTTAAATTAGAAATAATTACTTCGATATTAAAATTCATATTCATAATTCATATAGTTTTATACAATTTCTTAGCATTGTTCGTGCAGCCCAACATCCTTTTAAAAGGATGGCTATCCTATGGGAGATCAATTGACAGCAATGAAAATTAACGATCAGATAACAATTTAATAAATATATCTAATTTGGAAGATTGTTGGAGGAATCAGGTGAAAGAAATATGACACTATCTTAAAAAATATCTGTTACAGATTTAGATATGTCTCGACTAATCGATGATTGCAAGATAAGAAGAACAATTTCCTACCTGTTGTATAATTTTCTTGATAGTGTCGTTCGCGTCTGATAACATTCTTCTATTTAGACAATTGAAATAATAAGAGACCAGCACATAAACACGTAAGACAAACTTGTAATTAATGCATTCGACTTAGCATTAGAATTAACGACCTGCAAAAGTAGTTAAATACGCTATGTACATTCTAAATAGAAGATAAAATTATTCTGAAGAATATCGAAGGGCAAAGATAGCTGAACGATATACGTCTAATATTTGAAATATCTGACTAATTATGCCCACAACAATTTTCAATAAGAGTAGGACACGAAACAGTAAATATGAAACAATATTTAAACAGCGAATATAGGATTACGATTATAAACTAATCCATTTAAAATTCATTTGTAAGTTTTCCTGCTGGTTTCGTAATACATAACTAACATTACGTTGCGTTACACGTGTTTCCAATCGGATTATTATGCACGGAGCGATGGTAAGTACAAACGTGAATTTAGAATCGCATCGATTTGTCTTAAAAGTCTTCTTTACACCTCCAGATTCAAACTCGAAAAATACCGTGGCAATTTACGTTGCACAGCTTCCCTCGTGATCGAAACGAGGAAAAACACGAACAAACACGACAAGAAGTGTAATAGTGCAATCAGATGGAACGACGCGTCGTTAAAGTTTCATGTAGCTGTTTGTTACAAATCGTGTGACGAAAATCGTACGGGTGGGTGATTCCCAATGCAATCTGGAAGTTCCAGTTGCGAATCGGAAGAATGGATTTCAGCTTAAAAAACGCGATGTCAAACGCAAGCCATAGCGTCACGCGCGATTATGCGTCACTTGATAATATATATATCAAGCGGTTGATTAATCGGTGCTGGCGTTCCAACTAATAGTAGATGCAAACCTGTGCCTGCTTACGTACTTTGACAAATTGTTCTATCTCGATCGAACGACTACATTTATTATTCTTTCCCCTGTATCATAAATTTAAGTTACCTATATTGTTGCTTTGTCGCACAGGTATTCATATAATTGGCTAAACATTCTAATATTTAGAATAAAGAATTTCTGTTAGATTTTATTACACGATCAAACTTAAAATATCATCCTAATATCTCTCTCTCTACATCATCTGCTAGATAGGTATACAATTGGCTGGATATTGCAAGATATGCGATAATTGCAATTTTTGAAGATTTTATTATACGATCATGTTTAAGATGTCTAACATAATATTTTCCTACTCTCTGTAACATTGGTTGTAAATCTATATTACCTACATCGTTCTTGTATCAAACAAGTATCTATTGGGTTGGCAATTAAATGATTGCGAATTTTGTTATTGACAAAATTGGCAATCACTTAGTTGCCAACCAAATATATAATTGACTGGAAATTGGAATTTTCTATAACGAAGAATTCTCTTTAAATATTCTTGGACAGTCATAGTAACATATTTTATCGTCGTAATTTCACACAACCTATGCTGTTCTTTGGTTATACATACGTACCTATAATTGGCGGAAAAATTGAAACATTGTATAGAACAGAGAATTACTTTCAGATTTTATTGCGTGATAAGAGGAAAGGATTTACATAGAAAATGAAATGGCATTACGGTTGCACGAATCACTAGGAAGATGCCAAGTAGGAAATTTTGAAGAATGAAACAATTAGTCATAGGTAATGGACATTATACAATAATTAAAATGGCATTAACAATGTTGTGCACCGTCTCCTTGAGATTATGCAACGAGCAATATTTCATAAATAATTCTCCTTGGCTCCCCTTCGGATCTAGTGAAGCTGTGATTTACCGTAACAAGATTGTATCCATTCACGACCAATTAAAAATTTTAAGTCAATTTCTCACTTATAGCTACGTTAAATCGCTAGTCATTCTATAGAAATTAATTTCATAGATATCGAAAACAATTTATTTGAGTTTAGATTTTTAACTAGAAAGTATCCTAAGAGAACAAAATTCTAGGATACTACTTAATGTTTAAATTCAAATCTTCGAGAAAAGAATCCTAAAAATTTACTCTATAGTTTATTAATATCACACGGGTGTTAATAACGATTTTCTTTATTTTGATAGAGTTTCGGTCAAAAAATATTCCAAGATAAAGAAATCTTTTAATTGAATTGAATTAATTGAATTAAGCTGAATACTTTTGCCTTCTTAAATACTAAATTTCTCTGTAAGAGATAAATTAATTTCAAACTTTTAGTCGCTAATTCATTATTAATAAGACGACAGATAATTTATCTTTCCATATAATAATAAAATTTATTGAATGCTTATTTGAAAAATTGTATACAAAATTATGAATAGATATGAACTACGAATAATTATGTTAAGAAAAATGTTTTTAAAAAAGGTAACTTAATTTTTTTATACAATACCACAAATAATAATAGTAATTGTTATTCTGATAGATTTTTCATTAAAATAATAACTTTGACTTGCAATCTTTTTAATTTATCAAGTTCTATGAAACATAAAGTGATTCTAAACTTTTCGTTGATAATATATTCTACAATGATAAAGATAAAGAGAGGGTGTGATAGACTTTTGATCGGAGGGCGGCATTTGGCCGTAATAATCAATAAGCAGGCAATAAATCCTTGGAACAAATGTTCCTAAGTGTACGTTCTTATAGTCGTAAGTTTGTGTTATAGCCGTCTCCCTAAACGCACATGTTTCAACCTGACCGCCAAATTACACTGAAATAAAATTAATGATACACTAAAATTATCCAGCGAAAACTGACAAGCAAGAAGTACCTGTATCTTTCATGTTCTCATTCCCGTAACTGCGTATCTTTATGTTATTATTATTTTTTATAAGATGACATTACATGATTCCAACACGATAAATCATGCTTAATGTTGTTTTTGTTCATTCGACCGATTATCACGGTTAACATGTTCGTTATATATCTGATTTCTATTTTCTACAGTGCTGTATATTAACAGGGAATGTTTATACGATAACTGTATTTAAATTCTGAATTATTATGAAATACTTGTCGTAGTTTTGGGATTTTTATAGTCGATATCATACATAATCTACAGTGGCGTAAAAAAATTTCTGGATAAATTTTCAATTTTAAATTAATATTCTTAAAGTGATATGAATTGGCAACTAAGTGATTGCGAATTTTGTCAATAACACCTATAGATGAATGTGGAATAATATTGGTATTATTATTATTTATTATCATTATTCTTGTGTTAGGCTTTCGCTAAGAGTTAAGTTTGGCTTTCTATTACAAGTTTAGATAATAAAGTAAAAGAATAACCATATTATAAATATGATAAGTAAAAGAAAATAGTATAATACACAAACACTGTTCTATAGTTGTAAACTATTTCTTAAAATTATGAAGATAGATTTTGAAAATATAAAATGAAAGATCAAGTACAAAGTTAGCGTTAAGTGCATGTATTACTGGAACTTGAAAAAGTTAATAACACGTTGATCATCAATGACGTTAATCACGGTGGTCATTAATGATTCACGTGTTATTAAACGTTTTAAAATGGCAAATGCCATGGATTGAAAAATGTTCAATAACATGAATGACCTAGATAACATTGTGAAAGAAAAAGTGCGCGAATACAATATACAGTCAACTCTTCTATAACACTATTAATTTGTTCTATGTATCTCATTATAGTATACCATTACTGTATAGCATACTGTATATGTGTATGTGTAGATGTGTATATGTATATGTGTATCCTTTGCTTAGAAATGCTTACAGTTTACTGTGATATATAGTAGAAGTTTAATAGAACGACAAAGTGAAATAATTTTACGATCCACTGATTTTCTTGAGGCCGTCATGACAAACACGTTTATCCATGATAAAGTTACGTAGAAACGTGTAATTAAGTATAATTCTTAATTCAAGGATTATTGGATATTGTGCCGCGAGCTCGTTCGAGCTTACGATAGAACGAATCGGCTCGCCCTTATTCAATTGTCAGGGTTGTCTATATATCTGCAGATTCCGATCGTGTATAAATAATTACTTAGTAACTGGTGTTCAATCAAGTGGCAAATGATTTGATTAACTTAGTTAGTTAATGTTATTCTCTCCCTTTGTTTCCCACTTTCAACCAATTTCGAATAATTCTGTGCAAACTCTGGATTAAACAATTTTAAACGAAGTTAATTTTAAATAAATAAATCCTACGGCAATGCTAAAAAATTGTATGCCAAGTACAAACTAATTATTTAAATAATTGTAACTCAATTTTGAACAATTTTGTGCAAACTTTGAATCAATTTAAAACAAATCTGATAGAAACTTCCAAGAAATTCGAAATAACTCGGAAAGAAACTTTTAGCCGTCTGTGCAATCTTGATATGATCCTATGATGCAAACTTTGAATCAATTCGGAATAATTCGAAGAGAGACTTGGTAGCTACTTTGAGCAAACTTTGAGCTACCTCCTCATCAGAAATATGTATCAGCCTCATATCATCGTTATAGGAAAGAAAAAGTATATTATCGCGTCACAGATGAGAAACCCTGTAAAAATTAATTATTATCATTAATTTCACTTTTACTATTCCAATACTTGCTTCTGATCTTGCTAATAACAATGTCTACAGTCTATGGCTTAGCGTCATTTAATCGTCAGGAACGTCATCATAATTGAATGTATCAATTATACATCGCTATCCTAGAAAAAAGTCAGACGACAAAAAGGAGAAGAAAAATGAATAGAACGAAAGAACCTACTTACATGTTGCATTAAAATTACAAAGTCTACGATCTACGCTTCTAGAACTTAATTGCGTAGTACTCGATTACTATTGCATACCATATTTCATAGTCTCCAGTTTCGGACATCCTGTTACATACACAAACACACGCGCGCGCGCGCGCGCGCGCGCACACACACACACACACACACACACACACACACACACACACACACACACTAGTATCATCTCTGCCAGGAAATGTAAAAAAGTTACTATAATTATACTACTATATACTGCTATAACTATACTTACATATTACTACTATCCTTAAATTCATACACATATTACCATATAGAATATTAGTATATCGTATAATTATTATGGTTGTAAAATTTTAAATGTAGCACAACTATAATATGACTGCCGTTAGTAGTAACTACGTTACTGCTACATGTAGCAACATAATATTATACTACTATGCCACTATGATATTCGGAGTACCATGCTATTACTTGTGCATGTATTACCATTTCAATAGTTATACTATTCATATAAAACTACTATATACAATAATGTCGTACGACTATGCAAAACCACTACATATATCTAATACTATTATAACTGCACTGATACCGTTATACTGTACATAATATAATGTTGTAACTATTATTGCAACGTACATAATAACCACTATAATATTGTAAGCTATTATACTTGTATAATAAAAACGGAGTTCTTTATCGACGGGATATCACTGAGGAAGTAACACTTCCTCAGCAGACGACGGTGGTATACAGCCGATACAAAAGATGCAGAGAGATAGATGGTGGTGGCAGGATGGGGGACAACGAACAATTCAGGGTCCTCGTAACCGGTTCTATATAAAAGCACATGCTACGTCAACGGGAGGAGACATTCTCACCGAGTAATCGGACCGGTGATGATCGAGCCCCATATAAGGTCATTGAGTTACCGCCACCCAAACTAGTACCACTCTCTCAATCAGTGTACCCTCACAAATTTTCAAGTGCAACAAGTGTATCAATCGCCATCTCCGTTACTAAACGACGTATGTTTTAAAATACAAGTTTATAAACTAAAAATTAGCTAAATAAAACTAAACTAAAATTTAAATCGGCATTTAACAAGGGCATATTAAGGCAGAGGATATTATTTTAGATTGGTATTCAATCTAAACATATATTTTCTATCGTTTTCATTCGGATATAATAGACAATCGTGAAACGAAGAGAAAGAAGAAAGAGAAAACAAGTGATCGTGCGTAACAAGGAAGGAAAAAAGCGGGAAAATTGTAAAGAGAAAGGAAGAATAACTACAAATGGGAGAACGATCGTAAGTAGAGAAATACAGAAAAATGAAACATAACATACGTGGAAAACACTGCTGTAATATCGTGAAAACTACGTAAAGGAATAATCTCGTTAGAAGAAAAGAAGAACGATCTGAAACTAAAAGGAGACAGAAAAGTCGAAGATATTATACGTTCAACAATTTCAAAATACGTGACAAATCAAAAAGAAGAAGAAGAATCGTGACGAGCAAACATTACGAAAATTTCCAACGGGAGGAAGAAATAAGGAAAACGTCGCCACTAAACAGAGAAGATAAGAGCTTACAATTAGTAAGAAAGTGTGAATACGTGGAAGACTCACTAAGAAAAAGAAAAAAGAACAGAATCTTGGGAAATTCGAAGAATCCGTTAAATATTATCGTATCTACGAACATATCTACCCATAACGTGAACTCTCGTTGAGAAGTCAAGCGGGCAAGAGTGAAAGTCCGCTGCTTCCTAAATTCTATCCAAGTTTCGAGTGTACTGCTGCTGGTTCTTTAATAATAACGAGCACCTGTTCGAGTTTTGGTCGAGTTGGTCGCCGGATCTCTGACGAAGAGCAGGAAACGATATCAAAGGCGAGACGCGAAAAGATCAAACCACGTGAGACAACAGTTCTAAGGTGAGCGAACGCGAAAAACTGCATTTTGTTCTACGATGAATTAGTCAGTCGCATCGTGTAAACGATGTTTCATGGAAAACATCGTAACAAACCACTTGTATAAACGTAGATGCATGTACGTTTAGGTCGATTTTCCTATGAGAATGAATGTGCAAAGTCTAGTGAAAGTTGACGATTAGCCATGGGAAATGATAGGAGGATAGAGCAATTGTTTTGGTTCGTTTTTAATTCTTGCTTTAGCTTAATACCAACGGTTGATAAACAAAAAGATCTGGAAAAGTGAGTCTACAATTACTTTGGTCCTTTTCTAATTCTTGATTTAGTTTAATACTAATTTAGTTTTAGTTTAATACTAATTTAATACCAGTTTAATACTAATTTAGAAGCGTAACAAGATCTGGAGAATCGAGTTCACAATATATTTCCATTCGTTTTTAATTCTTGGTTTCGTATAATAACAATAATTTAAAATTATAAGAAGATTTAGAGAAATTAGTTTATATTCTTTCTTTTTCTGTGAATCATTGATATCTCACAATATATACGTACCAGTGTTAAAACATCGTTGTAGTCTCGTGACTGAAGAGAATATAACATGAAATAAATTGGTCATTCACTTACGATTAAGTAATTAGGTCCTTAAGTATTTAAAGTATGATAATAAAGAATCGGAAAAAATTATACGAATCTTGAAAATCTTACAGAGAAATCTATTAAGAAAATGGATAAGTCTGATGTCTTGACAAAATGAATTTTTGAAGAAAAAATATTACTTGAAATCAATGTAGGTGTTGTAAAATTAGTCTGCGTTCAATTAAATTTGTGTCATCGTTGTCTTGGCGATATTACAGGCAATATTTCGATATTAATAATATTTGTCGATAATTAAAATAGATAAAATTTAACATTTCAGAATCCCGAGTTTCATTTTATTCTTATAAACACTACATGAAACGTTTTTCTTCCACTCGTAATTTCATTTCAATTGATCGTTTGATTGAAAATCACATAAACGATTATCGTTCAATCAATGTTTCCAGATTTGATTACTATCCACTTAACGTCAAATAAATGTCAATACCTTAACCACTTATTTTATAGGATCTGCTGTAAACCTCCAATTATATCGTAACACTACAATTATGCATCGTAGATTATTAATAAAATGTTTAAAAGCATTGACATTAAAATTTCCTTTGCTACAATATAAATTACGAGTTACGAATTTACGGTTAAAAATTACATAATTTTATATTATATCATTTAAATTTGTATTTTACTTGATTATATAACACTAACCACCTTTGTCGTGTAAATATAACAGTACAAATCAAAAAGAATAATCTAAAACGAAATAATAAAATGCAAGATCTTACGCATCGCTTAAAGTCCAACGATATCAGTCGAATTAAAAATTAATAATAGTTGCCGACTATTTGCTTCAATATGTTTGCATACTTTCGATACTTTCGACACCAAAAATTGATGACAAAAGTCTAGATTCCAGAGCATAGTAAATCATGAAATATAGTCTGATACTTTCAATCGCTGGAACAACTTTTCGTTTCTTTCTAGTTATTACAAAATCTAGCAGACTTATATAAGCGTTTCACGCGTTTCTCTATCGTATCGTCACTTGCGATATCACCGTGAAAACTATGACAGTCACGTTTTCGACTAGTTGCACTTTGACGATCGACTTCCTTTTTTTTTTTTTTTTAATCATTATATTAATCGTTATATTCAGTTTTCAACGTGTAAGATAAGAACGCAGGAAATAACGATGCAAATGTTAGAACAACGAAATCAGGACGTAGAAAATTGCTACTGAGAGGTAATGGCGTACGTCATTTGCAACGATCGGTGAAAGTCAACTTCACGATATAGAAATTAATCTTAATTTAGAAAATTGGCAGTTGGAAGCAAGCAGCTGGTATAAAGGATACAAATAAGAAGGTTACAAAATATCTTTGGTACAATACACATGCATACATATTGAGTGGCTTTGGTCTTGCAGAATTTATTGATATATTATAGGATCGATTCTAATTTTTTAGTGACAGGAATCTTTCTCAAATATTCATTTGCTCGATCAGCATAATAACTTACAAGAGCGTAAAAGAATTGGAAATGGAAGAAATATATACAAAGATTGGTAAGAATAACGAAGGTATTGTGTGAAAATGTTATTTAAAAAAAGTTATTAAAAAATAGATTAATCGAGTATTTTTATGAATTACGATTAAGTATCGATTTAGAAAAAAGCTAGTAGGAAAACTTGTTAGAGAAGAGATGAAATGTTCCAAAATATTGGAAACAGAAGGACGAAATTACATCAACGAAAACTAAGAGAAAAAAGTTATTTAAAAAATCTACTTCGATAGCTCAAAGGAAATTCATAGTGAATGATACGTACCAATACACCTACAATCAGTAATTTAAGACCTAAAAATCTAAAACCTGTAGCCAGAAATCTAAAACGCTTGAAAAACACATTTCCCTAAAACTGCTAATTGTCGCTGCTTAATTATCGTAGTAGAACGTTCTACCTTCTCGCTTCGAGTCGATCAGTCAAATTAAATTGATTGAATAAAGCACTTTCACACGTACAACTCAATTATTTTGTAACAGCGAAGGCTACAGATTTACCATCGCTATTGAATACGATCAATTAATTATTAATTTTCTTTATTCTACCAACGTGACGAAATCGGTGAGTGGGGTAACCTGGCACAGATTACTTCATTCTTACCAACTCACGTGTAAGATAATAATAGATTCCGTGTTTGATAACATCTTAGTGTTTTCTAAAAAAAAAAATACTAATCATGATTTCTAAAATATCAGTAGCGAAATAACACGTGTTTCTTTCTTAATCGTAGAGTTCAGCTTTGACCCTAGTTTTCTATTGTACTAATTAACAAACAAAAATGGGAAAATTCTATAGATTTTTATTTTGATTGATATATTATTATATTATCACAATATATATTAATTTTTGTTAACCGTTTACATTTTGCATTATACAGGGTGGTGCGTAACTGATGATACAATTGGATACGGACGATTGTACGGGGAAAAATAAGGCGAAAATATAGAACAAAATGTTTTCATATGACGTTTCGTTTCGAAAAAAATCGAGCATGACAATTTAATACGTTCAAACTTGGCTAATTTCAAACTGGACGAGAGTAAATAATCGACAGGACTATTGTCGTAATTTGTTACAGCCTTAATTTACACGTGAAAATAAGCGAAAAATGTAGGATATATTTTCTTCACGAGATGCTTTGCTTTCGAAAAAAAATAGTTTTCAAGATAGCTATATGTATCAGGTCAGTGTTAACACTTAGCCAACCTAGCTATATGTTTCCACCGCGTACTAATTAAAAAACAAAGAAGTCTAAAAATTATTTAAGTGATTAGTTATATTTTGCGGTATATTTAACGATTTCACATATTGTTTATACAAAACATCAAAATAAAAGTATATATTAAAAGTATAAAGAAATGTATTTAAAATTAAAAACATTAAAGATAACTAAAGATAAATGACACAACTTGAACGTGAAATTAAAAATTCATAATGCATTTTAATATTTTTTTACAGTGTGGTATCGTCCGATTTACCGATAATGTAACTCTTTAATTAATTTTAACATCACTAAATTGGTACTGTACTTTATACGTGGCGCAATTAATTATGAACAATTCCAGGTAAACAATAACTGATGATAACAACAAAAAAAAAAGAAAACGCTTTGCTAAAGTCAAAAAGGGAGATCTCCCCGTTCGATCACACAGCAATGTTCTTTGCAGAGGAGAGATCTCTCTATTCGGTTGGCTAAGTGTTAACTAGGCATATTCCAAAGTTGTTTACTTAAAAACGAGGCTTAGAACGGAAAAATATTATTTATACACTCTTGACTCATTTTCGTATAATAATCTCCTATTGACTGTTTACTCGTATCTAGTCGATACTTAGCCAAGTATAAATATATCTGATAAATATTCAAACTCGATATTCTCAGGAACAAAACATCACATGAGAAAATTGTATTGCATAGTTTCGACTTATTTTCTCACGTAGAATAGAACGGACCACCCGTTATTATTATCAGTTTTGCGATAATAATAGGAACAATAATCTTAGCGGGCTACCGTCTAGAAGGCAGCAAAATAAGTTCGTTAGAATAAGAACTGAAACAGACAAAAAGGTTTGCTGATTTAGAATCTAAAGAATCGCAACTACTTTAATCGCTTCGCGCCATCGGCCAAACGCTTCTCCGACCTTCTGTTTCCTGTTGATAGGAATTTTTTCGCAATTGTTATCAATATATCGACTAACTGAGGAAACACCTGCAAGTTTCCCACGGCTGAACTTAACCTAGCATGTTCCATTTGTCGTTCGGAATTTCAAATTCTCTCATAACTATCGATGAATCACAGATAATAGCTCTGATAAACATTTTAATCCCGAACGACTCACCAGACTCTCCGACTCTTCCCATTAACCGATAAAGCATGCATTACGTCCATATTATAACTCTGAATGTGAACGTTGATGTATTTGTATGTCGGGTTATCATTAGAATTTAGGGCGCGTAACAATTCTCCATTTGAATTATCCATCGTTTTACAAACAGAGATTATATTTTAACGTATATACAAGACTTTTACAAAGTTTAACGAATAGTGAGTTTAACGAATATTAAGTTTAACAAATACTAAGTTTAACGAATATTAAGTTTAATGAATAATAAGTTTAACAAATAATAAGTTTAACGAATAATAGGTTTTACGAATAATAAGTTTAACGAACGATATTAACAATGTTTTGAGTTCAAACGAATCCACGGTCAACGGGATGACTCTTTACTAAGAGTAGAATGCTTTTAGTCACAAAATACGTTTGCTTAGACGCTCGATATAAACTGCTCGATGTATCACTTTCCAAGGCGACCGCACGAATAATAGACTGATGGGAACTTTCCTCCCTGTACGATTGCATTTGTTTGTTATATACTCGTTGGAAACATCGAAAAAGTTCCAATCGCCGTTGCTAGGCAGTTTCTGCCTGGAGTTTGATTATTAATAGAACGTGTGTCCCATTATATTGACACCTCCGAGGTAAAATCATACGTGGCTAGGCCCTTGGCCCTTGGTCTTGAAGCCGTATGCCGCCATAACCACATTTCTAGTGAGAACCATACAACCACTGCACACCTCCGTCAGGCAAAAATCTCGAACAATTACAATCAGATTGAATGACAATTGCTTAATTACGGCTATGATAGAATCTAGGCTAAAGTATTAGAGGATTTTTCCCAAAATTTCAAAAGAAAGGCCTCGGTTTTCCTTTCATCTCCGACATATAGAAAATTGAGAGTTGCAAAAATACTTGCGAATGCACGTAATACGCAGAATACATAAAATATCGAAAATATAGTAAACTACTAGGTAAAACAAATGTCTATTTAAGTTTCATTCTTTTAGTTCTGCTCATGGAAATAGAAATTTACATAGATATTTTGTAAGAATTTTCATTCTAAAATAGTGAAAGTGTTTCCTCCAAATGTAAATTTATATATCATTAGAAATTACAGAAATTATAGAAAAATAATTTTTGAAAGCTATACTATTTCTCCAGCATTCTCTCTTCGCCGTCGTCACATAAAGAAAGATAATGAACTTTTACTTTAGAAAAGATTTTTTTCCGGAATTTTTTCTAGAAAAGAATTTTATTAGTAAAAAGTAAAGTTGCTTAGAGTAATAACTAGCAAGGTTCGTTAGATATCGAGAGCCGATTGAAAATCATAAAATTTACACCCACAGATGGGCACTATTCTGCAACAGTCGGTATTAAAAGGCCGACAGATCAGCAACGCCGGCAAGGAGAAGGATTTACTTCATAAATTATTCAGTCAAGCGGCGGCAAATTATTCCAGCCAGCTGGCAATCCGCTACGAAGGTACTTGTAATTGATATTCTTAACGGGAAATAAAAGAAGAAGTAAAAAAGAAATAAAAAAGGAAAATACAAACAGGTGACTGGGTGAAAGAAACAAGTAGAAAAATTCCTAACATACTAACACGATCGTTTCACAATTTGAAAATTCCATAAAGTTAAATAACTTCTCGAAAATTTTTTTTTTTTTTATTTGGAAGAATTTTACAATCAATTCTCATTGAGAATTATAAGTATTTGCGTATATAAAATAACTCGTCGTTAAACGTACATAATCTAATTTACGAAAATTGAATAGTTCCACTATAAAGGGAGAAAACCTTACAATAACGGGTATATAAATAGAGAAAATTCTTATATCAAATTCAATTAAACCTACTTTATAATAATTTTTATATTTATATAATACAATTAATTGGATTTACGCGCGAATAAATATTTTCCTATTTATCCTCGTTGCGTCTATCCAAACATCTTAGAACCGTTCAACCGACAATAATCGAATGCTTTACATTTTAATCAAACATGAAATAAATCTCAATGATAAATTCTCCACGCATCTATCTGCCTAAGATTACATCCTGAGATTCGAATCTAAAATCGAGCGGTTTTAAATTCGGACAAACATGAAATACCATTACACCATTACACATATTATACTTTTACTTTGCAACGCAGATGACAATGGACACGAATATACTATGCTTTACGATGAGTTGAACGAGCTGACTAACAAATTCGCCAGAGTATTCCAAAAATTGGAAAAGGCAGAGAATTTATCGAAATCATACGTAGCAGTATGTATGAAGCCATCGCATCGACTGCCAACAGTGTTAGTTGCCATATTGAAGGCCGGTATGGCGTATCTGCCCTTGGACGCGGAGTTTCCGATGGCCAGGGTGAAACATGTTCTACAAGAAGCGAAACCTTTCGCAGTGGTGATAGAACAAGGAGGTAAATATAATAACACTTGCTCACTTGTCTTCCTCCTCTCCATAAACAGGCAGTTGACCTACTAAACCAGTTTCAGTATTTTCGATGTTCCGCGATATGTACTGCCATTCTGTTTAGTGGAATTTTCTAAAATTTCACCTAGTTTTCGATTAATCCTTTGCTGTAAGCATATTTTTCTGGTAGCATTAACAATTATGTACATAACCGAAACGAAGTGTGAGTAATAAATTTGTATTTATAGCTGTATTTATAGCTATATTTGTATTTATATTTTGTATCATTCATTCAAAGACACTCTGTTTGCTAATGTTAGCAGAAAAAGAAATCACGTTTCTTTATCTTTTTCGATTACTCTCATAGTTTCACTCTCATAGTAGTTGCATAGATGATTATTTAATGACTCAATTACTAATTTCCACGGTTTATTAGACGGTCGTAAGCTAATCGATTTTTTCAAGATCAAACGATTGCTCCTTGATTTCTGCGTGACACAAATAACACATTAATTTGCTTTAAAAACTTCGTGCCATCTGCATCGAACTACTCTCCAGTAGACGCACGGTGGAACGTATCGGCCGATGACCTGGTTTAACAAAAATTTCTCCCAAAGAGAAATCTACGCTGTATGTTTCGAAACACATTGTGTTCTCGCCAGGGTTACGAAGAAAAAAAAAGAGAAAAGATCCTGTTTCTTTGTCTTTCCTAATTACGCTATGTTTCGTGGTAATTGTACAAATATCCGAGTAAAAAAGAGAAGCAAAAAGAAAGGAAACGAAGCAAAGTAAAACGTGAGAGAAAAAGATGTGTGTCGAACTAGATCTGCTAGAAAGTATTACGCTGTAAAACGATTTTTCCTTCGAGCAGTAAACGGAAGGACCTTGCTATCTATGCAGATTGGCGTGCTGGACTTTTGAGGTCGACAAAGAACCGCTCCTACGAACGTTCGATTTTCTCTGACTACAAGTCACAACTTCCGGAAGCTTAACGCGGCCACGGTTTCATTGACATTTATTGTGTTTATTCGCCCGTTTCACCGCGTAAATAGTTCAGCTGTTTAGCTGAGGGCCGCATCGAACTTTATCGGTAATGGCAGAACCGGGATCCTTTTTAAGAATCTTTCCTTATATATAATCTTACAAAAATCTTTATATATATGTATAAAGTTCTATTATAGTATAAAGTTATATATCTTATATATAAATATATCTTTTTTAAGCGGATGCATCGATTTATGAGGGAACAAATACGATAACGTATGAACAGTTGTTGAAACAATCTGAAGCTGAGGAGAAAGAGAATTTAGAGTATAACGAGGACCCTGAAAGCATTGCTATCGTTTTGTATACTTCTGGAAGCACGGGCACGCCTAAGGGTACTATTCATTTATTTATATATAATAGTAACAAATTTCAGATTTTACGTTTATAATAATTAGAGCGCGGATTTCTATGCGTTTACTTGTAGAAAACTTGAAAATGGAGGATTGCACAGAATGCACGTAATACGAAAGAATATATAAAATATCCAAAATATAGTGATTTATGTAATACTTGCATAATAGTATAGATATAATTGTATAATTATATAAATATCTTGTATAATTGTATAATTTGTATAAATATCCACAGCCTAATAACGCAATATATATAATGAACTATACAAAAAATACATTAGCCAGCTTTGTACGTTGATGTGAAGAATTATAGTACTATAAAGTAATTGCGTAACATTGGAATCATTCTTTTTTTTTTCTTGTTTCTTCTTTACTTTTCCCATCTTGTTCTTGAATCTCGTTTTTACCGCTTTCTATTTTTCTTGATTTCATGATTGAAGGAGTGCTTTTGCCGCACGCGGCTGTGTTAAACCGACTGCAATGGCAATGGCGCGAGCTGCCTTATGCCACCGACGAGCAACATTGTATTTTTAAAACATCTTTGACCTTCGTGGATAGCGTATCAGAAATTTGGGGACCCCTGCTGCAAGGAAGAACCATAGTAATTGTCCCCAAACATGTTACCAGGGATCCAGAGAGATTCGTCTCGGTACTAGAAAAGTACAAGGTAAGCACCTACGGTTATGTCTAAAACAAAATAGTTGGAAATTTGTTATTTATTAAAAGAAAGACCAGAAATAAAGGAGACAAAGAAATTCACGGAAAAGAAAAATCTTTGAGAAAAGGAAAAAAAAGAAAGGAAATCTCGTTTTTTAATCTCGAATCTTTCTTTCATACGACAAACTTTGAACATTATATGGTATATTTGAAAAATTATTTTCATTTACCGTTAAAAAGATTTTCATTCTGCAACATATTCTATAAACTTTATCTACGATAATTATTTCAGATTCAACGATTGGTGTTGGTCCCATCGCTACTGTACTCTATGTTGATGTACTTGAATCTACGGGTAAGATAATAATCAGAAATAATAACGCGCTCAGATTCTTAAATCGTAGATCATAGATCGTAAATCGTAAATCTTGTATGATAAATATCTTTCCCATTTGTGTTTCGATTACAGATATAAATGACGTAAACATTGTTAAGTGCTTCTGTATCAAGCTATTTCTAAGCACCTTCAACAGATTAACGTTACAGATACCAACACGTCCCTTTCAATAGACGCAATCTTTATGCATTAGATCCGCTATTCACGAACAGCAAACGTTACGTCGAAATCCGTGTGTTTCACCATCGTTTCTTATATTCATTATTACGAGAAAAAGAAAAAAAGGAGGATAATCTAACGACGGGGATAAAAGCATGAAAACTGATTAACCGACGCAAATTAACTTGATCGTTCAGATTGTACGAGGTTAGTGCAGAAAGTACTACCAGTACTGTAAATGTAGAAGCCGTGTTAAACGATGAAACGTACTTATAGAAGGTCACCTAGCTTCATTCATGTATTGATATAAGTCATACAAAGTTTTCTGTTTGCTTATTTTAATAATATTGTCGCTGTATCGTACGTTTAAAATGACGACGCGAGTTAACACTAGAACTAGCACACCAGTCAAATTTTTACCAGACTGGTTTTACAATTTTATTTTCAAATTTCTACTTCATGTTATAGTTTTTTTCCGCAATGATGTAATGACTTTCCCAAGGATAACTAAAAGAATGATATAATGAATTTTATTTTGTTTTTTATGTATTCAAACTCGAAATAATTATACTGATTACAATATCAGTCAAAATGATTGGTACTTGTCAAAGTGTAAAAGAATCCTGCAATCTGTTTATCGACCAATTAACCAGTTTCCTCGTTTTGTACAATTTCCCACACGTTTTTACAATTTTTACTGCGTATCATTCGATATGACGATATCAGTTATCAGGAAAATTCCGGATCGATCGCTAGATCGCTAGATGCTAACACTAGAAATACCACACCAGTCAAAATGACTGGTTCTACAAGTCCCTTAGTCCCAGATAGATTAATAATACCAAAAATGTACTACATAACATGGAATTGCTTCTGTAAGAAAGTAATAAATCAATAAATATCAAAATATTCTATTATTACGTATTTTTTAAAGACCAGTCATTTTGACTGGTTTTGATAAAAATAGCTTTGTGTTAACTGTCGGTAGTTCTATTGTTAAAGATCCCGCCGATGACGCTTTTGCGCTTCTCGAAAGCTGTAAAAATTCTTCCAAAAGACATTCTCCGCCGAATTACAGCAATTAACGATAACAGAGTTATGAATGAGTTATCGGTAAGAATAGGTTATCGGGAATTCAATAGGGACAGAGAAACTGTAACTGATAGTAAACATCAGGCTGGCCGTCTCTGTTTACAGACGAGCTCGAGTGCGTGTCTGCGATTTCATTGCAAATGATATTCATTGCAGTTTCTTTTTTTGCAAAACTTAGAGTTGTTTGTTCGATGATGCTTCGCGAGAAACGATGATTTAAAGGATTGCGTAAGAAGATGATTATGTGAAGCGACGGTGGAAACGTATGACAAAGTTATACAAAAACTCGCGCGACGTTACGATAAATATTGAAATAGGGCTGGTAATTGTATTAGAAAATAACTTAGTATATATAGTAAAATTACAGACGAAGAAGACATTTCAAGATGCATTTGTATCGTTGTTATTTCAAAACGAGCATTAATTTCCAGACAACGCTCGTGTGTCCATCTATTCGATCTGTAAAATGTATAAAATATTTTACAAATTCGCGTATTTCTATGCTTTTCTATGTATCCAAGTATTAGGTTGTCCGAAATGTTTCTTTCGTTTTATAAGGAAATAATAGACGCACAATGTTTTTCGTTGTATATTAGTTTATTGAATTATGCACGAACGTAATAATAGAGAAAGAACAAAATGGATCATACCTAATTCAATAAAATAAAATCAAACGGAAATTGTTGTTCATCAACGAAAGAAACTTTTCGGACAACCTAATATTTAACTGACCGAGTTCAAGTAATTGACTCGGTGTATTTCTAACCAAGTGACGATCCAAATGATCTTTCGTATGTGAACATCAGGTAGCAGGAAAATTTCTGAAGCTAATCAATTCCCTGAGTCAGTCTGTTTTAAAATACATTATTTCGTTATACACGTGTATATAAATTAATCATATTTAATAATTTTCATAATAATCGTCGTATTTCATAGTACATTATGTTTTACTATGTTTTATAAGATCCTATGTTTTACAAGATATAAACCATTAATCGCCTATATTAATACATTAAAGTTGAATATTCCTCGATTAAGTAACCCAATTGTGTTAACAACCCAAGTATAGCTCAAGGTCATCGAAATCACCGACGAGGAAGCTTTTCAATTGTTCAATCGTAACTCAATCTATTAAGACTTAATAATACCAATCGAGGATAAATATAGAACCAATTTATGATCAAATAACAATTAAGACTCGATGATTGAACACGAACCACGCGTATTAACATTGCCCTTGGATGGATGCTTGATTAAACGATTAACACGCTTTAAGATTGCCTTCATTACGCTTTAAATGACGGAGATTGATC
Organism: Bombus breviceps; assembly: GCA_014825925.1. Lineage (NCBI taxonomy): Eukaryota > Metazoa > Arthropoda > Insecta > Hymenoptera > Apidae > Bombus > Bombus breviceps. The sequence goes on from CM026185.1 coordinate 3,456,064, forward strand.
ATATTAGTTAGCAAGTATTTCCTTAACACCATTGACTGTTTTCAGAATAAGGACAGCGTGCTACGTTCTCTAAGACTTTGGGTATGCTCTGGAGAAATGTTGCCAGTTTCGCTGGCGGATCAATTCTTTGTAACTTTCGGCGACGATAATAAAGTCTTGGCGAATTTTTATGGAAGCACGGAGATCATGGGAGACGTTACCTATCATCTGTTGACCAGTCAGAAGCAACTACAGAATACGCAGAAAGTGCCAATTGGTAATTGGAAAATTGCTACTTTTTTAACACGTTGACTCCCATGGGGGTCGCCGGTGACCGGCGCTCGATTTGGCTATAGCGCCGCGAGGGCCACCGGTGACCGGCGACGCAGCAAATATTAAAAGTACATAATTATAAAAAAGAAAAAAGACAATCGTAATAATTGTTTACAACGTCGTGGGGATCACCGGTGGCCCTCACCACGAAAAATGCTTCAAGCATGATTTTATAACTCATTTTATTTGCTGCAAATAATATTTCAACATAATATGCATCGCATAATGAAAAGTTCACGTCGGCGCCTCGGGCAAACCATGGAAAATTCGTCTGGCAATCAACGAGTTAAAAACAAAGTACGATAATCAAATACGAGACGAATAGTAATAATTATGGAAATAAGTTCAAAGAATTTTCCAAACAACTAATTACCTAGCCGTATGAACGTTAAATTCGAATAACTGTTCACGGTACTGAAATGATTTGCAAATTTCGCAAGTTTTCAATCGATAAATTCAAACTTTGAAAACAAACGAGTAGAGTGGAACGGATTTTTGATTACAGGCAAGCCATTGGACAATTGCGTTATTTATATCGTGAACAAAGAGATGCGGCTGGTACCGCAGGGCGAAGTCGGAGAACTGGTAGTCGCCGGAAAGAACCTCGCAACAGGGTACATCTGCGACAATGAGTCCCGCAAGTTTCAGGACAATCCTCATGCCATCGATCTAGGTAAAAATTTCACGGTTTACTTCATAAACCTTTTAACCCTTTGCACTCGACGGCCTTTTCGGTCGGGCGTAGCAGCAACTCGAGATGATTTTGCGCGTATGTGACGAGAGTCTTGTAGATAATATAAAATGATTTTATACAAAAATTAACTTTAAAAAAACATTATATTTTAATAATCTATATATATTTACATCTTTGAACATATCAATTTTTTATATCTTTTGTGTATTTTTTTACGATAATTTATAAAACATCTAGCCAGACGCATCCTTGGCTCGTCGGGAAAAGTATCGCAATTATAAGTTGTTTCGTGTCTTTCTCCTGCTTTGTTTCGATAAGGACACACCTTACAATCCTTTTTTTCTTCCTGTTAAAATTACATGGAGCTTTCCATTTAACCGAATTCCATCACAGTTAGCAGTCGGCGTGGAAGCTCGATCTCGCGGTTGTCGAATATCTCCTCTCAACTGGTCTACTAAAGTTTTTATAAATCGCAGCTGGTTGGAGTGGGATTTCGTTCTTTAATTTTTTTACAGAATATATGAATTAACTAAACAAAATTCCAAATCCATTTTTTTGTAGCTTCTAAATTTACAAAACTATAATACTTGTGCCACGATCGTCGAATCTGAACTAACGTCGGAGACGTTGTCAGAACCGTAGTTTCGGAAGATTTTGAGCATAAATATTTCCTCTCCGTCTTAAAGCGTAACACCTCACACTTCATAACGAACAATATAAAGAAGGAATCTATTTACGAACCAATACTGCGCTCTCGTCGATTGGAGAGGTCGAAATCTAGCATAAACAAGGGCTATTGCCTCTCATTCTCCTCTCGAGTTGCCACACGGAACGCCGTGGGTGTTAAGCCTCTCAGGTGCAAAGGGTTAAATTTTTTTCCGATGAGGATAAAGATATTTTTTTTATATTATTTAATTTGTAATTTACAATTTGCCCAGCTGGACATTTGGTAAATTTTTCTAACTTAATTGCCAAATAACATGTGGATGGCTGCCCCCAGCGGAATACCACCTTCGAGTTTGACTATTTTATTTCTTTAGTGAGGTCAGTGGGGTGTTTTCTTTTTAGTCTTCTTTCTATGAGAGTTTTGCTCGCTTCAGCAGCCAACTGGTTTGGATGTGTTGCCGTTCTTCCCTTGTATTTTTCTGCGTATCTGCCGATTTCTTCTTTGACCGTTGGTATTTTTAAATCTTTGCATATATCCTCGTTTCTGACGTACCATGGGGCGTTTCTAGTTTATTTATGTAACTCATTGCTATTTCAAGATTTAATTAGATATTCTTATTAAGCAATATTACTTATTTATAATACTTATGTATAAATTATACTTATCTATAATAAGTATTACCTTATTATAAATAATTAACCATGTCACAGCGCCACGCCAGAAAAATGACTGAAAATTCTCAATGCGAGAATTGATTGTAATTTACAAACAAATAAAAAAAAAAAATTGCTGTTGTCCCCCATAGTGGTATTCCGCACGTCCAAATTGGTTTTATTATCGTTTTGTAGATTTTTCATTTATTTCCTATGCTGAGTTTAGAACTTCGATTGGTTAACCAGTACATTTGTCTTCTATTTATCCGTATTTTGTCTATAATTGATTTAGTATGTTGCTTCCATGTAAGTTATGTATCTAGGTGAAGTCCTAGGTATTTAACTTGCCTTGTTTGTATTATGTGCGTGCCATTCAATGATAAAGATATTTTTTTTATTTAAAAGTAGTTTACAATCAATTCTCATTGAGAATTATAAGTAAATTATTCTGGCATAGTACTATAACGCGAATAATAAATGATTATCGTATGTTTGATGCTAGCTGAATCTAATATTTAAATCTAGAGGATAATGTCTTTTTAGCCTGCGGATCTGATCCGTCGTGTCAAGTAGTTGAGTAACTAGATGATTGTTAATTCTTATATTATATCTATTACTGAATTTGGATATTTCTCCTTTAACTTAGTATCTTAAGGTCACGATGTATCGTTTCGTTGGTAACACACCAAGGTGCATCTATTAAGGATCTAAGAGTTTTTGACTGGAATCGTTGAAGAATTTCTATGTTGAAATTACTCGCTGTTCCTCATAGTTGGATCCCATAGGTCCAAATATGTTTTAATATGGCTTTATATAGCATTATTTTACTCTGCACGCTTAAGTTGGAACGTCTGCCTATGAGCCAGTAGAATTTTTTTAATTTTAATTTAGGTTGCTTGGACTTATCTACGATGTGTCGTTTCCATGTCATTCTTCTGTCCAGAATCATGCCCAGATATCTGACTGAATCTTTGTTTGCAATTGGAATATTATTTATGGTCACCTGTGGGCAAGATTGTTTTCGCAGTGTGAAGGTTATATGACTGGATTTATTTTCATTTATTTTGAAGCGCCATTTGTGGAACCACTTTTCCATAGAGTAGAGATCTCGTTGAAGAGTTGAAGAGGCAATTATCGGGTCTGAGTGAGATGCTAATAAAGCTGTATTATCAGCAAATATCGCTGTGGTTATCTCTGTTAAAATTGATAAATCTTTTTTTTTTATTTATTGGTTTATTTACAATCAATTCTCATTGAGAATTATAAGTAACTTCATTTGGCGTGTTACAGTAACTTGGATTATAATATATAATATATATTATAATATATAATAGATGAATCTAGTTGAATTTAATGCTCAATCTAAAGGGTATTTTCTTTTTAGTCTGCGGGACTGATCCGTCGTGTCAAGTAGTTGAGCGACTAAAGGGTTGTGGTGATTGTTGACTCTTATGTTGTATCTGCTTTTGAACTTGTATATTTCTTCTTTGATTGTAGGTATCTTAAGGTCTCGATGTATTACTTCGTTGGTGACATACCGGGGTGCGTTAATAAGGAATCTTAGTGTTTCTGATTAGAAGCGTTGGAGAATTTCAATGTTGGAATTGCTTGCTGTACCCCATAGTTGGATTCCATAGGTCCAGACAGGTTTTATTACGGTCTTGTATAGGGTAATTTCGTTCTGTGTGCTTAGATTGGAGCGTCGGCCAGTGAGCCTATAAAATTTGTTAAGTTTCTCTTTGAGAAAATTGATAAATCGGCATTGTAGATGGTGAACAGCAGAAGTCCGAGGACACTGCTTTGGGGTATGCCAGCTTCTATTGGAATTGTTGCGGTTATAGCGTCTAAGTATTTAAATCATGAACGGCCTATTGGTTAGATATGATTTTAAGAAGAAGTAGTAGGTGTGTGGTAGGATTTTCTTTAATTTGAACAAAAGTCTTTCATGCCAAACTTCGTCGAACGCCTGCTAAATGTCCAAAAATAGCGCAGAGCAATATTTTTTCTTTTCTAAATCTTGGCTGATTTTATGAGTTAAACGATAAATTTGCTCTATCGTAGAATGTTGCTTCCAAAAACCGAATTGATGATCTGAAATTGTTTTCAAATCCTCTAAGAGTGGAAGGAGTCGTTTCGTTAGCATTTTCTCAAATAGGATAAAGATATGAAAATGAAAATTCATCGATATATCAACGTATAAATTACAAAAATCAAGAATAAATTACAATAAAAAGAGAAAAATAAAACGTCGATAGAAAATCGATAGATATATTTCGAGAATTCGTAATCTTATATTTATATCTAGATTCAGCCACTTATCGACTATAGAAAATTCTATTTATTTCTTATTTTTCAATCTTTCTTAGTTCTCTCGTTTCCGTAGTTCTTCGATCAAATTTCAATCTAAAGAACGAACAATAATTAAAAACTAAAGAAATAAAAGGGACTGAAGAAGTTTGAAAAACGAAATAAGAGATGAGAAGAAATATCATGGAGAATTTGATCGATATTTGTAACTTTTTCGATGCGAACCAGAGAAACAAATTACGAGCGTGCATCTTGGAGTGTATCTTGCTTCTTTTTTCTCTGCCAGCCAGCTACCATAATCTCGTTAAGAATATAACGTTCGACCTTATTTCACCAGGGAAATAATTCTCGCAAACACCGTAGAAATCCCCTGTTGTTTCCATTCGAATCGCCGATGGGCATGATTCACTGTATTGTAGTAAAAATTTATTTATCCTCGACGCGTCTCATTACACGTGACACGTGATCGATAACCACGTGTAGTTATATCGAGTGGATTACCGCGGATGGTATGGAAATGAGATGAGAAATACCGAAAGAAGAAAAAGGTAAAAAGATATTGTACAACATCAAGATTTTTAACGTTTCCGAGATTTTAATCTCGACGCATCGCTGTGCATTATGTTCGGAACACACCTGGTATTTATATTCTCAAAGCGATGATTCTTTTCTTATCGAGAAAAGATTTAATTATATCAAATTACTTGTATGAAAAGATTTAATTGAAAAAACGATCCTTCTCTAAAAACGTAGAATTCTAATTCTAGACTGACATTATAGCAACTGACGTTTATTATATGAAAAGATTTGCGAAAAAATGTTGTTATGCCGAAAATTCGTTTTAAGCTCTGTTAGCATAATATAAAAATTAATATCTAATTTTCGGTTTGAACAGAACACTCGAGGATTTATTGCACTGGAGATTATGCAAGAATATCGAAAGGAGTGATCGTGTACGAAGGGCGCGTAGACTCGCAAATTAAAGTTAGAGGACACCGTGTGGACCTCACGGAAGTGGAGAAAGCAGTGTCAAAGGCACCTGGTGTCGACAAAGTGGTTGTCCTCTGTTACAAACCCGGTGAATTGTCTCAGGTACCATTATTAAAATTGTTTTAATATCTCTGATATAATATTATTATATATTATATTATAAATATCCTACAAATAATGCATCGAATAACGATTATACATATAACATAAAACATAGTACATACAATTAGATACAAGATATTTGTATCGAACATAATAAAAAATCAAACGTACAAAATAATGCATAGAATAATATTATATGAAATTACATGTACATAAAAAATATTACATATAATCGTTTGTATATCAAATTTTCAGGCACTACTTGCTTTCATAACTGTTACAAACGATTCGTCCAGTTGCACTGTAAAAGTTGAAACGTTTCTGCAAGCCAGTCTACCGGTATACATGTTACCACGAGTCATCATCGTGGATAATATTCCTCTTTTAACAAACGGGAAGACTGATCGCCAAACACTGCTCAAGCAATACGAATCTTCTCATCTCAATAACGGTACCTGTATAACTTTCAATTTATCTATTCATTTTATCAAAATATCTGTCACATAAAATAATCTGAATTTCGGTACACATTGCAATGATCAAATTATTATAATCAATTGTAAATTACCTCCTATTCGAGGTTCAAGTAAGAATGAACTTGGAAATACGCTTCAAGTGAAATATTTCTCATTACAAGAAGCATTGTTAAATGTTCCAACATTTAAATAATGCAACATTAATGTAATAAGGATTTCAATTATTTATGTGTAATGTTAAGTATTCTGATGGGAATTATTTTGCTCGTATATGAACCGTGGATAACAATTAATGGCCAATATATATTATAACAACAAAGATAAGAAGTTAATCAGAGTTAATAATAATATATATTATTAATTATATGAATATTATATATAGAGAATGAGCAATACATGAACTGCGACTACACCAACGTACCTGAAGCAGACTTCGCAAAGGCAAAAGTTCTGTTTCCAACGGTGGCGTCTGTAATTGGTGGAGGAAGTCGCGCAGACATCAGTATCGATGCAAATTTCTACGAGATTGGCGGAAACTCCTTGAACTCGATTTACACGGTAACAAAGCTACAAGATCAAGGTTACGAGATAGGAATCACCGAGTTCATCACGGCGAAGAATTTGGGTGAGGTGCTCAACCGAATGAAAACCAGCACGGATGGCGAACCGATTGAAAATGGTCTTAACGAGGAAGAACATATCTTTGAGATGTTGAACGATTCACATAAAGAGGATGTGACAGAGTACGTAGAATTCACTAAATTTACATTTGAAATCTTTTTTGTGAGGAATGAATCTTTTTTGCGAGAGATGAATCATTAAAAGTGAAATTATAGAGATGCGAATTATTTATCATATTTATGTGGAGACAATCTAAGATTTAGATTTAGTAAAGAGAAGAGTCATGTTTATGCGATGGGAATCTGTGATATAAATAAAATCATTTGTCATATTCATAATGGACACTTAAGATTTAAGACAAATTAATAAAGTAAGAGTCTAAATAAAATAAAATATGCTTCTTATGGGATGGAATATCAAGATTTAAATAAAATTACAGAGATGAAAATCATTTGTCATACTTATAGAATGAAAGAGATGGCCATGAATAAGTATAGAAATAGTACTGTCATCTAAAATATATAAATTTTATCATAAAGAAAGATAATTTCTTTGTTCCACAGGATTATTACAGAAAGTTTCTACAACAAAGCAGACTTAGAACAGTGGTTAGTGCAAGCTATAGCAAAGGAAGATTACCGTATAATGATGGAATTGCTTTGGAAACCATTGGTAGAAAAGAATTTAAGTTTCGCAGTAAAATCGTCACAAGATGGCAGAACGATCGGCGTAGCATTAAACTTCGATCTCTGGGACGAGCCTGAGTTAATTCTCGATTCCAAATTAATGATCGTTTTCGAGTTCTTGGAATATCTTGAAGCACCCATTAGAGAAAGGAAATTGCCAAAAGGAACGGGTCAGATTATTCATAATTTCATGATGACAACGAGCAGTGACCTAAATCCAGCTGAAAATGTAATTTTGATGAAAGAGATGGAAGAATATTGTTTACAATTGGCTAAGAGAAAAGAATATGCTGGGATTTTCACCACCAACACCAGTCCACTAACACAGGTATTAATAATATGTTAAATATACAATTAATTTATTAAAAAGGACACTAGCTTATAGTTTAAAATCTTTAACGAAATTGTAACGAAAGAGACATACTTCTATCACACAATTTCTATGCGAATAGACCATGAAAATTGAATCTCCGAACGTCTTAATCTCCTCTCCTATTATTCTTAAAGCAACCTGAGAAACTTTCCTTCTAGGCCATCTGACTTTTGAACTTTTTCAAATTCCCGCCAGAAGCAACGGTTAACGGAATAACAGAATCCTCTCCCACTCCTCCTTTTTACTATTAACTTTTTCCAAATAAAAATACTAATTTTAGGTTTGATTCTAAAATATTATTTCATTATTATTTCATATATTTAAAGCAACATTTCGGAAATTTTACTCGCATCAATCAAACTTTTAAACTTATATTAAAATTCTCGTGAAAAGTATCTGTTATCAGAATCGCACATCCTCCCTCAATTTTTCTTTCCAGTTAACTTTTTTCAATAAATTTTAATCACTAATTTTATACTGGATTTTGTCAATATTTTAAGAATATTAGTTTTATCATTATTTTGTTTATTATAGCAACTCGGTATAGACGTGTTTGGATATGAAACAATGCTGACTTACCAAGTAAACAGGTACATTGCCCCAGACGGTACAAAGCCCTTTGAAGAAGCGCCGGACAGTCAACTGGCAATTTGCTCGTTGAAAATGATCGCTTAATGTACCCTGGAAACCAACCGGAAATATTAACGTTTCGAATTGCATGAGAGTACGACGCTCGTACCAATGAAGTTAATAAGTATGTCTGTATTCATATCGATATACCCTCAGATATGACATTAGGTATTAATATACTTCAATTGTATAAGTTACTGTATATTTGCTATTCCTGTGATTGTTTTGTGTTTAGTATATGATTATTATTATTATTAATTGTTATATAAATTATAGTAATAGAATAGGATTAATACATAATTAATATATATATATATATATATATACACACCCGTAATGTTAACTTTTCGCAAAACATTATTAATATTTTTGTACATAGAGTATAGTATATACATGTATACGTATATACCTAATAGATTATTAGGATTAGATACATATATTTTCCGATTGCTCACTGAATTTCCTATATAAAGATCATAATATGACACAAATTCGAATATTCGAAATAATTATTCAAATGTTATGTTAAGAATATTAGATGCCAAGATATATAGGTTATGTAAATTATAATACGTATGAAATAAGTAAATTACTAAATGATTGAATAAAAAAAGTTCGTATACCTTTTGATGTTCTTCTCCTGAATCTCTAAAGTCGATTTAGATATGAAAGTAACATTATAATCACCACAAACATTCACTATTCACTGCAAATCAAATTTCGTTACTAATAAAGAACTTTCCTGTCATTGAGTTAGAAAATTGTAAACTGGCCAATTTAAATTTTTTTAAATGTTTGTATTTTCATATTCTACCGCAAAAGGCAGCACTTGACGGTCTATGCTTGCGTCTTATTAACACACCCCTTTTGTGAAACATAACCTTACGAAACGTCAAACTTGACAAGACCAATTTTTATATAAGTACATAGCATGAACACTTGTATCTAAGTGTAAATAATAATATGACATTAACATTTTTCAATAAAAATTGTCGGTTCGAATTAGCATCTATTCGTTTTAACATAGTTTGATGGATTCATCTGTCAACAATATAATTTCGAAATGGCACCTCTTACGGATTTACTCTCATGTAGCATAATTGAGAAAGATTCCAACGGTGATATATTATGGACCTGGTCTTATCCAATCGTTTCAGAATCTCAAAAAGCGGTTGTTGCAAGAAAATGTAACTTAGAAGTAGAACACAACTCTCCTCAAGTATTTGTATTCTCAAGACACAAATACGATTGGTTCTATATACACTGTAGTGAAGTATTTGATTCGGATAAATTACCAAAAGTAAGTTACATGCTTTTTTTAAATGGTAACATTACAATAACTATATACGAATATAATAAAAATACTTCAAAGTTATCTTTGGAACAGGTAAAGCAATTTGCATTGGTTTTATTTGCCAAAGACTTTAATCCAAGGAAATATGAGGTTCTTTCAAGAGTCCTCAGCAAAATGTATTGCAAGACTGGCAAGCCAACAGAAATACTACAGTTATATCTCTCTGTATTTACAAAAGGATCATGTTCTACTCAAGAAAATGGAACATTTGTTTCTGATAACTTTAATAGCCATTGCTTTACAAACAACACAAATGTCAGAGAAATGATTAAAACATTTGAATTGGAAACAATCTTGATATACACTGCTCTTCTTTTGAAAAAACGGATTGTAGTCTATCATCATAGCTTGGAACAACTTTTAAAATGGATTGGAATATTTCCTGCATTAATGAAGCATCGTAAAGTCACTGATAATTTGTTTCCTTGGGTTGATCTAATCGATGATGAACTGGCAGAACTAAAAGTATGTTGAACAAGCTGTATTTCATTATTTAAAATTATCTTATAACCCTAATAATTAAATATTTTTCAGGGTCTTTCACACTACATTGCTGGCTGTAGAAACAGTTCCATTTCATCAAGAACAGATTTATTTGATCTACTTGTAAATATTCCAGCTAGAGAAATTACAGTTGCATCACATGCAAAAGGTAAAGAAAGATATTTAAAATATCGTTACTTTAATAAACATTATATTAATTTTATCAATTTTTCTAGAAAGCCTAACAATGACAAAAACGCATAAAGAAATAGCTCTATTCATGATCCAACTAAGCGAAAATCAATCCTACATAGAAAGCCAAATAATATCCGAGATAAATGACAAAACTCAAGACCTGTTGAATCAGTTGAAATCATTGGCGGTAGTTCAAGGACCTGACGGAAGAAAAATGGTATCAGCGCAAACGCTGAAAGAAAAGAATCTACCGTCAGCAGTAGAAAATTTTCTAATCAACTTGGCTGTAGCTGAAAATTTGTTTTTATTGTAATTTTATATATTTTTGTAAATACGTAACTGTAATATAATCCAATAAATAATTTCTACCACTTAATTTATCTTGATTACGATTTAAAAAATTATTTAAAAGATTCTAATTCTAATTCAGGGACAACATTAAAAATAGATCTTCACGACATCTAGTGCCAAATCTATTTACCATTTACGAATAATCGGAATTAATGATAAAATAGCAACAAAAAGTTCATAATTTTAGAAAATAATAATAAGAAAAAACGATAAACTAACTGAAATGATTTTTGTAATAATTTAATTATAGATATTGTTTATTTTTAAAGTGTTGAAAAATTTAGTTAAATTGTCTTGACTCACATATTACAGGAAGCCATTTTTCCGTAGTTTCCGCCTTTCATCCGGTACACGCGGTTGAGGTACGCCGTGATAAACGTCGCGTAATTAAAAGAAAATATATTCTAAGTTTTCCACAGAAATTTTTCGAATCCTATGATAGCGTGTATGGTTTGAAATCGACTATATTCCGTAAAAAGATGGCGCGATATGGACAGAGACCTGAGAATGCTCTGAAAAGAGCAAATGGTTCGTATAACTATTTCGTAACAAGAATGACTATGGCCGATACCTATTTAATCTAGAGCTGCAAAAATTCTTTCGTTCCGTTCATCTGAAAACTTTGCGATCCATATCATTTTACTTAACCGTATTTTTATAATATTGGTTAATCGCCATAAGTGGCGTTTCCTACTTGTCATATAACATTCAATATGGCTAAAGTCATGTCTCATTTGACTTTTTTAAAATATTTGCCCAACCATATGCACTTAGAACGGAATAGTTGCGAAAGGTTAGAGTCCTAAATAAAAAGTATACTATGATTCCGAATGAAATATAATATTCTATTCTTTTATATATGTTTGTTGAAATAAAAAAAATTATTAGTTTATGTTAAATAAAGTTGTCTAGTATATGTTTTTTTATGTGAACATGAAAAGCTTTATGTGGTAAATATTCTTTAAATGTCTTTTTGTAATAGTGACACTGACCTAACTTTGACATTATTGTATCTCTTTATTTGTTCTGTTACATAAACACTAGCTATAAATTATTCTTAGATAGATATTCTTTAATATGGTTATAATGAAAATGTCACAGTGAATTATTATAAAGCAGCGTGATTAACTATTTTTGAAAAAATTTAAAAACATATGTTTCCTTTCTCTTTTTTTGACAGAATTCATTGAAGTAGGCAAACCAGCCCGAGCATTAGATACTTTGCAAGAAGTCTTCCGCAATAAAAAATGGACATACAATTGGTCAGAATCGGTATTGGAACCGATAATGTTCAAATACTTGGACTTATGTGTGGAGCTAAAAAAATCGCACATAGCAAAGGAAGGCCTATTTCAGTATCGAAATATGTTCCAATCGGTAAATGTTGGAAGTTTAGAAAATGTCATACGTGGATATTTACGTATGGCAGAAGAAAAAACAAATCAAGCGCGGAAACAGAGTCAACAGGCTGTTATAGATATAGATGATCTTGATAACTTAGCCACACCTGAAAGCATACTGTTGTCGGCGGTTAGTGGCGAAGACGCGCAAGATCGAAGCGATCGTACTATTCTGACGCCATGGGTGAAATTTCTATGGGAATCTTATTGCCAGTGTTTAGAATTATTAAGAACCAATGCTCATGTTGAAACGTTATATCATGATATTGCACGTATGGCCTTCCAGTTTTGTCTTGAATATAATCGTAAGACTGAATTTCGTAAATTGTGTGAAAAACTACGAAAACACTTAGAGGAGATTTGTAAACTACCGGCGCTAGTTTCAAACGTTTCCATGAACAGAGCGGAGACGCAACAACTGAATTTGGAAACGCGACTAAATCAACTTGATTCTGCAATACAAATGGAGCTGTGGCAAGAAGCATTCAAATCCTCCGAAGATGTACATGGTATGATGAATTTATCTAAGAAACTTCCAGTACCAAAAACCATGGCTAACTATTACCAGAAATTAGCCATGGTTTTCTGGAAGGCAGGTAACTATCTATTCCATGCTGCCGCATTGTTTAAATTGCTGCAACTCTCCCGCGAAATGAAAAAGAATATGTCTTTGGAGGAACAGCAGAGAATGGCCAATCGTGTGTTATTGGCCACCCTATCTATCCCACTGCCATCAGCGCACCCTGAATTTGATCGTTTTATAGAAACAGACAAGAGTCCATTAGAGAAAGCTCAGAAACTTGCTACACTTCTAGGACTCACTCAGCCACCAACGAGAGTTTCCTTACTTAAAGACATTGTTCGTTTGAACATCGTTAATTTAGCATCACCACAATTGCAAGAATTGTATTCATGGCTCGAGGTCGAGTTTCATCCTCTGGAGCTATGTAGCCGAGTAGATTCTGTCATTCAAACACTACAAGCAGACGAAAATAGTCCATTGATTCAGTATGTCCCAGCTTTACAAGATGTAACACTTGTACGTCTGGTTCATCAAATATCCCAGGTTTATCAAACGATACAATTCGCTAGGCTTTTGGAACTCGCCAAATTTACGACAGACTTTCACCTAGAACGTCTGCTAGTGGATTGTGTAAGATACAATGACATGCAGATAAGGATTAGTCATGGAAAGAAGTGTGTGCACTTTGGAGTTGATTTGTCAGAAGCTCAGAGAGAAGATCATCCAGATGGTCCCGTGTTACAAGCAATGCCTTCTGAACAGATTCGCTGTCAACTTGTAAATATGGCCACCGTGCTGCATCGAGCGATCAATATTATTAATCCGAATAAGAAGAAGATGGAGCGAGAGAAATTGCGTTCCGCCATGGTAAGCCATTATCATGAAACCAAAATGAAAGAACACCAGAGAATCCTAGGAAGACACAAAATCATAGAAGAAAGAAAAGAATATATTGAACATATTAATACAGTCCGTGAGGAAGAGGAAATGCGAAGACAGGAAGAGCTCCAGAGGCAGCAAATGTTAGCAGAGCAGAAGAGACTCGAACAAGAGAGAGAAGAACGTGAGAGGAAGCGACAACAGAGTGAGATCCAACAGATCAAGGATAGACATTTGAAGGAGAAGATGCAACAGATATCTCAAACTAGTCATGGTCAGAAGGTACTGAAGAAATTGGATGAGGATGAAATCAAGAAACTAGATGCAGAACAAATTGCAGCTCGAGAAGCAGAAGAATTGCAGAAAGAACGTAGGGAGATGCAGCAGAAATTGAAGTCACAGGAGAAGAAAATAGATTACCTGGAACGTGCTAAACGTTTAGAAGAAATACCACTACTAGAGAAAGCAGTTGAAGAAAAAATGGAATTAGCTAAACAACGCTGGGAACAACAGGAAGCTGAACGAATTGCTGCGGCCATTGAGGAGAGACAGCAGGCTGTTGCTACTCGTGAACGTATGGCAAGGATGAAGGAGGATCATGATATTTTCTTAGCAAAAATTTTGGCAGAGCGTAAGAGTATTTATTTAGAGAAGTTGAAAGAATTTGAAAGAGTATTGAACGAGGAGAGAGTTAGCAGATTGCTGAAACGTAAGATGGAGCGTAAGGCTGAAAGAAAAGCGAAATGGGAGAAGGAACGAGCTGAAGCTATTGAGAGAAGACGTCTAGAGGAATTGCGTATTAAACAGGAGGAAGAAAAACGACGTTTGGAGGAGGAAAGAGCTAAGAGAGAGGAGGAAGAGAGATTGAGGCGCGCAGAGGAAGAAGCGAGGGAAGCTGAACGTCTAGCTAAGATTGAAAGACAGGCAGAGATTACTAGGGCTAGAGAAGCTGAAATAGAACGAAAGTTAGAAGAGGAGAGACAAAGGGACAAGGAAATAACCAGATGGAGAGGAGGTGGAGAACGTCATCGTATATCAGAAAGGCCAGGTGCATTTCTACACTTTATTATTCAAACATGCTTTAAGGATTACATGATTATATGATATTATCTACATTTTATTTGATTACAGTCGAAATGTCATGGCGTCGTCCTGTTGATGCAAAAGATGACGGTATGAAGGAAGAATCCACTCGCTGGAAAAGACGGGACACGAGAGAGGGACAAGATAATAAATGGCGAAGGGATGACGATAAACCGAAGAAAGATACCATTGAGAGATGGAGAAAAGACGATTACGATAAGGATGATACAAGGGATCGAATAGATAAAGATCGTGGAATGGATGGACGTCCAGTAAGTATAAAATAATTGTATAAAAGCTTTATCGAATCATAAATAAAACATACTTTCAACTTACTTAACAATATTTTACAGATGCGTGACATTCCACGTGATCCGTTATCTGATGGACCTCGTAATCGTGGCAGAATGCCTGATCGTCGTGGAGGTGGTGGTGGTGGTGGCGGTGGCGGTGGCGGTGGCGGTGGCGGTGGCGGTGGTGGTGGTGGTGGTGGAACGCGAGGTCAAAATTGGCGCGACAAGAGCGATACAATACAAAATTCGCCTCGAGACTTTCCAAGACGTGATGAAAAGTGACTATATTTTCATTAATTCAAAAATTAATTTTACAAATTTTAATTTTGAAATTGGTATGCTATTAAATATTTTTAAATTAATAGACGAGATGATACTAAAGATGATAGACTTCCACCAAAACACGATGAGAGAAGACGACTGCCTGAAGACGATGGATGGTCACAGGTGAGCCGGCGTTAATGAATGGCAGAGGTTAAAAGTCTCAAAACATTAACGAAATTCTTTTGTATCGTAACTGTTACATCAATTTTTTGATAAAATCGATATACATGGCGTGATACCTTTTCCTTGGAAAAAGACGAAAGAAATAACAAATCGTGTGATTTTAACCCTTTGCGAACGAGGCCACTCGAAAAGCGAGCGTCGCTGTGGACGAGAGGTATTTGAGCGTAAGGACCGTAGAGAAAATATACACGTTAAATGTTTGCGTTAATCATTGTTGAGAATTGTATTATTTTCATCGATATTTAGTTCATCATTAGTGTCGCTATTACTAGAAATATTGAAACGTCTGAGCCGATTCATTGTTGAACAGACTTCGTTTCCACTGTCTGAAGCACTGTCTTCGTCTTCTATCTTGTCAGGTTCAAAATAACGTTCGTCATCACTATCACTATCACTATCGAACATGTTCTTGCTAGAACTTTTAGGCATCGTGTATAAGGTATTATACATAATATATAAAAAGCTTTCTGATTCATCTGGTAATGCCATTGGAAGATTGAAATTCGTTCTGACTCGACCATCATCCTGCATCGCGAGTTTACGTTAAACAGAAGATAAGATTTCTAAAGATCTATAATTTTCTTTCATCAAAAACATAATACTGTTTAGTTTACTATACCCGTGCATAAATATGCTTAAGATTATCGTCCACTTTAAAATAACTGTCCGGAACTGTGAACAGATTCGGGCAGCTATTTGCCGACGTTTGTCCCTAAAGGGTTAAAAGATCTACGTAAAGTAATCTTCGGCGCTCATCCGAAGCAACGATATTTAGCATTATAATGCAACAAAGTTTTGAAACATAAAACATAAGGACAGACCTCTTTATTGTGGTATAAATGAGATCTACGCATCTTATCCGTATTGTCTTTTTAATTGTTTTAATACATTTATGATATAGTTAATAATTAAGATACTACGTAATAAATAAATCACTACAGAGTATCAAACTCCGTTTCTATTTACAACCTATGAAACTTAATTAACAGAATATTCATGAAATCTTGAGTTAAGTTGACTTTTTCTTGTCGCTGCCGACAAACGTACAGATAGAAAACATGAACACACTATTTATTATCTATTTTCTGTTTCATTTACCTAAACGGCAAGAAATATATACTACCCTTCATATAGTTCTAATTGTTAATCATACTGTACGCAAGAAAAGGGCTAGAAGTTTCTAAAAAGGGGGGAAGATTAATTTAAGCATTAATAAGTGCGCGTATAAAACTAGATATTTCAAACGCAAGGAAGATTAGAAAAAACAGTGAAGATATTTAGAGAAGACGTCGACCGACGTGATTCAACGACGATAGCCGAAATATACTGTTATTATAATAAAACAAATCGCGATGCACTGTCGCATAGGTATACGTATATATTTATATCTGATATTTCTCGAAATTGTTACACGAAAATATAGATATAGTTCATCATGTATAGTATACACTTTGTCACACGCGTACTCAACTGTTTAAAATGTTTCGAATCACGCAATATTACGGTGCAAGCTCATAACTCCGTGTAGAAACGATCAATTACATGGCCTGGTTTCCACTCTCGATAATTTCAGCGGTCTGAAAAGCTCGTGGTCATATTTTTTTAAATAAAAGCGTTCAGCCGGAAACTACATTCTGATCAGATCGTTACAAAAATCGTGTTTCCACCTTTGTGCTCGGTTTAGTGAAATTTTAGTTTGGATTTCGCGCGATGAAATTCGCGTTTCATTTATTCTTAAATGTTTCAACAAATTCATGATCCGAATATCGGACAATAATCCTATTATATAAATCGAAGTTTTTTTTTAACATCCTTCAAATTTCACATTGAAGCTTTAACACGATTTAAGTGGTAATGCCGTTAACGTGCTTGCTCTTCCTTCTTTTTTTTTTTTTTTTTACATTACGATGCTAAGTATGCTAACAAACATCTAGGAACTTGTCTTTTCTCGAATAGCAGAAATATCGTAGCCAGCTCTCTGCTTAATCGACTCCTGTTGCCTCGACACACGCTAACAAATATGAGCAGCACTCTGTGTAATTTTTGTAATGGATCTCTTCTGTCTTTGAGTCCTCGTCTCAAGAGCCTTGGGGTTCAATACAGCATTATTGCCGCGGCGGTCTTTTCCTCCAGTGCGGGAATTGTCTCCAGGCGTTCGATTTTGTCTCGTCCTGAGCCCCAGCCTACCAATGCTATGCTGATTAAATGCACCACACCAGCACAAACAACCAGCCTGAAAGAAGAGCAATGGAATGAGAAAATTCAGAGGTTAAATTTCAAATATACCTCTAGAAATCTAAATAATTTTCTGTATTTCATTTTTTCTACGCTTTGACTGTTGTAACTTAACAGTGATTAGAAGAAGGAAAGTTACATTAGATATAACTACATATCTAAAATCAGTTAAATTCTCAAGGACACTTTCCTTAACGCATTAATACATGCAGAAATAATAAGTAGATCGTAGATCTTTATGCAAATTTATATTTTTTATGAATACAATTTTAAAAATGTCACTTAGATAAAGTATTGTGTATATATTATTGATTTATATATTGTGTAAATTTTTGCACATTTAAATTTTTCATAAATGCATAAACATTTGTAGTCTGACAATAATCATATCTCTTTCCTTAATCCTTAGAATGACAAAAGTAAAATAATTTGAACGTTTAAAAGATAAGATACTTTACAGTATAAATTATAAATTAAATATTAAATTGAATAGTATTCTGCAAAGCTGCAAGTTTGCATTCACTGCTCGTTATTTGAAAAGGCTGGACTTTTACTGGAAATTGAAAAACATTCACAATATCGAATGGCGCGCATAAAACTTGCAAACAACTACGAAAATGCGAGATCATCGATGAGGCTTGACCGAGGATTTCTATTGTGAATGCAACCATGCTATCGAGCAGAAGAATGAAAAGTCTCTTACCAAAATGAATAACCAAGCTCGGCAGAACCTTCGCTGGTCCACATATTATCAATGTCCTCCTTTGGAAGCACGTTGAAGTATAGCTTCGTGTAATACTGTGCCAGCCAAGTGCTCGTACTCGCCATGCACATTAGTACTGAATCAAATATCAATTAGCTTATTATCTCAAATTTTACGTATTATAATATAATTGATCTAATGAATTTTAACCAATTTTCAAATTGCAATTGCGTTAATATTTTGAATTTTTTTATAATATTGTGATGTACTGATACGATAAATTTTATTTAATTTTTGAAAATGATTGCTCCTTTTCTATTTGAACTTTAAAGTAATTTATTTGTATTAAGTACTTGAAATTAAATACTTTCATCGACGTACGTGTTAAGATATTTATAAAATATACTCCAGGATCAGAAAGGATCTTAGATCTAGGAGAAGTGGCTGTGTTCAAAACGGCGAGTAAAGCAGCCAGGCCAGCGGTGACAAGTGCAGCCGAGGTTGTTGTTAGAGTGCTGATCCACAGTCCCCAGGACATCACTGTTGGATCTTGCTTGATCATTTGAGGTACTGAAACGAAACAAACGATTATTTTTATGCGATAACTTTAATAATAGCGTTTCAACGTTCTTAGTGATAGCAGTAAAAATCAACGATGCGGGCCTCGTTATCTCGCATTTATATTTCAGTCATTTGCATTTAAATACTGCGATATTTTCTATATTATCAAATTATAATTAAAAATAACAAAATAGACTAAAAAAAAGAGTGTTTAATTTCCCTAGAAAAAGAGAAATAACTACATTGCAAATAGTTAATAAAATTGAGCCGACCAAATTAGAGCAAAGTATGTTAAAAACCAAACTAATCTACAAATCAATTATTATAATTGCTATAATAAACTCTTATTATCATTAATCAACGTTTCATTAGCATATTATTAATGTACGTGGTCTATTATTATCGTTAAAAAAGTCTCTATGCATTTCAGAGTTCAATTTTTCTCAGCAAACCGAATTCCACTTTGGATTGACGTGCAAACTGAAGCTATCGTGGTATGTAATGAATAATTAAGCGTGCAGTAAATACTCTTGCTTTGGCTAGTTCAAGTTATATTGCATCGCAAATAACGGACTATTTAATTAGCCGCGGGCGGGGTTCTCAGTGAATCGCCAAGTTAACAACTTGCGTCCACGAAAGGACATCCGAGGAATTTCTCAAGAGCTGCACCCTCCTTGTGTTCGACGTTTACTCCAAGCACTCAGTTCCAGCACACAAAACGACCATATTTTACCTTAATAAAGAATAAATTCTTCAATTACAGTAGTTTGCCTTAATAATTTTGTTCAGCCACGAGGAAAAGATTTTTGTAGGTATGTAGGTGAAAAGAATCATTCAAATAAATATCTTCTCTCTAAAACAATCTAATCTAATAATAATAAGTGGAATATTGAAGTAATCTTTGGTAACCTTTGGTTGCTTGAGGACTAAATCCGTAATTATTAAAATACTCTTTGTTCAACCATGCCATTAATCCATTAAATATAATGAATTCGATTTGGAATCACGAAAAGAAATTTGTACTATTCATAAGGGAGGATTCCTTTTAATTCAAGAAATGTATTTAATATTATATATTAATATATTTCATATTCCATAAATATATTTTTTATACCTATAAAAAATCATTATCCATAGAAGATCAATTAAAATATAATAAATTATGTAATTTCAAGGGAAGAAATTGAAAGTTGATAGATCAGAGTACCAGCCTTGTAGAACACACACAAAAAGAGATTATTATGATCAGACGAAAGCAAGGAAATATATAATCTAGGACCTTCAGTGTCTTTAAAATCAGATCCAAGATTATGAAACATAAGGAACAAGAAAAGAAGAAATGTACCGTACATTTCATTTAATCTTAAAGTACCAATCTTAGAAAAGCTCTAAAAAAGGAATTTATAAAGATAATTATAACTAGATGAAATGTGATCCAAGACTTTCGTTGGCCGTGAAAGTTTTCCAGGAAAAAGGGTTTTAATATTCCCCGTGGTCAGCATCCGGAGAATAGTCGATGATACGACGTAGCCCGAGCACGTGAAAGTCGACCACGAGGCTCGGTCGTGGATTTTTGCACACTCAGAAACCAGTTTCTGCTCCTATTGTTACAACTGTCGCGGCTACTCTCGCGCACGGAATCTTTCCCTCGGGCCACATTTCTTTATTCAACCGCTTCTTTCGCGCGTGGGTGTCGCAAAACTTTTTGCCGCTGATGAAATCTCCATCGGGAACGAATTAAAACCGTGTCAGACAGTTCGAGACTCTTACGGCTGTCTGTTCTACTGTTAAGTAATTTAAATAACCGCTGACACCAAACCATTAATCATACAGCGACAAGAAAGAATTTTTTCTCCTTACGTTCTTCTTTTTCATTTTGAAGAATTTTTATTTGACAAATGGATAAAATGTGTTCTTCATTTTATCTTCCTATATTATCCGACAAATTTTTAAAAAATTTTTAAAAGATTAGAGAATCGACATAGAGTAAAGGATCATTTAATACTACACTGGAGCTAATAACTAATAACTAATATATATAATAACTGGAACTAATGGAACTAATACGTTATCAATATAACGTAGATAACGTTAATAAATTATTGATATAAAATAGAAATTAATAGATAGATTATTTAACATTAGAATTACCAATCTATATCGTATACTGAAATATATATTAAAATGATAGTTATTGATATGTTTTAAGAAACGCACTACGCTGCCAAATATTCTACCATTAAAAGAAAGGTCGTTAAATTTAAAATTCCTCCGTTTTAAGGAATCTACTCTACATCAAATTCTTCATTCTATTTCCAAGTACAAGATTCCAGCAATTAACATCTCGTGAATTCCTCCACCAATAAAGAACCTACGGTTCGCAAGAAGGTTAGAATTCAGCTGAAAAATTTATTACCTACGATTGACAAAAAGAAAGAAGGAGATAAATACCATTCAAAAAATAATAAATGCCATTGGCCTTTGTCATTAAACGCACGTTCGACGAACGATCAAAGAGAATATGCTAGTCGCGTGCATCAAAGCGATTAATTCTTTTCTTGATTATCAATGAACTATATAGTCGAAGAGGAACGATGAGGGAATTAATAAATGATTACGCCAATTTCATTGCGTCACGCATACCAATGGCTGCCCCGTTGGAGGTACAATAAAACGAAGAGGCTGTTATTGACCTCACGTTTCAGGCTAAATAGTAACTATACATGATGGTTGATCGTGCACGCCACGCGACTATCGCTACATACATGATCGAACCGGTACGTGTTTCTCGTGTGTCCCTTTGGGACCATTCCGTGGCTCTATGAAAGAGAAACGTTTCTCATGACGCGTGCCAACAATGTCATTGTTCTTATCGGGGGAGAGACGGCTGAACCTGATTCCACGCTGGCTCGATCTATATAACTGCTTTCACACGCATATACGCGGAATTGGGCAGTAACATTGAAGTATTACTCAGATTAGTCAAGTCATTTCAAGGTTCGGATTATTCAAGTTGCTTGAGGATTTAGATTATTTGACTTAACTGAAGATTCGAATTATTCGAGCTATTTGAATATTTATATCATTCATGTTACTCGAAGATTCAGATTAGATCAGAAGAAAGAATCGTTTTCGATCTATGGTTCCTTCGAGACATTCGTCGCTTGTAATAGGCGGAATACGTCCCAATAAACAAAAATTTAATCTTGGATTTTTCATGGTCATGGCCGCATTTGCATCAACGTTCTCTTACGAACCTTCCTCCATCTGGAAGTGAGTAGAATCACGTTACGATTCTCGTTACACTTATATTTCTTACACATTGTATATATCTCTTTAAATATTGTACAATTTCTTATATATAATGTAAAGATAGATGCGAGGATTCATATAAAAAGTAGACGTCACTATCTTGAATGAGAAATTGTCCACAATGTACAGTTTCAATAGGAGATTGTTATTCGACACGTAGCTGGTCATTACTGAATCGTAATGCAAAAAGGTGATAAAGAAAATATTGCCCCTGTGAAGAGAGAATCATCCGTAATAAGAATTGCAATGTGGTTGATACTCTACACTTAGCTGCCACTGGGTCAAACTGCTTGGCCATGAGAGTGCAATTACCGTTCTGCTACATTCTCCGATTTCCATAGATATGTACTGTGTACATTGAACATCAAACTTATCGGTCATCGTAATACAAAGCATTTCTAGAACCTTCACATCGTAAAAGTATTACAAATTATTTATAATCAAAAGCATTAAACGAAAGTTAACTACAAATGATCTGTGATCAAAAATATTAAACAAAATTGTCCTGTTAAAAAATGCCAGTATTCTATACGTATAACAATTCACTAGATGAAATATATCAGGATGCTCTGGATATTTTTCAAGGATATCCTTCAGTCTTCATTAGCTGCTCTACAGATCAGACTTCTTCGAAGGTCGAGACCAGAATATCAAGTTCTTGTTACACGGTGGAAATTTTGTGAACGAACAGAAACTGGGCAAAAGAAGATACTGCACTTCCAGATCGAGAATGCAATATGAAATGGTTGCTGGGAGAAACGAATATGTCGGGACGGGCGGGAAATGCTACGAGGAAATTGGATCTGTAGATCGAGCGTCCAATACGAAACTTGTAGAAAAAAAGATAATGAAAATTTCAGATATAGATGTAACTAGATAAAAAAAAAAAATATCACCATACCTTTATATTATCTGACGTTGCAGAACAATGGCTACCAGCAGAACTATTTTCTGATTACTGTAACTAGGTTAAATTTGAAAGAAAATTTACATTCACTATTTTTCTCCGGCTGACTAATTTTAGATCTTGTTTATCTAATTCAAGTTTCTATCAAAATCCCTTACTCCCTTTAGACCCCTAACCTCCGCGTCAAACTTTCTAACCTAAAATGCAAATATACAATATGTATGTTCCTTTATAAATTGCAATATAAAAATACACATTTAGAAAGCCTAAAATACAAATAGGTATAGCTTTACATAAAAAATAAGTAAGCGACTATCTACCATCTAATAGGAACCAATTTAGGCCATAAACAGGCAAAGTAACGAGGATATACCATTTCGCCGGTACTGGGCAGGTTTTTGCGTCCGGTCTGCCGCGAAAATTATGCCGAGACCGAAGTGCGTGAGACGAACCGTTATACACGGTGAGCCCGTAAAATTGTTATTCAAATGTTTCAGCTGACGGACAGTGTACCCCATGGATTACGTGAATATACCGGCTGAGTCCACGTTGAGGGTAAGATGCTAGGGGGGAACGGATGTTTTCGCTCGAGTGCCCGACCGGCATTGTACCGCCGCTTATGGCACGATAACAGTTTCCTCCGGCAATAACGATTTCAGTATCAGGATGACAAGACACGCGAGCATTATGAACACTCTTGTTACTCGAATTCGGCCCTGAAGCTGGGAAAAAATCATGGATAGATAACGAATCAAGAATTCCTCGCATTTCCAGCATTTTTCTCATATGTATGTATAGATAGATATTCTTGCATGTATATGTGATGTATATGAATATGGATGTAACACATTTATTATTATAGCAAACTGTGTCAAAATGTGTACAGTTTATGTTTGGCTAGTTTTTGTACCTTTTTTGTTTGTTAATAAATATTTGAAATTTAATGTTAGATTTATTACAATCAATATTGGCTGGTTCATATATTTACAACTTTTTAAAACGCTACAATCTCTCTCTCTCTCTCTTTCTCTCTCTCTCTCAGCATTCAAAGAATGAGTTGACTCGACACATATTTATTTATCTCTATAGTAAAAATATTGAAAATGAATGTCCAAAAAGGAGACTAGACAGACTGACCCACTTCATTCTATAAATGCTAATACTTCAGAATTTATGTTCAATTGAAAGGAGAGTCCATTGAGTCTGCAGAAAGAAATATCAATAGAAACATATTAATTAATTTGCTTTGTTCAATATGCAACTTCTAAGCTCATACTTCATTACCACTTATAGATAAAAATAGGCTGTCCTGCATACTATAACTGAATTTAACTAGTCCAGAAATTCACTCGTGAATTATACATATTTAACCGCTAGCAAATTACTATCGCTGTATGTACATGCTACGTATTATCGTTTCTGGTGAACGGCTCATTTTCTAAGGAGTACATCAGATTTTGATTCCACCAGCTCGACCAATGTGTATAACCCGGAATAATATCCAGTGGACGAGTTATCGTCGCGGAG
The DNA here is from genome assembly GCA_014825925.1 of Bombus breviceps. Lineage (NCBI taxonomy): Eukaryota > Metazoa > Arthropoda > Insecta > Hymenoptera > Apidae > Bombus > Bombus breviceps. The sequence goes on from CM026185.1 coordinate 3,480,888, forward strand.
AACCGCATGGAGGGAGATTCTCCGCGCTTCAGGTACCCAATGTGATACTGGGACCATAAATTCTGTCGGATAGTTGGCCAGACCAGGAGAATCTCATTCGGCATAACTGTACCTGCACGCGATTTCTGTGGGAGATGGTGAACGGCAGAGTCGCGCGTATCTCCCATAAATCTACTATTTGATAATCGGCGTGCTCGGATTAGTTTCGTTCGACCGTGTAACACGATCGAGGCTCCGATTCGTTAACGCGTTCATTGGCAATGATGGTCATCGATGACCCGCGTTACTAAATTTTTTAGAACGCACTGTCACCCGAATTTTATATACTTCTCACTTTTCAATCGCGACAGATTGAAATATATCATACGCCATAACATTTAACTTTTGCCAATTTTATTTTAATTACAAAATACTATCTAACAATAAGTTCACATTACTGAACATTCTTTAATCCATATATGTAATTTATTTTAACCATTTTAAAAAATGTAATAAAACATGTGTTACCGATGACCATCGTAGCAGACAACATAGATTTCGTGAACTACAAGATCTTCAATAATGCGAACGATTTAGCTTATGAGAGAAAAAAGCACAAATACGACATTTTGCAAAAATTAAATGTTATGTGTACACTTCAATCTATTCTATAAGTCTATTGAGCTATCCATGATTTCCAAACATGGCTTGAATGCAGGATTTTTTTATCTTCCTAGTACATATCTATTATATCTGTTTTATCAACAGGATAAAGACACAAGGATGACAGCTGCAGGATATAAATTACGTACAGAATTTTCCAATCTTCTCGGGGCAATTATCTAAAACGTTTTAGAGAAGTGGTTGAGTAATAAAGTTATACCGAGGTAACATAAAGATAAGTACATAGATAAATATATACTGCTGCAATCACAATTGATTATCAATTGGTGTCATTGTAGGTAGCACACAGATATTAGAGACAGACTGTCGTGCTTGGTTGTTCTTTCGAAGATAAAATCATCCTCCTTGCGTCGAATGAAAGTTATGTAAAACGCGTTGTTGGTGAGAAACTCGTCAGAAACTCAGATTAGCCAACGGTGAACAGATTGAATAATTTAACAGATCAGTGTCCGTGTCCAGTACACGGTCGTGTTGAAAAACTACGTGGTCAGTGTTTTAAATCATAAACTTCATCGTAAATTGAATTGTGCAAATAGCACCGATGTTTCCTGGTAATCTTTGTGGCAAGCAATCACGTACACCCAATACGAGCTCGCATTCTAGATGATTGAAAACCCTTCGGTTATTCGATTACGAAAAAACAAGCGAAAATCATAGGGGAAACGTATGATAGCCGGTTTTGTTGATTTTTTCAATTTGTTACTCAGCGGATAAAAGAAAATATTTTAATGTAAGAAAAAGAAAATGGTATGGGACAAACGTTATGAGCTACACTTTTTGTCTCTCACAACGAAGCAATTCTAAAATTCCATACGCTGCTGACTAGTTCTATATTACTTAAATTACCCTTTGATTCGATTTACAGATGAAGCATCGGCTCGTGCTATATGTTTGTAATTGATTGATATTTATAATTTCAAAGATGTTAATATACAGGGTGGTTGGTAACTGGTGGTACAAGCGGAGAGGGGGTGATTCTACGCGAAAAAAGAAGTCGAAAATATAGAATAACAATTTTTCGTTCGAGGCTTTGTTTTCGAGAAAATCGACTTTGAATTTTCGCTCGGTACGCGTCCACTTTATCGCGTCTCGTTAGAAAGTGGATGTTATCGCAGTTTAAGTTTGTTTTTGCCGTAACGGAAAATTAGGAATACATAATGAAATAATATGAAGTAATCATAAAGTTTATTATTACAAAAATTGCTGAAAAAAAACGAAAAATTTTTATTTTATATTTTTGACTTCTTTTTCGCGTAGAATCACCCTCTTTCCGCTTGTACCACGAGTTACCAACCACCCTGTATATTCCTAGATTTTAAATACTGATGTATAATTTATATATTGATAATTCAATTTGTTTAAATAATTTATTTAAATTATCTAACATTATTCTACATGCAGATACATAACTTTTTAAATATTCAGGAAGATGGCAAAAACATATATACATAGTTAGTCTAAAAATCAAATGTAGAGACAGTTTTAACAAGATGTAAAATTAGTCGACGATATATTGGATTTTGAAATTGTTCTTCCATAAAAGGCAGGATATTTTCTTCACCTTCGACTTCCAAAAATGAAATGCATGAAACATTTTGTAGAACGACGATATTGAAAGCTATTAAGATAATTATTAATACCAAAACGCAGCTATCCATTAGTGGAACGCAACTGTAAATGGTTTAATGATTACAGAAACTGTGGAGTACATAATAGCCTCTGTACCTGGAAGCTTCGGTTTAAAGTACAATGTACGAAAGACTGCAGAAACCACTAAATGCACGAAAAGGAGTTCAAGCGTTTAATTACCACTCGGTAATGCATTTGCTGTCGTATAAGCAACATAATAGCTATATGCTCGGTGGAGCAAATATAACACGTTGTGAGAAAAAAAACGAAGATACGTAGTAGGAAGAGAAAACGATGGTATCCTTGAATGGAGAGTGTTAACAGTTCAGGGATGAAGGTAAAATCCGATCCATTAACCGTGACGCTTTATCTAACAGAAAGTGGTTCCGATGGTTAGAAGCCATGTGGTGGTTGTTGGCTAAAGTCGAATAGTTTAATGAAGCTGACCACCTTCATAGCCGCGAAGTATTTCCCAGAGACTTGTTGCGTTTAATTTTAGAGTAATTATTTTTATAGAATAATAGTATATGAACATATATACTCTTGTCATTTCACTAAAAATTTTAATCACACAAATTTTCATTGCCTATCTGTCTCAATATGATTATACTGAAATATTTTACTTATAACTAGTAACTAGTAACTAGTCACATTAATTTTCCATATATATAATCAAAAGACTCTTGGTGGCTCTTTAGACAACGTCACAAATGTTCCTCCATTTGTAGTATGCATTTATACTTTTATAGAATTTTTTCATTAAAGTTACGTAGTAATACTCTACCAATAATTATAACGCAGATTTTTCCTACACTTGTAGACATAATTTACCTCTCTCTCATATGAACGTGACGGTTGCCATTCAAAGAAGATGGGGTGACTATTCCGAGGCGTTGATTAGTAATAAGATCCAATGCAATTAAAAACTCCAAAATTAAATACTTTAAAACTAAATTATCACAGTGCCCAATAGCTCAATGATAGCTGCCAGCTAACAGTTAGATATCAAAGAGTATCCTAATACTTATATGTATAGTCGATGTACATCATTCAAGAACTATTGGAAGAACTTACCAGAGATATGATATGTCCTCCAGCCATAAGCGACGTTTAGTTCCTTCTTTCCTTGAAGAAGGCCGAAGTGAACTCTGCCAGCACTTTCTTGAGGATTTGGAGTTCTCAAGGGTCGCGCCTCGACCCAATGTTGCGTCACCAGAGCGGCACAAACCAGCCCACCGCCCAGTAACGACAGGAAGAACGTAGCAAAGATCGTGCCCCTTCGGAACATCGACGTCATCCTTGGATCACGAGGCAAGCCAGTCTTCGGATAGTTTGAGATCACTGGACAGAGGAGGAACGAAAGAAGTGGCAAGTCATACCGGATGCGCGGCTCGCATTCCTTTCATTCTGAGAGCGGCCAGCCCATGAAACTTCAATGAAGTTTATATACTGTGACAGGAAACAAGTTTGTGTACGGTGCATTCCGTCGTGTAATTAAACTCCGGCACATGAAGCTTCGTACATGATAAGTATGCGTTGTGTTAACTATAAAATCGTTGCAGTTCAACAAAGTTGAAATAAACGAGATTTATAAGAGGAAAGCGTAGAAGTATTTGGAAATAAATGTCGGTGATAGAGCATAAAAGAAATTACAGGATTGACATACACAGGATCCGATTGAATAAGATGTAAAAGCGGGCACACCGTGATTCCTCGTGTAAAAATAAGGGAAAGATATAGAATAAAACTTTTTCATTTTCGGCTTACTTTTCAATAAAATCGAGTTTAAAAATTAGATAGCTTTAAGTAATAGACAGACGGTCATTGTGCGTGTAAAAATAAGTCAAAAATGTGGAATAAAATCTTTAAAGCTTCATTTTCAAGAAAATAAAGTTTGAACATATTTAGTTAAAAATCGGTGTAGTACGTGCGTGTGACAAATTTTGCTCTGTATCTTTTTCTTATTTTTACTCGAGAAATCACATTGTTTCCGCTTTTACGTGTTATTCGACCGGACCCTGCGTCTACTCGGATATTTGTAGGACTATAATATAGTCGTCGAATTTCTTTATAATACAAATTTCAAAACTGTTATCGATTTTTTAAAATGCTTGATACTCCCAAAATTTTCTCTAGCATCTAGAACCTCTGATATTCTTGAAATCCTCTCGAAACCTCAGACCCTTTAGAACATACTCAATTACCCTATACTACTGGAATCTTTGAAACCCTCTGAAACCTCAACTACCACTAGAAAGTTTCGAAGCTGCAGCGCACTCGAAACTTCAAAATATCCCAAAATCTCCAATCTGGAATGCCGTATATACTATATTTCAAATCTTTGATCGATCTTTAAATGATTTTTATAACATTCTCAATTTCTTCATTTTCTTCGAACACTTCAAATCTTTGAGACCCTCTGAAATCTCAAATATCACGGGAAGTTTTTGAACCTTCTGGATTTCTCCGCACTGCTAAGGTCCTCGAAACTGTCTGAAATTACAGATCTCAGTGAAAATTTTAGAAGCTGCAACACGCATGAAAGCCTCTAAAGTTATCTCTACTCATCAAAGCGAATAAAAGAGTCTTAACTCCTTACGTTCTCGTGTGCTTTATATCGTAACGTAAACCTAGGAGGTGCGTGGAAAAATGTTGTCCTATTCGCTGTCTCTGCTAACTCGTAACTAGTTAGTGCGTACAACTTGTTTCCTTTTGCGAACAAACGCGAGAACCATTCGGAGACAGCGCATATTTCTCGTCCAAATACGATGTCCTCTGTGTTCGTAGGTTGATTGGAATGACGCCTTATATTTGCACAATGTTCCTTTCTCTGGTGGCGGTTTCTCTTTTCGGCAAAAGCAGCGTGTTGACGCTTTAATCGTGGACAGGACGCTCGACGCGTGGGTATCGGTAGTCTACTTGACGACAGCAACTATTTAAATTATGCCACAGAAACTATGCCGCTTTCGCAACAATTATCCGGTCTGCTAGAAAAATACTGCTGGTGTGAAAGCGCCTAGACCAAATATTACGCTACTTTTCCAGAAACCTTTTTCATCCGTCCGATGAATTACTGTTTTGTCGGAATTCTCAGAGCGATAGGATTGTACGAGGCAGATGAAAAGTTTGGAAAAAGAATATAGAGAGTGAAGTCGAATTTCAGAAACATATAGTGCTCATTAAAGCGAACAGTATAGAATAAATGGGATACATTATTCTTTCGATAATACAAATTTATACAATGCTTATCTAACGATATTTAATCTGCACGCTATTCTAAAGGGAAAAGGATGAAAGGAAGCAAGGCCAGTGAATAACAAGCAACCTATCAAACATCGAATTCACACAGCGTATCCGACAGCTTATTAAACGACAACATCAACGTAGCAATTATTTTAATTCTCCAATTATTTCGAGCATTAAAGTTCATCCTTCTCCTGCTTTCCTTTCGTTCAGCAGCTCGGTCATTTTGTCAAGACACTCTCAAAATGGTTTATTTGAAGCATAAATTGATCATTTCAACGGCTTTTTTCATATTTAGAAAGACAATATATCTAAAGCTTAGCACATTGTAAACAAGTCAAGCTGAACTCGATTACTGTAAATTCAATAGAAATTTTGTATTTTACATACGATATTTAATATGAATATATCGAAATAGAGATGTTATTAAACTTCGAATTGCGAGAATATAAAAGCAGAAATTTTATATTCGTAAGCAAATTATGAACAGCTTTTGAATTTAATCTATCGAGTGACGCGATAAAACACGGTACAATATTCGATTAAGTCGAACAACGAAATGTTAACGCGTTACATTCGCGCGTGTATTTCAAACACGAATCAGTTGAAACGTGCTTTTCAGGAAAAGCGGAAACCTATCTGGAAACGTCGCAAAAATGACTTGTATTAAACACATCGTTTTGGCAAAAAAACATGTACCTTAAATTTTACCAAAGTGAGGAGAGAACGAAGAATCGCTCTCTTGGTCTATACGTCTTAGGATAGAACAGAATTGTTTTAAGTCGTGACATATTTTCAAAACACATGTGCGATATGCAGTGAGAGTCGAATGCTCAACGTACACCTTGAAGGCAGAAAATTTATTCAAAAACTTTTATTATAAATAAAATTTTATAAGTTAAAAACACGTGTATGTGACGCACATAAATTGAAAATGGATTGACAAGAAGGATGTAAAGTACGCAGGATTACAAATTAATAGTAAAAAAAGATCATACGTAAACCAATATTACACGAACATCATTTCTTTTACGGTGTATCGCTCACTTTTGACTCTCGCTATTGATTCTCTAAATGTCACCTACAATGTACATATTTAGATAAAGAAAAATATGATAAATGATGATAAATACCTTGCCCCTGGCTCTCGACAAAGTGCACCTGGCTGAGGCTTCTCGAGAACTCGCCCTGCTTGACCTTCTGCGAGAAGTCGCCGTTGCCGAGCCTCTTGGAAAACTTGACGCGACAGTTGCTCCGAGGTTTGCCTGGCCTCAGCAGCGACGATGGCCTCGGTCTCTTGGCGAACGTGTACGGGATAGTATAGGGCTGTGCTACGTAAAAGTAAATCGGCCGATAGTCTTCATGGAGATGAGACTGCACGAATCCGCCGTTCGTCGGATAGCTGTTGTACACGCTCGGTGCTCCGTTGCTATAAGCGTACGAGCCCGTGTAGTGGATACCGTAGTGGTTCGCCGTGTTTCGTGACTTCCTTTCCACCGTTTTGAAAAAAAGTGTCCCTTTCGTCGGACACTGTCCTTAACTTAATAAAACTCCTCGACAAGCGTCAATATACCTGCTGCACGATTCAATTCCTCTATCCAGTATACGGTTGATTAAGTACCAATGAAATAGTTTCTTATATTTCGTTTACTAGTCGACTACGACAGGATCGTTATTAAAATTGTACTAAATTAATGAAATACCGTCTTATACTTCGTTTATTATTCAGCTGCTGTTAGTTCTGTTATTAGAGGAAGTACTTCGATAGACAGAATCTTAATATTATTAAAATTGTTTGACGATCGTCGCTAGATTTGTTGCTCGATTCAATTTTGCTGTTTGATAGTTAATAATGTACTGTCTTATACTCCGTTTACTACTTGTCTATTACCAGCCTTGTTACTAGACGCAGTCCTTTCCTTTTCCTCTTTTTTTTCTAAATTATACAAGGACAGCACCGTAACAGCTAGTTTTTCTATAGTTCCTCACAAGATCGAAGTCGAACTTAGTTGTGTTTCTTTCTAGCTCTTCGTGACTTCTCTCTCGCCACAGTTGTTAACCTTTTGATGAACCGCGTAACAAGTGTCTGAATGATTGATCGCTTTCTTGGTTCCTTCAAACGTTCCTCAAGATCGAGATTACTTTTCTTTTGAGCAAAGAGGTATTCGATGGTCTATCAATAAAAATTTTAGGTGGATCCGTTTCGTCGGATGAAGGAAACTGGAGCTGGCTATTCTTTCAGCAGTCGAAGAAAGAGAAGTAAGAAAGAGAAAGAGAAAGAGAAAGAAAGAGAGGGAGAGGGATAAAAAGGAACCCTTCTGGCGCCCGAACGGAAATTCCTTTCCGGCGATTCTTTATCAAGGGACGTGATTCAAGCCAGCAATTGAATTTTTCACTAGGACCGTCCGTTCCGTATGCAGGAGAGATTGTTTTCCCGTAAGATCCTCTGCTCCACGCTGCGGGTATTCTAAATGAGAAAGTCGCCCCCTCTCCGCTTCTTTCCCGCTTAATTGTCAATTAAGTGTGCTCGCATATACGTGTCTGAAAGTTTCCAACCCTCTGACCACCGTCAGTTTCCAGTTAACTTAGAAACGTTGTAATTTGCATGTAGGAGTGAAGCGTGGCGTTGTCGTTGTTTTCCCGCGTATGTTTCCCTCCCAGCTACTTTGAATAGTAAAGGGAGATCCTTCTAAAGTTAACGGTCCCTTAGTATCCTCTTTTTTCATGAATATTCTCGCGCTGCTTTTCATGTCATATCCTTGAATCCTTCACTCTCCTCCCTCGATCCCCTTTCTTTTTTCTTTTCTTTCCTCTATCTTTCTATCTTTTAACGACCACTTAGCTACACGAAGCGTTCTTTACCAAGCACGAGGTTAAAATCCCAAAGAGCTATTAAGATTCTCTTTTCGAATTAAAATTTGAACGTGCCCATTACGACAACGCGAAGCTTCCGGCGCATAGTAATCGCATTAATTGGACCACGTTCGTTCCGGTGAAAATCGTAAAAAGCTTAACGAACGCCTCTCTCTCTTTCTTTCTCTCTCTCTCTCTCTCTCTCTCTCTCTCTCTCTCTCTCTCTCTCTCTCTCTCCGTTTATCCGATACACTTCTTGCATCAGAGAGGTGCCACGAGTGGCAATAAGTATAGACTCGGCGATAAGCTAAGGACTATGCCGGAATTGGAAGAGAGGGGAAAACACTCCGAGATTCTGGACTCTGGTCGTTTCTTCGATCTTGTAATAAACTGCAGAATCTGCGACGGACGATCAGCACATGTACGAGTCTGAAATTGTGTCAAGCCATATATCGTGTTTCACCTTTTGGACCGAATTATTTCTTTCTTTTCTCTTTTTATTTCTTTCGTTCTTTTCTTTTTTTTTTACCGCAAGTTATTGTGCAGAATGTCAAGCGATTTTGTATCCACGATGCTTCGGAATTCTTCTCGAATACCGCTCGGAGTCCAGATTTCTCGACGGCGACGACGTGCAGCGTGATCTTTTCTTCCTCTCACCGTTTCACGTTGTGTCAACTGTAAACAATGCGGTTCCACGTAAGTCGCGCGCTCGAAAACAACATGTATATATATATATATACATACAATGGAGACGGACAAAAGAGAGATTTTTCCCTGCAAATTCTTTCATCTTGAATCTTAAGTATATCTAAATTAGAATCTTGCATTTAAGTCCACATTATGATTAAAAATTTCGTATAAACATTTTTTTCTATCGTATTCCAATCTTGTTCTTTTTTTTTGTAAACTAAAAGTTTCAAACAGAAATTTTTCCTTCCAAATCCCTTTATCTTAAATCTTTAATAAAACTAACAATAAGTTAGGATCCTTTAAATTTAAGTTGCTTTGCATGTATCTTTTCATTGTACTTTGGCCTTGTTCCTTTTCTTACGACCTAAAGGAGAAAATAATTAGAACAGAAAATTTTGCTGCATGAAGCTCTTCCGTGTTGTATAATTTACCAACTTCCATGTCATCTTATTCTTTAAATATTTTTGTTTCCGCTTTCCCTCTTAAATATTGAATCACCCATCCATGTTTCATTCTGTAACTTATCTTATCCTGACCTAGCTTAACATTTACATTCCAAACCTCCTAAAAGTCCTAAAACTCCTGAAATTTTCTCCAGTCAAAGATTTCTTCTAGCAGAACTTAGTGTCGACCTCTGTACATAATGCTACAAAATAAAATTCTATATCCCCTATAGTCAAATAATGAATTTCGTTAAATAGCGTAATTCACCTATCACAGTATAATAATTCTTTCACCAAAACTTCCAAGCAATTCCTCAGCAGTAAATCCGCAAAAAAAGCTAAGTTTCAGCAAACAAACGCACGATCCATTTCCAATGTCCAAGCATTGCTTAATCATGTCGCGTTTTCCCCACTCTCTTCATCCTCTCAGTTATTTTTCAATGTTCTCAAAATGAGTTTACGTTGGCATTCATGAACAACGCCGTCGGGTAACGCTCTTGACGTAACTGGAGCAGCAGTTGCACGAACGTAATATATTGCATTCACACGTCCGCGCATCGTTTTTTACAAATTGTTTAAGGGTCCCTCCATTACCGTCCGTTCCTGTCCCGCCAAAATTATGTACGTATAGTGGTCGGACTCGGAGGTTGCTCCAATTAATTCGTGCAGAATCGTACGCGATCGTCAACAAAAAACCGGTAGTGATTCGTTCAAGGCCGAACGCACACGAGTGATGCGATATCGAATTGCGTTGTTCGTTATTTGCAGGCGAATCATTAGTAGACGAGATATAAGATAAATCTGACACCTTGTGAGATTTCGTGTCACGTGTCCTGACATACTGATCGTGGAAAAAATTAGAGGTTTCGTTGTGCCATCTACCATTTAGAGCGACAAGCTCTACCTACGAAATAGAGTAGAGCATACGATTATCCTAAATTTAAATTCACATTCAAATTTTCGGATGCAGATTCGAATTTAACTATCAAGAATACAGTTATCAAAATAGTAGAAAAATTCCAAGCGAAGTAGTCATAAGGAATTTTTAATATTCTAATATTTTTTTAACGAAAGATGTGCGAAAAACTTTTTAACTGTTTTATGTTGTTCCCATCACAAAAAATTTCCCTCTTAAACCTGTCAAACGCGTAATCTGACACGGCAGCGACTTTCCTTTCGAAATTTATATCATCTCTGTATTTGTGAGATAACACTAATGCAGCATAAACTTTTCTCTTTTTAACTTTTTCTAAATAAAAATTGCGAATCTTTAAAGCAGAAAATCTTTAATAATCAAACTAAAAAATTCATAGTCTATCGAAATATAAATCATGACAATGTCATATTGATTGTCTGCACAACGATTAAACAACGAAAAATGTAGATAAATTTCTGGAGAATCCGTGGATAACCAAACGGTGTTTTCACAGCTGTAAAGGAGAACAAGTTACGTTGAAACTGGTCTCGATGATCGCTGGCCACGGTGATTTTCGTAATCGGAACCTTGACGCGACATCGCTGACATTAATATGTACCTGTTATGTTAATGAAAAACGATAACGACCCGCAGAATCTATCTTAAGAGCGGGTAATAGGAGATATATTAACAAGGATAAATGAATACTTCGATGGACGTTTTCCTTTTCATCGACGGGAAAACGTAATTACGTAACGATTAATGCATCCTTCTAGTACGTCTTTCTTCCATTATATCACAAATAAAATAAATAAATTCATAGGAAATTTGAAGATGCAAAAATGCATAGAACACACACGCTACATACATACAGTATCTAAAACACAGCACTTGTCATAATACTCAGTACGTCAAACAAATTTTTGCTTATTACTTCGCTCGCTTTCATAAAAATATAAATTTTCATAAATATCCTTAATGTGGCCTCGGTCATAAGATATTTAGGATTGTAATTACTAAATGCATCTAGCGCTTCTGTGTACATAGTAATAATTTGCATAAGCATTAATGTCACAGAATATGGCATAAATGTCATTTGCGGTTTGCAAGAACACAAGTAATAAATTCCTTAACAGACATTTGCCCCCCTGAAATCTAGTGTGGGTCTACTCGCGCGTCGCCAATCGGTCTTTAAACGCACTAATTGGGCAATACGTCGGTACATCGCTGGAGAGACTTCAGGTGATTAACCACGTGACCGAGAAGATGAAACAATCGAAATTAATCTCCGTTATTGAAAGACCAGTCAGGTTTAATGGATGCCCTTAGTTTCTGTCGCGGGCAGAAATATGGAAGAACCAAGCGTACAAAGAGAAAATAGACGGAGCGGACGAAGGGATCACGGATATGAGAGGAAAATAGCGAACTTTGGGAGAAAAAGGGAGAGAAAGGGACGATCAGAGAAAAGCTGACAGGGAAGAAGAGCGAAAAGTGGCAAAAAAGCGAGAGAACAAAGGGAATGCGGATGGAACGGAGAGAAAAGGAGCAGAAATTGGTAAAAGTAATATAAGAGCAAAGAAAAATGCAAGAATGTGTGCGACTGAATGTGGAGAAGCGGGATGATGAGGTCGACTGAATGCCGTTAGACCGTGTCGTTGATGCAGCTACATAACTACGTATACATAGCCTCGTGTGAAATATCATCGCTCGTAGGAAAGGAACAAACGAAAAGCAGAGAAAAATAGAGAAAGACTTAACAAAGAGAGAGTCGCCGACGATCCGAATCTGTCTGGTCGTGACAGTCTTGCATGAGATGGAACGGATCAGAGTGTAATTCTATTGTGACAATGCCCAGCGCTGCTTCGTATTGAGACATTGTTTTCGATCGTTTCTTCGCAAACATAAAAATAAAAAAAGAAAAGAAAGAGATAAAATGTACAAGTTGGAGACGAAATGGTTAGAGAAAAACACCGCCTCGATATTTTCATTCTACTTTCTCTCGTTCCTTTTTTAACACTTTCATTAACCGAGCAGCATCAGAGTGTATATAGACAACTTTAGAGAGGAATAAATGGCAGATGTTCTTCTTGCACATACCTTAACCGTGTTTATAGACAAAATAATCAGAGCAAAGGAGAAAGTGCAGAGATTACGTTCTGACAAATATCCAATTATAACGTTCAAAAACAAATTTTTAAAAAATCATAATAGCTATACTAAATTAGAATAAATCATAGGAATTATTAAGCATAAATACGCTACATTAAAAATGTAGATAGAATATAATATTAAAATAGTAGAAAAAAATGAAATATCTTTTAATTATCGTTCGTCGAATTTCACGCGCACGTAATTGCGTGTCCGTACGGTATTTTCTCAGTAACCCGTTCTTTCTGCCAGAAGAATTTCTCTTTTTACTGATGTACACATCGAACAGGGTTCGAGATAGCTATCTTCGGTATGTCTTTCTGAACGTAACGCGATTCTATCTCGCGCACGATATCTTGGAATTTTTTTCCTCTCCAACAGATTGACTCGTCGTTACAACCGGTCCGGTTCGCGGATTTTTCTTCCCGCCTGACGTAACTCTTTCGACATATACCGGCCATTTGCTTCGGGGCATCGGACAAAGATGCATCGTGGTCCACCGTAGTCCGCGAAACTAGGACACGTAACCATCCCCCCACCATCACCGACAACCAGCCAGTGTTTCTTGTCCTGTTCACTAGCAACTCGCGTAACATGACTTTGTACGTAGATAATGAAATTACGGCCATCGACTGATTCACATGACAATCCATTTATTTTTATTCTTAATTTATAGGCACGTTCGAAAAATATCTATAATTGGGGCTAGTTTTTCTCAAGTAGCTTACGTAAAATTTACATGTATAAATTAGCATAAATATATTGTAGAGGAAGGATGCTTAAAGAAGTTTCAGTACTTATACTTTATCCTCGAGCGATAAACACATGTTTTCTTGATTATACGGCGTAAAATACTTCATGATAGCATGACAGGAATAGCCATAAAATATGCTCAATTTTATCCGAAACGTTGATCCTTAATTCGATCGAGTGAAAATAGACGAATAATACATAGCTTAAGGTTTCTCTTATCGTGATTCAATGAGATCCGTTTGACTAGACTAGAGGACAACCATCTTGTTAGGATAAAAAAAGAGGAGAGAGGGGATCGATGAGAGAAAGGTAGTTGCGAGTATGTACGTGTAGTATATGTAATTTCTGTACGGTTCTTCGAGATATAATTCCATTACGAAATTCTTCTCACGAGATACTTATATCCCACATAACATAACTCTAATTCCAGTATAATTAATTTCTTCTTTTTTCACGTGATCAGGTGAATGAAATTTAATCAACGTGTTAGAATTTACTGGCAATTTCGATCGTATTTCGTCGAGTCAAACGCAGCGGTTTCATCACACCTCAAATTGCTCGACGTTTGAATCTGCGTTACGATGCAACAATGACCTCATGAATAATTTAACACGCGCCATTGTCTCATCGGTATGTACTAATAACATCACGTCAGTTGTAGCGTATCTGACACTGATTCACTTCGTGAATGCGTTCTTTCTTTATTTTCCACTCGTTCACCCGTGGCGCGTAGTTTTTAAAAATTGTTAAACCCGGATACGCGTGATTTTTATCGATATCAACGCAATGCAACATTCACCGTTTCTATGCAATTGCAATTTCACATTACGTCGAAAATTAAAACGAATCTGCATACGTGATTAACAAAATTTTTCTCCTTTTTCGGCGTGCTAATAAAAGTTAACGAAATTTTCGCGGGATGTTATATAAAAATGAAATTACTCTTGCTAATACAAAAAAGTTACATTATTCGCAAAAATTATACATATTTTTAACCAACTCCGTTATTCTGAAAACTGAAATCACAGATCCTATTAGTGGTTCAATGAACTTCCGTTTCGTACCACAAATTGAGATCAGATGAAACTTGAACAATTTAAGTCTGAACTCAAGTTTTCTGTTCGTGAAAAGGAATTCGAATACTTTTCATTTCGTAAAATATGCAAGACAAATATGAGTAACAAAATAAAAAAATAATTGTTAGTAAATATACTAACAATTAACCGCTATAAAAAGATCGATTGAAGAAAAAAAAATGAAGAAGTACAAAATTTTGCCTGCATTGCTTTGGCATCGTTTGTGTCCCGTTCCGCTTCTCTCCCACGCTGTAAAGGTCCTCTTGTTTCACAATTCAAACTTGAACCAGATAACCTTCAGCATCCACCGATAAAGGGCCGATTTCCGATCGTTTCGATCGTATCTCTGACACAACACTTTTTCGTCACTATATTAGCACAATTTAGTCGTAACAATTAGAAGAGTAACCGTTTCGGGACGCATACACACGTTCTACAGCGTCTCTTGAACTGAATTTCTGACTGAGGCCCTGAGTCTTTATGCCCATCTGGCTCTGGCAGGTGTTACAGGCTACAGGTGGCACCACTGCTCGATCAATTATCTTACCTATATCGGTCCCTTCTACGGTTAATATAAAGTGGGACCCACATGCGCCACTTTTGTAAAAAGTTTCGTAAAAAAATGTATAAAAGCATTTCTTGATTCAATAAGGAAAAATGCTTTTTAAACTTGTTTTGATAAGAGCACTAATAATTATTGCTAGACTGTAAATTTTTATACATTTATGAGAAATTTGAAAATATAAAAATGCAAATAATCTATGTAATATATGAAAATATATAAAAATAATTAAAGCGGATCTTGAATTAGATTCCATTTCTTCAATTTATATGAATTTGCATAATTAATTCTAATTATATTAATACATGTGTAGATCTCCTTTATAAATCTATTTACGAACAATGTACACGATAATTTATATCACTCATACATAGCTAAAAATCCCTCTTCCGCCTTACTGGATTTAACAAGTATTAAAAACACCGGCGTTCCCCCGCGAACTATAAATCTGAAATTTTTTATTTCATAAGTGGTTGCGTTTTTAATTTCCTGTATCTTAATTCATGAACTTACCGCTCGTGCTGCAATATTTTCCTTAGAGACTGATGGACGTTCACTCTATGCAGAGAACATTTATCTTTATCCTCAAAATAAACATTTATATTTTCAGGAGTATAACGTCTGTGTGAGTCCCATTCAGGCGGATCATTAAACAGCTGTTCTAATTGTTCTATCAACCTGAATAAGTAAATTTATTGTATGTGAAATAACTTTTAATTTTTTGTATAATGTGAGATTCCTATATGATATAAAAGCATACAATGTATCCTCGTGAAAATTTTGTATGAAATCTGTCTGCTTTATTTCAGGATATAAAATCAGAACTGGCCAAATGAGTTTATTTTGTGCATCCAAATGAACAGCACATTGTACCATTTGTGGAATTTGAGGTTCTAGATCTTTTATATTTGGATTTATTTTCCCTTCAATCAATTCTAAATTAACACCTTTTCCTTTTATTATATTCAGTAATTCTTCTTGTTCTTTATTTAATTTCTTTTCTAATCTATATTGTCTTCTTTTATCTCTTTTCAGACGTTCCTATAAATATTCAAATATAAGTTGCGCATAATAAATACTTTCTCAAGTTTATATGCACTAAAGTATGGATATTCTTACTCCTTCAACTACTGCTTGTGACTTTAAATGTAATATTATCTTGTCAGTAGGAGATTCATCGAGTAATCGATCACAAAAGTCAACACACTGTTCGTACTCTTTTATATGAAAACAACAAGTGGCAGCTCTATTCAAAACTTTTATGTAATTTGGTTTTAACCTCAAAGCAAGCTTGCAGTCATTTAAGCTTGATCTGTAATTTATATAAAAGACAATCTTCATAAAACTAGAACGAGACTGTAATATTAAAATATGTGTGATATCAAATATACCTATAATTTTTTAACATAAAATGTGCAGCAGCTCTATTATTATAAAGCTGAGCCATTAAGTCAATATCTTTGCATTTAGTTCTTATTCCTTCTGTGTAACTCAGAATACCTAATCTATAATTTTTATACTTGAAATTGAAATTTCCATCCTCCTTATAATTATTTGCAAGTTCTATAAAACACATGCAAATGTAATACTACCAATATCTATATAAACATTTATACTGTTAAATTAACTGTTAACCCTGCAATCTCGATAATGCTGGAAATATATATTTTAATTGCAAAAATAAATAAAAATAGGGTCTAGATAACTGAAAAACATACTATTATTGAAACAACAATCGCTTTAAATAGGTTTAAATTTCCTGAATAGTCTTGGTGTTTGTACAAAAATAACAAAAGTTACTATCTTTCTTAGAAATATTTAAGACAAATACCGAACAAGAATATAGTACCCTGTTATGATATTCCAAGGTTAAATTAGAAGGTTACAAACTAAATAAGAACAAATTAATCCAAACCCTCAGGTGTATTCTCATCCTCCCCATATTTGAGCTGTTGTAAACCTTCCATCAGTGGAGAAAGTTCTTCTCCAGGTTCCGGTGTCTTTTTCATGAAAAATGGATGTTTTTCCATTTCCTCTTCCCACCGATCTTCTGGCCATCCTTCGGTATAGCTCTTCTTTTCCAAATTACTAATATATTCATCGAGTTCAGCGTCTAATTTTGAAGCAAGTTTTAATCTTTCGTTATCAGTCCATACTTTACTTTCTTTTTTACTTGTTCCTTCCATTGTTTAACGATTATTTATATTAACTCTTTATTTATTGGTAATAAGAAAGAGTACACAAACATAAATATCAGTGAAACAGTTACGATACAAAATTATTCAACAACGACACCAAATTAGACTCCAAATAGTACAAATTTAATCGAGAATAAAAATAAAACAGATTTAATCCTGCAAACCACAACCTCCAAAATTTCACGTGTCTATGTATCATTTCTTAATGTCATAACATTATCGGCCGAGTAGATTCTCCAATTCTCCCCCAATGATGGCGCTAGTAGTATTCTTATAACTATTATTTTAAAAGGGCTTATAACATTAACACCTTCCTCTTTTTAACATTTTTCATATTAAATATTTTATACAACCTCAAAGCATATTACCAAGAAACTTACTGGTAAAAAATTGTCAATATTTTAAAACAGTAGTATTCATTTAAAGGTTATAATTTCAACTAATACATTTAACATGATTACTTTAAAGCTTTTCGCTCTTAAAGAAGAGACTCTAAAATACTTGAAAAAAAATATAACCAACGAAACATCTGAAAGTTTCTTTAATTAATATAAAAACAATCGTTCTCGTTTAACGCTTCCAATTTCCCTCAAAAGGAACAGTAAACAATGCAACGACATCGTTGTTGCAGATTCATCGGTGAAAATTCGATTCTTAGTTTCGAATTGGTTTGATACGTAGTGGAAAAAGGAAGAGAGGGGTGGATAATCCTACAATAAAATCTGTATTGAAAGTTAGGGATGAGAAAATCCAGAGGAGATACGTCGATCGGGTAGGTAGGGGTGGTTAAGGTTCGGACGTTTACGCAAACATTCGGGTTTTGGCCCCTTTGTGTTCGGCTGGGCAAGATGGCGCTCGGTGAAAGCTGGTCCACGATTGGTCGATGAGACCGCACCGCGAATCTCCCGAGAACAGTCGCTTCCACGGCCTCGGAGCGGGCGAGTTGTTGGTCCCCTTGGAAAAAAGCAAAACACGCTCTCTCGTTGCGGCGGCGAGTGTAATGGCCACCGTGGGCCTAGGATAGCAAGAGAGGTGAGGCGGTTCGCGAATTCTTTTATTGAAACGCTGGCTAATCAATGAACGACTTATCAGCCCGGTCAACAGTCAGTGCATATAATAATACGCGTGTGCCGAACTGCCGCTCTTTCGTCTCGATCGGTGGCTTCTGTCCGGTGAAGAGTGCGTGTACATCAAGTAGTGCATCAGTGTACTTAATGTGTGCCAGCCATTGTCGAGCGTGCATCATAGTGCCGGTCACCTAATAATCGCCGATCATCACTGGATAATATTGCTTGTTCGTCTTGTCTGTTGGATTCTACCCTTCTGGCACGCGACGCAGCATCGGTGAGTACTACGGCATAGTTAAATGAAACCGTATCACACGATGTCGACGACCGTGCGTATATGTATGTCGAGGTGGCTTAGCGTTAGAACTAAAGTATCTACGACTAACGTATGAAATTTACGATAAAGAAATCAGAGTGAAAGATATGTTGAAAAATACATGGTACGGGGGAACCAACAAACCTTTATCCGTGTACTTTACAAAAAGTCACTGAAAATCCAAATCAAATTTGTCTTGCTATAAATCTATCAGATTTGCGTGAAATATCAAGAATTAGTCATTTTGATTAATCTATTAGTATTAAGATTCACAATGAGTGTATGTGTACACTGTGGTCGTTTTGTTCCCTTATTATAGAGATTCTTGTCTATCGATACTTTCGCCTAAGACTAGACGCACCCTTAACTCTCAGTCTGTCTCACTGAATAAAAACAATCTTCTCTAAGTTGTCATCACCACCATTCGATGATTTACGTTCGAAAAACTCGTACTCGTCCATAGATCGCGAAGTTGTGTTTCTGTTATCCAATCATTCGCACATGTACGGTCTATACTTCCCATGGGGGAAAAGTCCATTTATTGTCATATGCAAGTAGTAATGAGAGTATGCGCGTTGCGAAGCACGATCAATTTCGGAAGATCTACCGTCACGCTGCAAAAGATGTCGCACCACCCTTCCCGTGCTAGTTTATTGTTGCTAAATATTTTTGAGCATTCTTTCGCGCACCGACTCATAGGGTGTAACCTCTTTCTTCTCTCGTACCTGATTGCTGCAAACGTTCTACCCGCATGAACGATATTAGATGCTAAGCTATCTATCTCAATTCGAATCAAATTACTCTATATAGTACAAACGCGTGTAATGTTAATGCTACTGTTTCTCAACCACGGTACACTCATTTATAGCGTCGCTAATAATCTTGTACATGACATTAAACAACAAACGAAGAAAAAAAGAGGTGTCCGTGGATACATCTTCGTCTCATTCGTCGCGTATTAAGGTCACTGTTACCTTTTATCCTTTCTGTGTCGTATCGATACAGCATATACCTATGAGAATCACTCGTGCATATATTTATAAAAGCAAATATACTTATTAAACGTCGTGTGAGTTAAATATAAGAGGCAAAATTGGTGTCATCACTTTGGTTATTCGTTTTCGAAGGTGCGTTTCTCCGTCGCTCTTCACTCGTTACCACAGATGGGCGTATTCTTTTGCAAACAAGCGTACTCCACGATAATCCCATTTGCCCGGAAAGCATAAACGCGTCCCGGTAACCGTGAATGACCCGTTTCGCGGCTTTAATAGGGATCATTCGGGATATCGCGAAATAATGTATGTATCGCGATGGTAACAGGTGCCCCCCTCCATCCTTCTTTTCCGCCCTTTTTGCAAAGAAAAGCACGTGCCTCGCGCTCAGAATCGGCGTATTCGCGCATACGCCATTATTAAAACTGCCACTTATAATTCATCAATGCAACAATCATATTGTGTTTTTACTTTTCTGTTCGCCTTTTTCCGTCTTTCATTACCTCGTTTTTATAGCGTAATACGTATTTTAAAATGAAGCATTTTTGTAATTCTAACTTAATTGTAACATACATATATGTCTTTCGAGATAAATTCTGCGAAGGCTTTTTAACACTAATGAGATCCCTAACACAAAACAGGCTACGTATTGCATTAAAAAAATATAATCTAACCTACTTTTTTCAAATTATGTCGTTATTTATTGTTGAAAGAAGAATCTGTTTTGAAAATGGTAAATCTTAAATCATTAATGAAATGACTCGACTGTTACAATACACTTATTATCAATTGTAGCCGTATCTCATTAATTTTCAAAATCGAGTGTTTCAAAAAGAAAACCTTGTAAGGAAACCTTCCGTACCAAACTTTTTTCTTCTTTTTACATCAAAATCGCTTCGGCTTTTACTTTCAATTGTAGTATTTAACTACCGTTTTCGATTGCGCTTGTATGTATATTTCGCTGTGTAATACGCGGCAGCGGCCCTCGTAATACCGACGATAGAACTTTCGCACGTGTCGCTGACAAAACGCGTATCGCGGCCGTTCCGCAGTCGGGGGTAGAGTTTTTCGATCGTACGAATTATCGATTTCGAGCCGTGCTGGGGTGCTGGTAATTTTTTGCGTGTTGGCTTTTTAATTAAATTTCGTCATCGTACGCATCTTTTCTATACGTTTAACTCCGTTATGATATTCTATTGGGGAAAAATATTACTTTTTGTGGGTTGGTTAGGAAAATTCTTCCGTCGATGATAAAACGTTGAAGATAGCTCGATGCCGATGTCGTCGATGCATTATTGGAAAGTACGTTCTCGTATCGATGAAACTTTTGTGAATGTCAAAAGTGAAAGCCACGTAAAACGCGAAAATAAATTCTTCAATGGCAACACGTATTTGTACACTAACTGTGAATCGATTTTAACTACGGATACTGTCAACAGAAATAACACGATTTCTGTACAGTGTAAAGTTCAAAATGTTAGTCCGAGAATCGAATTTGCTCTGTGAAAATTGACAACGTCCAGCTTCATCTGTTGTTCCTCCCTTCCTGTTAACTAGATAAATTTTGATTATATCGATAGCAACAAAATTTTTCTCTACGAGCAACATTGCGTTGAATAAAGCTATTTAAAGGACATTTACAGTCGATTTAAACTGCAAATACAGAGAACGCGATATCACGTCGAAAAGTTAAAAGTCAGACAAAAATTCATGTATACTCAAAATTAGCATTTTCCGATGAAAATACGGAAAATATTATATTAGGATAATTCGAATCGCCTTTCGAATAAATAATATCCCAGCTCGAGAGATCTCGCGTAAATATTAATTAAAGCTCGCTGATGAAAAGACTAGCAGCTATCGATCAGTTTATACGAAGTACATACATACATACTTTGCGTTGAGGATGACGAGGCTGTGCTCGAAATGACGCTTGGAATACTTTCGACGAGAGATCCACTCGTGAAATACTTTTTGACGTTGATTGCGCGTACCCCATATGTACTGGCGATGTTAAATCGCGTTCAAGACTCGCCCGACTCGAGCCTTCTTTTCTCGAATTCTGTCGCACGCCCCCCGCCCCCGCCCCCGCCCCCGCCCCTCCCCCTCAAGGTGAGTCTTCAGTTAATCCGCCGTGATTTATGCATAAGTGCGATTAAAGCCGAAGCCCCTATTGATACGAGCAATAAATCCGGCGACAGAGATTAGCCCTGGTCACTAATAGTTGAGATTTCTCAACGGGTAGCTTTGTGGTCAAGCGTTCGTTGTTAAGTCTAGGACTGTTTAGCGTGTATATAGATGCGCCCACGGTGTCTCTAAATCACGTGGCCCGTAATAACGTATTACTCGAAGTAGCGCTTAATCCCGGGATGATTTGTGAAGTTTACCGATCGGCCATTTTCATACTTTAATAGCCAACCTGTCACCTTGTAATTTAGTAGGTTCTGTAAAAAGTTTCGGGAAATGATCAATAATATCATCACATTCGATAGTATTATACGTATATTCTTGATGTGTTAGATCAGATAGAATGAAGTTTGAATTTGATGGGCCATCAAATTTTACTACACGTCAATTATCAACTACGTTAAAGAAGTTGAAGATTAAGAAGAAGGAAATTGTTATCAATGATGTGTATTGTAAAGATCATTTAGGCAATCATTTAATGTATAAATTATTATGTGTACTATGTATATTATAGTATGTATTTTAAATGACATGGAAGTTGGATATTACGGTTTATGTTATATATAGCTAATATGTTACAAATTATATGTTAAAAAATGACACTTCACGCGAACCATCTTTCTAACGATATCAATTTAGTCATGACGCTGAAAAGCATAACATATCGGTCTCTACTGTCAAGCCTGTTTATCTAATTTACTAAGTAGTCTCGCAAATAAAGAAATATTGAAGCGTCTTAAATTATACCAAGTGTCAAAAAGATTAAAAATTATTTGAACGTTAAGGAATGTCATATATGAGGACATAAAGACTCCACCTACAGTATGTTTCACTGAAACAACAGGTGTACAAACAACCGTCCTAGCAGCGGGCGGGCGCGTCACTACGATTCCGAATATTAACTTCTCTCTCCTTCAAATCGTTTATCAAGATAATAACAGCGATTGGCCGGTGGTCGGTTGTTCGTTACGGTGTCGTAAATGTCACGTGTGACGATAAAAATTTCTGACGAAACACATTATACCCTTTACCATCAGACCATTGACCGAAAGGAGTCATTGGGAGCGTTTCGATCGCCGCTTAGCAGTTCACGGTCGATAAATAAACATACTGGCCGCGGTTAAAGACAGCTTTCAATAATCATAGGAAAAAAATATAAATAGAGAGAGGGTTCGGCGTAAAAGAAGTTGGTTACTCTGCCACGTTTCTCGTGTAGCACGAGGCGCGCCCGTTGTGTATACGTGTGGGGGCGAGTTAGGGGCAGCACCCACCGTTTAACTCGTTGAAATCTGACGATGTTTAATGAGACGTCGAGAATTTGATGCGAGTTTCGAAAGCACGGTTGCATAGTACGGAAGAAGAGAGAGGCCAAGCGCACACCGCGGGGCGGTCTTTATAAAGACGGCCTTTATATTTGACCGGTCGGAAATTCAGTGAGCATGTGGCAACGTCGGATATCCCTCTCTGTATTTCTTTCTTCCTCGGGCCAAAGCACGATTCGTTGGCCACGCATCTTTTTCCAGCAGCGCCGGGCCGCCGGGCCGCCGGGCCGCCGGCCGACCATCGGGCCCCCATCGCGTTCTATACCCGTACCAGAAAGTTTCTTCTACCTTTACCACGCCACCACCTTACACCCCATCCACTATACTCTTTTATCTTATTATTCGACCCGACCTCCAACGAGTCAGGCTGTTGCCTTCGCTTCTACGGAGAGCCCTTTGCCTCTCACTCTCTTTTCTCCGACTTTTGCTTACTCTGTTTCTATCTCTCTCGTTCAACCATAGCCTCCTCTTCCTCCCACCGCCTCTACCTTTCTCTTCGAAGCGATTCGCTTCGCGACTAACGAAGAAACTGGAATCTCGTGGTACGGATACGAAGAAGATTCTTCTTCCTTTCACTCTTTCTCGTGTCTCCGCGTCTTTATCCGACATTGGCTGGTCCCCCTCGCCTCCCCCTTTCATGCTCCGCGTACAATTAGTTTGGTTTAACTTGTACGGTCCAACGAGCGTTTCCCTACCATTTTCTATATGTATCACGAACGCGTTATCGATGCAGCCGGCGAGAGGCGCGCGTATTAAGACTTGACGAGACTCGCCAGGAATCTAGGAAGAGGCGCTGTGAAGCAGCTAGCGGCGGACAGTGGGGGGAAAAGGAAATCGTATATAGCCGACTATACCGAGGGAAACTTTTCATAATGTTGGATGCCGGATCCGTTTAGAAATTTTTCAATCGTGCCCTCGGTATCGTGAACTTTGCATTCCTCGCGTCCTTCGCGGTTATTCCGCGCAACCGGATCGTGTGGAATAATATTGACTCGCATCAAGTATCCCTTTACGTTCTTGCATTTTTGTACGAATATTCGCTATTACGCCGCGCAGCTTATATATTTCTTACCCGATGCAACGATATTACAGGTGCTATTTCTCTCTTTCTATCTGCTTTTTTCCGTCCGGTCCGTTTAGTTCTCACGATAACGCGCCTTTGCTACGAGTCACAGGACTCTCTCAGGTCCGTGCGTTATCGACCGCGGGTGATAACGCGTGTACATTTGTATTTGTTTTGGCGTGAACTTTTACGTAGTCACAGTCTTTTTTGTTTCTTTTAAGTTTTATTAAATTATAGCGACGTATATTACAGTTTCATATCGCATCACATATATATAAAGGATTTTATACTGCGCAACAAAACTACTTAATCTTTTGATTTTATAATCAACTTTGTCTTTTTCCTAACTTTCATCAATTTATTACATATTATCCAAGTAAGCGCTATTACAAACTTTCGAAGAATAAAATACATACGGACAGGTGAAATTCGCATTGAAATTAATAACATAGACGGCTCTTCCGCATTTAGCATCGTGTGAATTGCAACATTCTCAATAGATTCCGCGAATACCTAGCGCTCGTGTATAAGTTAACCCGTTTGAATTTTTTATAGGCTCATCATCATATTTCTCTTTTGCCCTTTCGTTCAGCATCGAACAACGCAACATGTTGACCGCATTTAAATGCAAACGGGCGCGCACCTCTCTGACAGTTTTCGCGAAATATTTTCAAGTTTCCCTCCCCACCTTTCCCTCGGTTCCGGTATTATTTTGCGCAAAGAATTGCGTTAATTCGTAAACCGCAATGCGGTAGCTACGCGTAATTGAAACCACTGTGCGTACCGATGTAACTACTAATGGTAACGGAAAGTCATCGGAAATATATTTTTATCGATCGAGCGGAGAAAATCGTGGGCTAACCGTGGGTCAGAGAGCTTATTCCGAAATCAATCACGTTCACGCGCCATTGTTTTACCTAATACAACACACGGGGTACGTGACTGCCGCGAAACTGGCTGGCTTGTTGCCATGTTTTCTCGCACGGAAACGCTCGCGATCGGTTAAATGTTAATTAACATCCTGACCTTTAACCGATCGTTCGTGTATACCTGGGGATAATCGCCGATTTCTAACCGTCTATATGTCTGGCGCTAATATTTTAACGCGCTTTCCTGCACCTAGACTGGCTTACCGAGATATTTGAGCACCTACTACAGAGAACTTATATACGTAACGTATATATCGTATATGTTATATAAAAATTCTGGAAACTTCGTTAGCACTGAAGAGAAACGACTGTCGTAATTACGTTGGCCAAATTTGAAGCGAATGAAAGCTAAAGATGTGACAGAAGTTGCAAGATATTTGTTGCAAATTTATATTTAGTAAAATATTATAATACAGCATGATTATCGATCTTAAATGTATTACCATATACGAAATGGTTCCGGTAGATATTGAAATTTATTAATATGATATAATGGATTATCAATTGTTCGCTGATACACCAGTGTAATCGTGATAATTCGTGATATATCACAAAGCTAATCAGATTTCAAAACGTTTCGCGTGACACCCATAAAATATTCATAAACGTCTACAAATGGTTGGAATACTTTCGTGAATCTATGTATCTCTACTGGTCGCTGGTTTTTACCTCGAGAGAAATTCTCGCGTATCGTTGCCGCGTAACCCGCCGTTCGAAACCGTGGAGAGATGAGTCAGTATGACGATGGTAGAGCGAAGGGATATTTTGCAGCGTAAAAAAAGTCTCGCTTAGCTGTTTCGCAGGGTGCAGAGGTCCAAAGCTATCGTTTTCTCGATTCTCACGAGAAGGCTTGCCCCTTGTATCGGTTTCATTCGACTCCTTCTGCCACACAGTAATTAGAAAACACGTAAACGAGTTTTCGGTACGTTAATTCCGAAGAACGTAATTCCCAGCGTTGCTGCATCATGGTATCTTCTCTTCTCCCCCTCTTTCTCCCCACGCCTCGTACCCCTCCATTAGATGACCCCATGGACTTTCAGCCGCGCACACTCACACGTATATATGCTTATACTTACCTATGCGTACACATGTACACGGTTTTATTGAACAGTGGGGATCGGTCGTTAGAAGTTAGAAACGGGGGGATCACGTGCGTCGCTTCACCGTTTCGCCGGCTAATGCGTGCACAATCGCGTGTATCTCCAATTTTTTAAATAATCACGAATACACACAGGCCTGATAAATTTTCCCTCTGCATTCCGCGTTTGTTTGTGCTGGTCTTTTTTACGCTTTTTTTTCCAGCGATGAATTTATATATAGAAAAGCAACGAGGAAGGCACTAAAGATAATATCGTTTTTCCAACGGTGACAAATAGGCGGTTCGTTGCGCGCCAACGGGGATCATAAATATTGAAATATTACACCTCTGTCGGAGTCGGTTGATTTTATAGAACATGCGTGCACGATAAGCGTTGTGTTACGCTATTTCAGTAACCATTCTCACGGTTGTTCCAGGAACGTTTAGAACGCGTCATTACCATATAATACACAATTACCCACAAATCTGTATTACCCTGTATAAATTCCTTTCAGAAGCCACCTGTAGAAAAGACGCTGTATTGTTCGTGTCCGCGATACGACGCGTCAGACACCGCGAGTAGGTATTCATAAATCGTAGAAAATTAAAATTACTTCCAACAAGTCGTTTTTATTGCTGAAAAATAGTCGTCCGTATTTACGAATTCTTTCATAATCACTTTTGTTTTTAACTTGATTCTAGGAACAGAAGTAGACATAATACATGATAGAAGTCGAACTTCTAATTTCTTCCATATTTTTTCATAACGTTTTTCTCATTCTCAAGTTTAATCATTCTCGATTGAAGCCATAGGAAACGAACATTTCCGGTCATATACTTTTTTTCCTTTACCGGATAGCAATGTTAAGATTCATTCGCGTGTCAACCAACTCAATACATTTTATTTGGTTTTTAGATTAAATATTTGTTCTTGTCACCCCCTTAAATTCAATACTTAAAGTATATCCATGTCTCAGCTGTTTTTCTTTTTCATAATACTTGATACATTTGTTACTTAATTTCAGAATTCTTATGCGTGAACATCAACGCATGATCTTTCAACTGTTAACCATGCCATATTAAAGTACCATCTTCTGATCACCAAACGACACAAAAATCAGGAAATCGATGAAGATGAACTTATCGCGTTTCTCCTATGTGATCATCGACTTGAAACACTATAAACTCAAACGGTAGCATTGGTATCGTACCGACGCGTCACAGCGAGAAATCGCGTACATTTCATATACGTAAACGATCGGTGGGGCCTGTTTCCGCGTGCTAAAAAATCCATTCGGATCTAGCGGCGCTCTTGCCGGCGCTGTATTATGGAAATCAGTGGAATCGGAGTGCCGAGTATGCAAGACACGTGAATTAAACACGTAATACACCGACTCCGCAGTGTGCACCTGTCGCGCATGCAAATCACTTAAGCCGCTGAGCCTGCTCCTGCTCGGTTTCCGAGCTTTTTTGGCCGCGATGCATATCGCTGCGCGCTCGTTGCGCTCTCGATTGTAATGCGCGTTCTCTCTGCGTGTCCTTGCCACTTTTCTGTTTCTCCCTTTTTCTTACAGACGTATACGCGATAAGGTAGACTTATTCGAGTCACCTAAGCTTTTACATCATAAAATTCAATCTTGATCTTTGCGGAGAATAATTAAATTTGTTGTATATTATAGAACACCGTGATTCTTCGATATGATAACTTCCCTTATATCCCTACATCTGTTTCTGTTAAAATATCTATCGTTTTATAAAGGTGGCGTATAATAAAATATATTTTTTTGTAACGTTTTGCTTGCGATATTGCGCTTTATTTTACTCAACCAACTTATCAATGAATTCTCTGAAGTGCGTTTGAAAGGCTTCTGCGGTGTTCATTTATCAGAATATAAACACAGTGGAATAGACGGTTGATAAATGTCGATCATTCTTTACCTAGCTTTTATACAAAATATAAAATATAAAATGTTTCTGGTTGAAAAATCACCTTCTTTCTATTGACAAATACCCGATTTGTTCCTTTAATGGATGCACTTGATGCGCAGCTAAAATTAAAAAGTAGAAAATTAATTATGTTTAAATCTCGGCTGAATACAGGAATATATTGAATGTAGCAGAACAAACAAACTGTTTAAAACGCTAGAAAATTATCGAACAAGTCAATATCTTTCTCTGTAAACCTCTCTCTTCTCTCTATCTCTTTTTACCATCATAATTTTCCATCTCTCGTCCCCTCTGCTCTTCGATTCTCGTAACTTTCACCATGTTCCCCGTCTCTTCTTTTTCCTCGTCTCTCGTAAAATTTGTCACTCTCTACGGCTCTTTGCTCTTCTACCTTCCCTGGCACACAACTTGCCGCACCTGTAAGCACAATCAACGATTAGATGCAATCAGTTACGCTTTCTTTTTCTTTCGTGCGTGTCTCTGCGTCGTTTCTTGCTACAATCACTGGAATACTTTATCGATCGCATGTACACGTGATATTTCAGTTAATATTTACCGACGTTCGCGTTCCATACAGATTTTTCGTCCGCCATGTAACCATTACACAAATACAATCCAGGCGGTGTATTCGTCGTCGTCGTCGTCGTCTTCGTTATTACATGCCACTACCAGTAACCGGAAGATCTTGTGCCCTGATAAATTACCCTGTAACGTAACCGGTGCGCTCGCCTTCTTCCGTCGTCCTTTCTATGTCCGAGATACAGTCGGAGACAAAAATAATTGGACAGATAGAGGAAGGTAGGTATCAATGAAGTTTCATCGACCTAGTCCTAACGTTATATTGTACCGATATAATTAAGTTTCATTTATCATAAAGCAGCGGGCAAAAGGAAGTTTAAAATTCGTTAAGTAGTTGATAGTTTCAAGAACTGTTAGCAATTATAGATAATTCTTCGTAAGTAATTTTGTGTATGCCAGTATATTAACAACTTTTCCGTTAGCTATTTTTCAGCATGTTGCTGACTGCTCTTCTAGAGTTTCATATTATATGTAGTCGCCTTTCTCAAATACAATCTGTTTTGTAAAATCGTGGTGTCCATTGTACCACTTACGTTTAAATTTCCTTTTACCCGCTACTGTATATGCTGGGGTACGTACGTCTCATTTACATCTGTGTAAACAGACCGTATTTAACGAAACGTCGTCGATACCTTATTTCCACCACCTATTTAACTTATTTTTGCCTCCGACTGTATTGTTCACCGAGTTTTCTCGTTCGAGGAAAATAGGTTCCAGCTGCATGAGGTAGGTCAGCTAGGGCTTCCTGTAAACACGATGAATAATCCAAATTAATGGTAAATGCACACTACGAGCGAATAAATTTCTACAAAAAAAAAAAAAAAAAAGAAGGAAATATCTGAATACCACGCTAATTGAGACTTTGAAAGGATTAAGCTCATAGGCGATAATTGGTTTGTCATTTAGGTAGTAGGTCATCTTAAATTTCCAATTTTCCCTGTCCAAGTGGCTGTGAAACGCTGAAAAGCCGCATTTCCATGGATATAGTCAACATTCACCCGTTGAATTATGCTCAAGAGCTTACTAGACCCCGTCTTTCGAGAATATGCGTCACGCCAGTATGTTGTCATATATAGACGCATACACGGTGTGCCAAGATTTAAAATTTGGTAGATGTATTCTATGAGTATAATCAGGCAAAAAGTATTTTACAAGCGTAGCTTATTCGAAGATTTATCGAAAAGTTATAATAAAAATAGGAAATGCAAAAGGAACAATAACGGGCTCATCAGGATTATCATGCTATAAGACAGGAATAGATTTATGATCAACGTAATCATTGACTGTTAATATATAATTCACAAGAAAAGATGAATTTATTACTGTATTGTGTGTTACTATAGAAATACCCACGCAAAGTTGTAACAAAATTTAGCTGCCAAACTCTGGGTCACCCTATATTATATAATATATTGTACAAAACATTTTGAAATTTCACGAATAGTGAATGATGAGACAATTGTCACGGTTATGTTGGATAAATTTCAAACCAATCTGGAAACTTGCACAGAAATTACAAAATATTTATCGCAAACGTAAGACGCGCAATATATAAAAAAAAGGTGTTCGAATACTAACACAAGGCACTATATCTTTATACATAACATTTTATAATTATAACCTTAAAATTGGCCTTATAACCTTAGAATAGACTAAATTTGTTAAACTCTGGGACACCCTGTATGCATATACACATATATATACGGGTAGCAGGTATATATACGTGGCACGCATAATGATGCTTCCGCCACACATAAATTAGCATCACGAGTGGCCGGCTGACCCGGTGTACGAGACAATTTTCTAAGAAATTTGTCAAACGATAATTCGAGCGGCTTCTCAAGTGTAAATTCAGCTCTCGCGGTGGCTGCCGACCGGTCGGTCTGCCCGGTATGCAAATAAGTTGGTCAAGATAGCCGAGCGATGAGAGGGGCGGGACGTGTCGTTATTCCGATACCATTGTTTGTATTTCATGGCGGAACGTGAATCATCGGTTACTTAATTCCGATAACGCCGCCAGCTACCGATGTCGGACGCATTTTAAACGCGCCTTGTCTTCCCTGCTGCCTGCTTCCAATGGACCGCCGTGACCGATTCTACTGTGCGGTAGTCCAAGACTTGTATTGGCGAATATGTGGGCGCTTTCCCCAGGTCGTACTAGATAGGAGGAAAATTTGGAAAATTATTATCGTTTGTAAAAGAGATATACGTAGAACGAAAGTTTAGAAAATTAGATTTTTTTTTTAATTAGTATTGTTGATGGAGGAGATAGATTTCTGAAGAAATCGCAAGTTGCGAGCAATTGAAAGAAAAGATTATTGTAGCCTTTCATACTTTAAAACAATCGAATACGTTAGAAAGTGTTCATAGAAATTTAATTGGAAGAGCAGAACTATGTGTTCGGCAGAATGGGCAACATTTTCAGCAATTTTTGTAATAATAAACTTTATGATTACTTCATATTATTTCGTTACGTATTCCTAATTTTCCGTTACGGCAGAAACAAACTTAAACTGCGATAATATCCATCGACGACCAACACAGCAAACATAGATAGAAGACTGAAAAGGAAACACCCAACAGATCTCACAAAGGATATAACCTAATAAACACGATGATGGAACCCCACTGGGGGTAACTATCCACGTGCTATATTTTATTCGCTAAGTTAAAATATTTTACCAAATGTCCTACTGGGCAAATTGTAAAATTTTAAAATAAAAATAAAAAAGAAAAAAAAATATCCATCCAGACAACGATCTACAGTGAGATCCGTTATAACGAGACGCGATGGAGTGCACGCGTACCGAGCGAAAATTCAAAGTCGATTTTCTCGAAAACAAAGCCTCGAGCGAAAAATTTTTATTCTATATTTTCGACTTCTTTTTTCGCGTAGAATCACCCCCTTTCCGTTTGTACCACCACCCTGCAAAAATCGGCCAGATGCTAAAGTTTATGTGTTCCTTAACAACTTAAAACGCAGCGAGAGACAAGGAGCTATAATATCTTAACCAAGATCGGACAGTTCAACGATTTAGAGTCGTTTCTTCCGTTGAAAATATTTAACCATTCGTGTCTCAAGCAGCGCATTCGCGCTGTTTAGATTTTATGTCCAAAAGTCCCAGTATTCTGTATTTCATTGTTATCTTCTGAATAATTTTCATTGAACAAAACTTGAAATACTTATAAAGTAATAATACGCGTATATAATAATATAGATGTATTTCATAAAAATAAGAAATACGGCAAGCGCTATCGCGCTGTTCGGGATTTTTCGACTCTGTTCTTTCAAAGACCCATGGGACTCAAACCGTTAATGTAGCAATTCATTGATGACTTTCACAATCTGAGAATCAAGCAATTCAAATTAATTTCGTGAGACGTGTAGAATCTTTGGTGTGGCTGTATCAATCGTTGTCGCCAATTAATACTTCAATTTACAATCTCATTATGTTCTTTGCACCAGGTATACACAGAATACGATACGGAAAGTTGTTTGATTTTCCCTTTGAATTCTTTTGTGTCGAAGCTTTTTCTGACGCCTTTTCATGAGAATCGTCTCAAAGGTTTTTTGCTGAAAGACATTTAAAGCTAAGGTTTGTTGTTCAACTAGAGGACGAAGAAAGCCTAGTAAACTGAAGCGACCTTCAAACAAGTCAAGGTCAAAGAAATGGTGACAAGCATGTTTAGCCGGTGCAAATTTGTGTAGAGAGTAATGGACACATCTTGGTAGTCCGGTCCTGTTTAAATAACTTCTGCTCTCGCGCGACTTTCGGATTGTTTGAGGGTCATCGCCGTTACAGCTTTGTTAAATTTACTTCCACGGTACTGCAGTGTGCCCCATTTCTGAAATGCAAAACTATGTTTGAACGACTTTCGACGGGTAGCTAATTTTACATTTTCTCAACTCGAAACCTTGCGAGCAATATCGTATTATAGGTTAGTCATATCGTAAAATAATTCCTGCCATATCGTTATTAAGTTCCGGATTATATAATATATACGTTGATATAATCTCCTTATTTAAGTGTAAGAAATGTAAATCGAAAGTTCGTCCAAAGCCGAAAGGCACGGGCTAAAAATAAAAGAAAAAAGAAATCTCCTTATTCCCATCGAATAAAAGACAATTTAAAAAATGTAATGGTTGGATAAATTGCGAAATTAGTTGTTAGAAAGAGACTCACAGAACGTTGTATGTATCTTTAGAAGCTCGTTTAACACAAAAGTATGGTGGATTGGTATCCGTGAAAATAAGCGAATATCAGGCAGCTTATCTCTCTAGAAACGCGAAAGAACCGCAAAGCTTTCGATGTATACGTATCGTGTAGATGCTTCAATACAGAAGGCGATTTTGTTGAACATCCACCCGTGAGACGTGAGCACGAACGCGCGCGCGCATCGCTGAAAGCCACATTTTAAAGAGATATTCGCGGCCTGTATTGTATAACTCCTTTACGAGAGTTACATTTCCTTGTATATATTTGTTAGGGGCAAAATTGTATGACACGCGCTACTTCTCACGTGGAATTTACAACGATCCCAGTTGGGTCTCTTTCGAATAATTAAAATTGCTGTTCCGCAACCGGTAGAAATTCCCCGAAATACGAAATCATCGCGTCTACGAGTATCTTACTCTCTTAACGTGCGCACACGCGTACAAACTCGCACGTGTGAGTGTGCAGCAAACAGGTGCTGCGTTTCTTCATTAAATTAATTGTTAATTTACCGATGAACGCGGAGTACAACTAATTTCTTCATGATACTTGTTACTCATTAACGTAAAACAGGCTTCAGATTCCGTTGCTTCCTTCGTTTACATCGATACGTTGCGAATCCTAGGTTTTTCTTGGTGCTGCGATTTAATTGAACGATCTCTTCATTTGTGTGCAATTAATATTATTCCATTTAGGTAGGGACGTGTACTTACTGTTACGGGTCAGGGTCTTTTATAGTACCATTAATTTATACCTTTTTTGAGGCTAAATATCGCCTTACCGTTTTATATTTGCTTTTAGCTACCATAGTTGCAGCGAAGAATTTCATGTAATTTGGACTAACACCTTGGAGACTTTCCGAAGCCAAGTATTCCATAGTGAACCGTTACTGTTCCATATTTTTTCTATACATATTTGTTTTTAAACAACCCGATTAGAATAAAAATAACAGCTCATTGGATAGTAATTGCCTATTTAGGATCATCGTAGCCGACTGCCCGCTACTGTTCCACCATCTATCTCTTCCACGCCCAACTCCACCCCATTGTTTGTCCTAAAGACAGATATATAGGTGTACTTTGAGAGACGGCGTCATCCCTAACGCTGTTCCTACAAATACCACCCTGAAAGTATATCGGCCAGTGTACACAGTGATCTTTTCAAGTTACAAATGTTATCCAATCGATACCTTCGTGAATCAGGATTGCCAATCATACTCGATGTGTCAAAGGCTATTGATGCACTGCAGTAGCGAACCAATCCCATTCCATTTGATTCTCGCTCAAACATATCGACACACGTACAAAATAGACAAACATCTTCGCGAACAGCCGTCCGTAGTCGACCCTGTCCCATGATCGAACACGGTTGAACAGTTTCAAAAATTCCTCTTCTCGTACCAGGTTTCGACAGCCATAATGGCCGCTGACACGGTAGCGCCCGATTTCATATATCATATCGTTTCGACACGTTGAAGAGTCGCAGATGCTTTCATTGTCAGTAGCTGGCAAAAGTATTTCAACAGCTATCATAGAAAATTTCCACGTATATATTGTGTATTGTTGTATTTGAAAATCTCATTAGTATCGTAATGGGACACGACTACTTGATCATATCGGCGTTCGAAGCTGATTTGGAACTGTACATAGAAGCTACAGATGTTTAATAAAAAATTTGTAACGCGAATACTTAAACACGTAATAAGCGTTAAATACGGTTCTAGTGAAAAACTAGTAATATTTATAACTCTAGTGATTTCTAGAAAATATCGAATCTTCGAATTTGTTAACTGTTACATTCGCTATCATACGGCTAATAAAATTTGAAAATGTTGCGTATAACACGCGTAATACATTCGTGAAATTTTTCTACTAGTTGTTCGAATTCTTTTCCGAGCTATTTCGTATACGAGAAAAATCCACATTGTAGGGCTTAAGCTACACGTGTAGGTCAGGCCGTTTAGCTTCACCTGCTCTCCATTTGTCACGTCCGAAATTGCATTACGCGGCACGTCAAATTTCTATATAAAACGACCCTAAGATGCCATTGACTGCGCCCCCGTGGTCGTTTAACATGTCGGCGTTCCGCTTTCTGCTTTACGTCTCTCTACTTCTCTGTGCAATCTTCTCGCTCTCTTTCCATCTCCGTCTCGCTCTTGTTTTCGTCCAGGTACTCTGTGCGTTGCTGTCCATGTGCCTCTGCGGCCATATGGTTCGCGACCCTGCTGCTGTTCATTCATAATACACGCAGC
The DNA here is from genome assembly GCA_014825925.1 of Bombus breviceps. Classification (NCBI taxonomy): domain Eukaryota; kingdom Metazoa; phylum Arthropoda; class Insecta; order Hymenoptera; family Apidae; genus Bombus; species Bombus breviceps. The sequence goes on from CM026185.1 coordinate 3,516,007, forward strand.
CCTAAAAGTTGAACGCGTTAGACCATGTGCACGGTGAAACTCGGACAGGCGGTTTTCAAAGCGACGCACTGGATGGCCAGTTGAAAATTTTAAAAGCAACCTGGAACCTGGTGGCGCCACCGGCCAAACTCGTTCCTGTAGGGACTAATTTGTAGACAGTAAAATAAAAACTTGGAGGTTAGCTGGTCGATGAGTTTTCTTTTCAAATATGCAATAGCCAAGGGACGAAACATAGGATGTGGTATTATTCCCTGTATAAGAGCTGTACTCTGTACGAGAGTGCACTTTGCTTTTACTGTAACGTTTATTCTGGATCGTAATGCTGTTAGACAGTTTACTGTTCCTATTGTATTCGCGAAAAGTGTATACGGTAGTTCATAAAAGTGTTCCGACACTTGTAGAAACCTTTTACGAATACATAACGTTCCGTACATTACGTAACGTTATACGAAACGTACATGTACGTTTGAATTTTCATTAACTCTACGTTATACGCATGAATTTTATGATAACGTTGGTAAAAATTTGAAGCAAATCCGGTCATTCCGCAAAGCATCGACTCTCAAACAGGCGATGAATGTTGGGAAAAACCGGGTATAATATTTTGACGTCATTACAAATTCTTTCTTAATCCATCCTTTACCGCGGCCCTTGTAATCCTAACTGAAAACACGCGACACAAAGAAATAGAGTCTTTCACGGACTGGAAAATCTCAGTTCAAAAGATTAGCAATAACAGCATGGAGTAATGGCACTACAGAAACGTAGTTTACTTTAGATGCCACGAGCGCCGCTATTCTACCGATTCCCATCGAACTCTCCCCCTAATTTCGAGTGAGAAGTACACCATCGGTGGTCATTCCAACTACCAGACGCAGCAGCTGGTTGAGCTAAAAGCTAATCACAATAGAGCGTGCTCCTTAGACGTATCCTGGCCGTGTATACCTGCAGTTTACCCTCTGAGTCTACGCTTCTTTCAGAATTTCTGCCAGGTAATCGTGGAAATAGGCGAGGATGCTCGAAAAACTTTCCATCGTTATTTCGAGGTCGTTTTCCTTTTGTCAAGCCAGGCCGACGACAGGAAGAGCCTGGGCTGACGACATAATCTGGCCAGGCCTGGCTTACCTACGCTATCTTAACTTCGTTTTTGCCTAAAACGCATTTGGCTCCCGCGTACTCGACGTCCTTGTCGCTGACTCGTCCCTAAGGCGCAGCCGGGGATTACTTCTTAACTCCTGACACAGATTTCCAGAGAGTTTCCACGAATTTATGACTTAGCGTGGCAGCCGTGCCTCACGGAAGGAAGATAACATTTACATAGTCGGATCCTTGGCCGTGCGGCGTTATACCGATCGAAAAAGCTGATGTTTTATGTATTCTCTTTTTACGCGCTGTTTAAAATTCCGTTTGAAAAATAAACGAACATATGGCGTTTGGTAACGAGAGAGGAACTATCGTGCAAATGGAACGGTTTCTTTTGTCCAGCTCGTCGCACCGGATCAGTCGATGATACTCGTCGCTCTAGAATTCTCTCTAGTTTCTGTGTTTTTGTTTGTGAAATGGAGCAAGAGAAAGATATAAGTACATACCTTTTGTTGACTTTCTGTAAAGAATAACGTTGTAGGTGGCAGCACCCTCTTCCATAATCTCTCCATATCTAGATTCACCTTTATTATCTTCGCAGCAAATATTAGGGCGGGGAATGATTTCAAGTTAGGTTAGGATCTAAAAATAGCAGCATCATATTTTAAAAGACAAAAGGGAAGTCGGTAGGGTAACACCACAATTGAGGAGTTCTGTATAGATCCTGAGTGACTCTGTTAAGGGAATCGCGTCCAATAATACTTGTTTCCAGGCACATTGCCACTCAATACATTGGAAATGACATTTTGACGAATTATTGATAGAAATACGGAAAAAGTAGCGGGTATTGTTCTTGTCGACGCTAAAGTACGCTAAAGGCCTTCATCATTTCCGCCTTCATTAGCTTGTAAACTTGCCAGAGAGTGAGAGAGAGAGAGAGAGAGAGAGAGTGAGAGGAGGGGGGGGAGAGAAAATTTCCCCACATCCATAGGTCGTGGACTGGAGCTTTCAGTATTAATACCATAATTGGCTTGATACAGCGAAGTTGTTACAGTTCTCGAGGGTCTCTCGCGCACGTCCGTCGATAACCATTACACATTCATATGGCAATTGAAAAGTCCAGGAAAGTCTAGCTCACCGCAATAAATACGCTATACGGTCGTCGACCAGAGTCACCTTGTCGTCGAGAGAATTGTTTGCCACTGACGCGTACATTCGTAACGCGATCACGCTGTTTTCTTTTTCTCCCACATACAGATAGAAACAGTGGCAATGCACCAAGAATACTTAAGTGATGAGGGGGGAGGGGGAGAGAGTGGGGAGAACGTGATAAGCCTCTGACAAGTCAAATTAATCAACTTCAGTTTCTATAAAGTTATCTATTTCACATTATACAGACATTGTTCGACAATTTGAGAATAATGAAATGAATTCAACCATTGAAACGGTTAATTTAGATACTCCTTTCATCTTTTATATTCACGGTAGATGAATCATACACGATGCACGTCCAAAGTGTAAATTCGTTTTAAGAGCGACGCGAGCGCGCGAAAAGCGCGATCCAACGACAGCGATAGTTATTTTCAGGTAAAAAGTTAGTTTTCATGCGTAAACAGGTCGAATGCTAGTTTCGTCGTATCATTGCCAATCGATTTCTTACGTACCGACCGATACTTTACGCAACAGCAATGCAAACGGTTACATTTCTTTTCTGTAACAAAAAAGAGATCTCGAGGTCTCCGACTACCTATCTAGGTTACGTTTCAATTCCTACCAATCTTTAGAGAGGAGACAGATTTGTTTCAATAGACTTGACTAATTTCATAAACTATTCTGGCAGGTATCGATTCTTGATACCCATCGGTCTATCATTATTGCTATTCAATATGAGTATCGAGTAGAGATTGAAACAAACGTATTCTGCTGAATAATAGCATTTTCGAACGAGAAGCTATCGAGAATGATCGAGCCTCGAACGTTGCACGAGTATCGATATCCCCGACGATATCTCTCGCGTCCTCGAATCGAAAGACCAAACAAGTCGCACGGTAGTCTCTTGGAACTAGATACCAACGTCGCCTTGCGGAGACAATCGAATGACGGATGTCATGTATCACCGTCGTGACTCTACAAAAACGAATTCTCGCCAACGAAACGAAGCGACAGAGAGCGGCAAGCACAGCCCGATCGGAAGATCAACAGGAACGCCGACCTGACATTTATCAAGACGTGATTTCGGCTCCGGCATTCCTAATGAATCCGAGTGAATCTAGGTTGGTGGATTGCGCCTAACAATGATGGATGGGTTAGTCTATCGATTCGTTGGATTAGATGGAAATAATATGACGTTATCGAATAGAGGGAGCCACGTAGGGGACCGCCCCGGCATTCGGTTATTATGCACAGGGGAAGTTGAATTCTATTCGACCCCTGCGAGATACGAGAACGCTAATGAGCGTATAATGCGCATTGAATCGTGATCATTACACCTAGTGCGTTACGAGCATTGACTGCGTGTGGTAGGGTCATAGACATCCGTGGAAAATACGTGCAGTTCTGTCGACAGAGTCGAGTCCATTTAGGGTATACTGTCGTGGTTAAGGGTAAGGTAAATCCTCTCTCTGTGTGTCTGTATCTATGTATCTTTCTCGTGCTGCTTCTACGCTTCTCTCTCGTTTCTTCGTCTGACTAGGAGCGTACGCACTGACGTGTTTTCTCTCTCTCTCTCTCTCTCTCTCTCTCTCCCTTCTCTTCTCTTCCCCTCTTCCCCCCCTCTCTGAAGCGTCAATCCATTCCCTTCAAGCAGGTCTGCCTCCCGTTGCTTTGATCCTGAGTATCTCGCATGCATCGGAATCTTTCTCTGTGCGGACACATTCTAGCTGGCGTCTGTGAATCTCAAAGCATGGTATTGTAGCTAGGTAATAGTGTTTCATCTCCGTATTACCGATACCATAGTTCACTCGGGGATCTTCGCAAATGGGGGCGCATTGATAACGCGTAGAAACATATAGGATTTGGTAAGGTGTTGGACGTGCACACGAGAGTGTATATTAACTCGCTCGCATGTATGAATAGATTATGGTACATAACCGTTACATGATGGGAGTTCTTCATCGCAAAATTGAAAACGTTTTACTTCTTTTGTTCGCAAACGTTACGGTAAAACTATGGCAAGCGGTCGATGTTTATAAACGTCGAGGTTATCAGAGAAGAATTACGCAACGTGAAATTTTTTAAAATCATTTAAAACGGAATAACAAATGCTGTGTACGTTTATAAGGGAAATACGTTATAAGCTTAATATCAAAACAACATTGTACCAATGAAAAAAATGGCAAAACAAATTTCAAAGAGATGAAACTCGATTATCTGCGAATGCGTAGCAATATTTCTCACTAGCTGGCGGGAGCAACGCGTTCGATTGGCGGTGCCAGAGAGGGGAGAAACGAAGAGAGGGGAATGCGACTCGTGTGAGGTTATATCGGTGAATGAGAAGAGGCTGCCTCGTGAAATGTATGTGTATGTATTTCGATTGCATTCACGCACCTTTTTTCTAGCCGGTCTAACCACCTTGGAATTTAATGATAAATGATAAACTACACGCCGAAAGAAATCCTCGTGTTTGAGTTGCCAAGAAATATTACGGTGTTGAGTCACGTCTTAGGTACTTTTGTCGAACGTTTCCCGCATGAAAGCCAGCTCGTACCGTCGAGTGGCCGACGCGAGTGCAAATGTCGAAGTCGAGCGAGGGTAATGAGTGAGAAAAGACGAACCTTGCATTCTCTGCGTTGCACGAATACGTCGTGGTGAATCGAAAGGATCGAGGAGCGTCGCTCGAAGATCGACGCCAGCGCTGTATGCATACGTAGCGGCGATCGGGGACGACAAATTTAAAACTGTTCTACTGGCGGCGCACAGTATGATATTTCAGTAGTCTAGCGACACGAAATTATTGTACCTATTAATATCTGTTGGTTTTTCAATCGAATATGTATTGATAAATATTTATTAGACAATCAATTAAGTAAAGTATAAACAAATGTCTTCTTTTCTGGTTCTCTATTAAACGGAGAAGTCAATTTAAATTTCGGATTTCCAATCTCTTGGACATAACAATTTCTTTATTTAATCTTTCTACGCGTCGTTTAATTTCTATAAAGAAAAGATCATATTTACATCTGCGAAAGGCAAAACCAATTCTGAACTGTTTTGTCTGAATCAATTTTGAATTCCATACTTATAAAAATTTAACAGCTCGTTAAAAACTGCAATATAAATTTTCCTACTGCCTGATAAATTCCATAATTCCATTTCTCTTGATTCTTTTTCATTCTCCTTTCGCTTGTTTTTTTAAATATGCAACTGTTCATATTTCACGATTTAATAGGAACAGTTCAACATTTTTTCTAGCAGCATACCTTTAAATGATATACATCTAGTAGCGTGTTCAGCGATAAAAAAAAGAAGAAGTAATTGATTTCACCATTGCACGATATTTCTCGAATTTCGTTGAAATCGGTTGCCGCGTTTGATTCCTAACAATTTTTTAGTTTTGCATACTTTTATTATCGCTGTTTTATATCTTATAAAAGACTCATATTTTGCATACATTCGCAACAATAACAAATCAATCCATGAAATTACAAATGGAGACTTTGGTAATCCGAAGGATATTCTCCACGAATAGATGACCAATTTATCGAGAGTAATTTTCCCGAACAAATTAGACTCGACCACCGTTAAAAATTAATTGGTTCCGAAGCCACAGAGACCGCTAGCATCAATTTTATCGAGAACGAACAATAGGTTCGATATATATATATATTCTTTTTTTTTTCTCTTTTTTTCCCAAAACCTGTCATTTCGCAGAAATGGGAATTATTCCTCTTTTAATATGCGCAGTGGCTCGACTATCTAAAAATATTTGAAAAAAAGTACTTCAATTAGCTTTCGATATTTATAAAACTTTTATATACAAGTATTTCCATAATATGATATTCTCGCAACACGGATTCGCTCTAACATGGTTTGAGAATTGACGAAATGCTCGTACAGCACGGTATTTCTATAACGCTATTTCGCCTTATCACGATTCGAGAATTGGAGAAATCGAAGAAATCCGTACAAAATGGAATGTAATGATCATTTTTTAATACAAGCACCGTCATTCGATCTTATTAGTCGAGCGAGTGTGATTTGTTGCATTCTATTAGCGTATGGAATTTTTAAACATTGAAATGTTTAATCTATTTTTAATTCGTCTAGTATCAACCCTTTGCAGCCGAAAATTTGTTCGCTACAGGGGAGCAACAACTCTAAGCTTCTCGGATAAACAGTCGATGCTATTTTTTATATCTAACATAAATAATATTAATATGTGATATTTTGAATTAACTATCGATTGTTTTAATAAACATATCTCATTTAGTTATAAAGAAATATTATTATATGTACTTTTATTAGCTACTGGAACCGAACCACCATCTTTACGTTCTTCGTTTCGTATAACACGGTTTCGAAAGACACGGCATTCCTTCCGAACCTAATTACCGTGTTATACGAGGTTATACCTGTTCTTATACCTTAGCAATTTTTACCTTTGTGATATTTCGGTGAATATTCGTAATGAAGTGTGTGTGTGTGTGTTTTATTTTTTAAATTATCTGCAAATTTCTGAACATATTGTCCACATGAGAATATAACCACACAGGCCAGTTAGGAGTTTAGTATGGCACAGTAACGCCACAAGCTAAAACTATCATATTTCAAATCGGATCACATAGTATCACGTAACCAAAAGAGCAAAATACACAGAATACGTTAAAACTGAGCGAAATAGAGGGAATAGTGTGTACTGCAACGAATTTCGAAGCATTACCATAATTATATATAGATGGAGAGTGTTAACTATTAATATGTCATGAAAACCACAGTCGTGATTCATTCTACAAGTATTTAAACACGGTACATATTAGGCGATGTACCGCTTTTGTTCGTGCACTATTCGGCTAACCAACTTCACATCTCTGCGCACTATATCGTAAAATAGGTTACGATGGCGCTAGGAGTATAGGAGTAACCTTCAGTGACCAAGTGATTTTATATGGGTTGTAGCGAAACAATTCCTGCTTACGTATTAATACGAATTTTAATCTGTGCCCAGTGGTAACTGGTCTAACAGCTAATCAAATTTAATTAAAGTTCATCTCTTTTAGTCGCGTTTGCTCTCCCATCACTTGCTCTGTTAATCACTTAATTCTAACTGACGCGTTATTTTTATCTATTATCCATCTTGATACCATTTATTTATATTATAATCTGATTTCTCATTCGCTGAAAATATAAAACTATACAATCTCGTAGGCGACGATACATAAATATTATACGATCAGAGAGCATAAACGCGAAATATTAGGATAGTTCCATGAGCGCGCTGTCTGAGGTTTAAAATTAATGAAATTCAAATTATACAGAGTAAGCTTCGTGTTAGATCCAACCTATTAATTATGTTTTTAATGATATATTTCATCTGTCTGTGTAATTATGACAAATCATTGCACGCCAAGCCCTTATCAAATCTCTCTCTTCCCTTCTATTCTTTCATCCTTCCTTCTAACGGACCTCTCTTTATCCTGGCAACATAGTAGCTACGAGAGATCTGTAATTTCACACCTCATATACGCTTGTTTGTAATCGGCGACGCGATGAACTCGTGTTGGTAAATGCTTCATTAAATTCGCATCCTCCAGGTATTTGAAAATTCAAGCGTTTCTAACAATTCCCTGGTTGTTGCTCGCGAGTGCAACTCGTTTAACTCAAATACGGGAAACAAAGCGCGAGCGGCCGACAATGTTCGCTTGGATAGGCTTCCACTACCAACGCTGCAAGTACAAAATAACAAATAACGAGTGCATGACAAGCGTTCGCTGTGAAACTTCGTTAAAAGCAACGAACCGTATAACTGTCGCTAATATTTTCGATATTTGATTCATTATATGCAAATCTTATTTTCTTATCGGTGACGTGTAAAATATTACTTTCAAATCTCATCTTACTAGTTCGGATAAAACCTACTACTGGCAGCAAATTAATTTTATTCAAACTGTATATTATGTATTCCCCAATATATAATACAAATACTTTACAAATTGATTGTACATCTGAAAGCGCTGAAAAATTCAAATAAACAGATGTCCCATTTATCCTTATCTATAATCCTCATGTTCCGTCATTTGTTATACGATTGCACTAAATGACGCCTTTGTTCTCAGGGCAAGCCTGCGGACGTCTTCTTATTAATCTCTCTAGTTACTGTCCCAATATATTCTGCAGTATAGTAACATTTTCGTACTACAGCATCATGGATAAACCATAAACAACTTCCCAAGCGTCCATACAACTCACGATCAGAATGAAAGATAGTTACCGCGAAGAAGGTGGCACGAGAGGCTGATGAGAGGGTACTGCCTACTCTCTCGCGAGCATCCTCTCGAAAGCCGAACACGAATGGGAATTAAATACGATGTATGCGCAGCGCTTAGAGGTGGCGCGCAGTGTAAATTCGATTTCATCGAATCGCGCGGCTGAGTCACGGGGATGACTGGTTCCTCTCGCCGCCGTCATTCCCATTCTCATACAAAAGGCGCGGCGATATAAGTGCTCACCTTCTTCGAGTGTCGAGTTTCTTTCTCTCCGTCGAGTGCAAATGTCGGGGAGTCGAAGGTAACGAGGCAGAGAAAAAAAGAAGGCCGGTGTAGTGTGAGTGGAGAAGAAGAAGGTTGGAGAGAAACGCTCCTCTCGCCTCCTCGATTGCCGTCGATGCGAGAAGAGCATCAGCGATCACCAGCAGCACTGTGTCCAACGACGTTCGCCGCAAAGAGCGAAAGTGCGAGTGTACGTATAATCATCGCGAGCGCGAGTACGTAACGAGCGTAGCGTTCGTGCGCGTGCATGCATCGTTCGGTGAAACTTTGTCGTGCATTAAAACGTCGTGGAATTCCTCGCGTTTTCTATTAAATTGCTGCATACGTACAGTGGTTCACGAACGTATTCGAACACTTGCAGAGTACTTTTATGAACGTATTCTGTGTTATGTGAAACATTTTGGAACGTCATTAGCACTACAACGACACCTACAACTATCGTGTTTGTATCGTCAATATCGTGACACATCTGACAACAGATATAAAAATTAATTATTTACGCAATCTATTATCCATTATGTTAATATCCCTTCTATGCTTAAGATGATTATTCATCCTGTGAATTTTTTATCAATTACATGTTCGCAGTAAGTATGTATGTAGTGTATTGTAACTTTTATATACATTTTCAGATTGCTTCCAAATGTGATCGATATAATCATGACAGAGGTGTTTCATTATAGTGTTGGCGAAATTTCTTGAATGTTATATAACACATACAGAAGTAAAAAAATTCACTTGTGGTTCACGCGTTATATGTAATTGCGGCGATTCTGTGCTGTGCCGATGATATTATTGCGTGTGCACGCCGAGGTTTGCGCAAACCGGAGGTCGTCGCTGTCTGACCCGAAGGTATTGCCGCTGTAATGAGAAACGTCGATGAATGTGTCGTTCCGTAAAAGGACTCGCTTATAGATTGGATTACGGAGGATCCAATGGTAATTTAATTTATTTTTGTTGTTTGGAAATATCGAGGTATCGAGCGATTAAACTTATCCTATGGCAAATTCTAGCTTAAACGTAACTTCTTAAGTTCTTAAGATTATCGCTTTTCTTTTCCTTTTGCTTCTTCCATTTCCATGTTTCAATGGCGTGACGGTATTAGTTCTCTTCAGAACTTATGTGTCACTTTTGACGTGACACTTCGTTACTAGTTACTGGAACAACTCAGTGGCAAACACTTTTGTGTATGAAAGTTCTATGTTTTACACCTTTCAACGTAGAAACAACTTCAATGCCACTCTTCAAATTCATTCAAATAATTTCTTTAAACGTTCCTCTTCAAACTCATCCACCCAAATTTTTTCAAATATTTCTCCACAAACACGTCCAAATAGTTTCATTCAAATGCCTCTTACGCTTACCTTGTATTACTTACGTAAGACAATTCAAATTCGTAGATGGCGCCACAGGCAAAAAGACAACATTCATATAAACGTATTTTTATCCCGAAACAAAATCAGGATTACATACTAGCTTCCTTGCAATACAGAAATTCCGGGGTAGGACTTCTTCTGGATATCTTTTTGTCTGTCACATCGGCACTCAAACGGACGATGAAAAAATCCGTTTGTTTCTATTATTTATAATTTCATATCGTCGGTGGTTATCGTATTTCGTATTGCCTGCGAGTATTCTCTTGCCTGTGTCAGTTCGCGACTGATTTTGAAAAGGCATCCACGCATGATTGTACGTATACGTACTCATAAATTGCAAACAAGCGCCGGTGACAATGGAAAGTTTCAATTAGAGAGCGCGAGATATTTTGGTGACGACGATGTGGCTTGGTTCGTGGCCTGTTTCCATGGTGTGTAATGCTCGGTGGATAAACGAGAAGCAGGGGCGATTTCGTCGCTCTTCGTTCTTGAAATTGCGTACCACGCTTCGACTGATGCGCAAACAGCGGAGAAAGAAGAGCAAGACAAAAGGCACCGGGAGATAAAAACAAAAAAACGAGGCCGGATAGCTAACCACTCGCGAGGAACATTCGATCGTCGATGCTATCTTTCTTCTCATTTTCTCACTCGCTCTCGTCCACTTCTCTATACATCTCTCTCGTTCTCTTTATGCTGGTCGGCCACGCAGTTACCAGGTTGCGTGAGAGCCTGGCAGCGCTGCTTGCTACCTCTTCGAACGAAAAACGAAATACGATTCTAGGCAGTGACGGTGGTGATGCATTGTCGAGAGAGTCTCGTCAAGGTAACACGAACTCCACGCCGTGGCTCAACGTGAAATCCATAGACCTCCGGCTCTTTAATGCTCGAATCCTTGGCAAAGTAGTAATGCAGAAGCGAGACCAAAGAGATTTGAAGCCGAATTGGTCCAACTACACCTTTTTTAAATTTCTAATTCCATTCGATATGAGAATCGTTGTGGTGGAACTTGGCGTTAATTTTTATAAAATAGCAAAAAGTTCCTTATACTTCTTGGTATCGTAAAAGTGTCTCATGACGGAAAGTAAAATCATAAGTCGATTAATTATGTATATAAATATATTAATAATTTATAAACCAAATGGACGATACTCGTGACTAAATTGAAATCCTCAAATTGGACTTGCGCCACTGTAATTTTCAGTCCGCCGTGTATAATTCTACAGGTCGTGCGAAATCGACTGCTTTTTCAAGCTCATCCTCCACTCCAAGCATGGAACATAAATTCCATTTTCTCTTCATGGGTGCTTTATACTCCGCAAATTACATTCTTTAGAAAAAGCTGCGTTTAATTTAAGTCAGGTTAACATTGACTTATACTTATTAATTATATTGTACGAGATAACAATTCCGTAGCAAGACTTTTAACGATAATAATTCACGCGGTTCTGCGTGTAGCAAAGTGGCAAACGTTTGTCGTTAATGTGCTTCTTTCGGTTTCCATTCTACGCAGTATCGACACGCGGAAACATATTTTCTAGATCATTTGAAATGCATTAAAGGTGTGCCATTAATCCGCTAACACACGCGCATAAAAGTATACGTTAACAAATCTACCTGGTCGGCCCGAATCTTGTTGTGCATATAAAGAGCACTGAAACGAAATCGATGCCACTCTTTCGGTTCAGTTGCTTTGCGAAAGTTTCGAATCCATTCTGCACACACCGAGGAGAAGCACATCAAAAGATATCGATATAGTCCCCCATATAACGGACGACTACTTGCGGGTGCGCTGGCGCGAGCACACGTTCGTCCATAAAGCGGTGCTGTGACGAGATTCAATTTTTTATTCAGAAATATCGGTTCTACAGGCACACGAGTGCTCGTTTCTCATTCCTACGTGGTGACGAGTGCCTTCGCGACTGTAAAACGTCATACCGTCACGCGTATATTTGCTACCAAATAAAAGCGTCATAAGGAGAAGCAATGAAAACCGCAATACGGAATGGTGTCCGTCAAGGATTTTTACACGTTCCTCCCGCTTTCTTTTCGGTAGTGTCAATAATTCATGATAGCGCCATCGCGTGTTGTTCGTAACAACGCATCCTGGCATACTTCCATGTTATTAATTCTCTATTAATAGTAATGACAAATCTATTTCAATTTGGTCAGGTTCATTTTTGTTAGAAATTCTAGCATGTAGGTAAAAAAAATGTGAGTCCCTAAATGGAGAAATTAGTATCTGAACGAAGATACATGTTCTTCGGTGAATAGGTCAACTGACTACCTAATTTTTCTTATTTCACTGTAGACAAATCGTAGTAAGCTGTTGCTGTTCAACTTCCAACCGACCCTCATTCCAGAATGCCATCGTTCGAAATAAAATGCGCAGTGTATTGAAACGACGGAATATATACATAATATCAAACGCGCTGGCACTGAAATATTCGAAGGAATAATCTTACTATCACGGAACCCGACGATCATTTTTTCACCGACTTTAACCTGCTGAAGACCAGGCAATAACAGCACCGCTCGGAGCCTCGGGAAGTGTATTATAAAAGGAAGCATACATTGGTGCGAGAAAGATAGAAGGACAAAGATCGAGGGAGACACTACGTGTAGCCCTCTAGCTGTAAGGCACGATGGAACGCGCGGTCATATCCTCGCGAGTCGGTTCGGTTCGTTTCTCAGTCTGTTGTGTTAGTGGTTGTTCGAAGGCGTCCAAAGGCTGAGCGAAGAACGACCACGTACCGTGGCGAACTTCGATCATGCTTCAACGGGTGGCTTCCTTTGTTTAAAATCATCCCGTTTGCCTGGCTCGTGGGATTATATCTGCTCGAGCGATCAAGCATCTGAGAATCATCTTGGAACAAATGCTCGGCCGTCGATGTGAATCTTGCCCCTTTCTCTGCCCTCGTCCCCTCGCGCCTCGGTTCGTCTATCCCCGCCACTCGTGTCTCTCCCCACCATAAACCAACGACAGACATCGGTGGGCTAAACACACGTGGAAAACGCTTTATCTTGGAACGTGTATTCCATGAAATTCCACGCCGTCGGTCGATCCATCGTCTGTGACCGACCACGGTACCGACGTAGGAAATCATCGTCGATTATTTTTAATTTCTTCCTCCGTTAAGGTTGGAAATCACCACCGCTCCTGAGATCCAGGCGTCTCGAACCGGCAATCTTTGTTGCAAATGGTGCGTATAGGAGAATGTTACGAGTTAGTAAAATTTTTCGAATGGCTGTGGCTTAGGATCGTTGTTAAAAATTTTTAGATGTAGAGGTTTGTTTTTGTATGAATTCTGGGTTCATTATAACGTCGAGTCAGTACAGAACTGAAACGAGCGAAAACAAATTCATCTCGTTATTAATAATGCTAATTAGAATTTATAATATGCGGATTCTTTTTTATATAATTTTTTTGCACCGGCAAGCTCGTACAAATAATACCGCTACCCGTGCCATCGTATATTCTCGCCTGACTTTTGATGCCCAAGCTGATTATCGATTCGTGATTTATGATTGATACGTTAAAGAAATTATATATAGGAACAACACTGCTTGACGTATTTTGTTATTTCGTTGAAGTCTTATCGACAACACGATAATAAAAGGGACGCGATAACCTATCAATGTTAATGATACGAATATGAATGAAGGTTTACAATAAATACGAAAATGATAGGATGAAAATATCGTATAAATAAGCGAATATTGGAAGAGGATTCATCTGTTTGCTTTCAAAATCAATCAGGTCCTATTATCGTATCGCGGTAAGAGGTACCGCACGATATAGAGCCGAATGTTTGTTTTACGCGCATGCGTTTTGTACGCGTTACACATATCCCTTGAAACGCGATATATTTACGTTTCTCGTTCGAAAGATATTCAGAATTACTGTTTGGTTATTCAGTACGGATCAAAAGGAGTCAAAGTGGCTGGTCGGTTTCACCGAGACTGTTTATTGATTAGTCAAGACTCGCGTTTAACGCTCTTCGTTCGGTATACTTCCACTCGCACGTGTACTGAGCGTTCTTTTTTTAACTGGCGGAAATTAGGTTATGGTTACTCGGACGTTGGACCGTTTTGTTTACGGATGTCGTCACTTTGATTTCCTTAAACATAAAAACAGATAAAGATTTAATTGTCGTAGGTTATGAATATTCTTAGCATAGAATACGTACGATTAATATCAAATTTCTTCTTCCATAATAATAACCATACGGTATTATATGTGGATGATGAAATAATCGAATTTAATGAGTCGTACTTCCTCGTCAAATTCAAATTTTGGAGAAACAACATTTCATACACACCAACACTAATATAATCAGCGTACGAGGAGTATACTTGATAATCATTATATGTAGAAATGCACACAGCGTGATATATTCGATTACACAAATGGTTGTTAAATTGCTCTTGAAAGTGCATTCTGGTATCAGTAAACCAACAATTCGTTGCATTTAATTAAGTTTAGCCCGGACAAATATATTTGTTTGCCATCACACCAGCAGTCAATACGTGTGCGAGGACTAGTAATGCGATCCACGGATCTGTGGTCATGGTTTGCTCCACTAACCGGGATAATATTTATGCGTCGAGCCAACTGCTCAATAACCTTAATTTTCTTAATCGAATAAGACTCGTTGCTGTAATCATGCCGGCATTTTTTCCAATCATGCCTCAGCGAGATTAAGTTATATCGCGGCACGCTGTTTGATTTTAATCAAATTCTGAGAGAAATTAATACAATGCTTCGCGCTTTCATGATAGTTATTGCATTTATAACTAATCTCCATTTTCATTGCCCTTTCGATACTTTGTATCTTGTTTGACATTATCAGTTTTAGTTTTTGCCAGATAATATCGAATCTAAATATAAAGGTCAAACATTCACTGTTCATTCGCAATTACGCTTGACGATTAGAAACATTACACGGTTTGATAATAAACAAAAAGATATACTTCTTTTAATTGACTTATATTTGAAATTTACCAAATAAGCAAGGTTAGGTCTGGATTAAATTTCAATGAATTTATTTAAGCGTATTGAAGAAATTGTTGGCTCAAATCTAACCTGACCTTGTGCTAAGTTCTGTACGTTAACTATACGATAAGTGGATTGAACTTAAAATATATCAAATTTAAAAAATTTGTTCCTCCTTAAAAAAAAAAAAAAAAAAAAAAAAAAAAAAAAAAAAAAAAAAAAAAAAAAAAAAAAAAAAAAAAAAAAAAAAAAAAAAAAAAAAAAAAAAAAAAAGAAAAGCGACTGGAATCAAATAGTAAAAGTTGGGAAAGATCGCTAAACAGTATAATTACCGAAAACACATTTTGAAAAAGATCTTTCCACTATCATGTAAGATTAATTAAATAAAAATTAAAATTAATCGTATAGTTAAAAAGCACATTTTGACCCGCCATAATTTGTTCCGTAAACAGAATGACTTAACGCTGTTTGCAGATGTCGTTAGTTACAGCGAAACCCGTGTACCGCGAATCCACTTGGACCAGTAACACGGTGAACGCGCAATTGACGACGTTTCGGTTACGGCGCGAACGCGCGGCCAAATGCAGTGCATCAACGCGGCAATTATAATTATTTTGATTCGACATCGTACGCTTCGTAGTTCGGTTAAGGCCACTTACTGCTGTTTCACGCACTCGTTCACCGTTAATTGGATTTAAATGAACGCATAGCGTGAAGAGCATTTTGAGCCGATGCGCCATGCCAGTTGAATTATATTTGGCCCGAACTATATAACGATTAGTGCAGACTTACTACTCGGCCGTGTTGCGGAATTTTTGCCACAGGCTAACGGCGTTCTCGCTTATTTTTACCTCCGTTGATCCTTTCCTATATTTTCTGCGGGATTTATACGTGCCCTTTTACCAGTGAATAAATTATGCAGAAGTCGAATGTACGTGCCTAGATTCCGGAATCAAATATCAGGAAATAATCAAGAATGAATTATTTATTGGGTCGCGCGCGCGGTCTTCTTCGGGTTGATGCCTAGAAAGACATAGAACGATTGGACGAACGATGAGAAGGAAGATGGTGAGCGTGGCGCGTGGTGGGGATAACGGTGAGATGAGAAGGAGGCTGCGAACGAAGATGACGAGGAAGTGGAAACGAAACGGAAGGCAAGGACGAGGCGGGGGAATGACAAAGACGATCAGAGCCAGTGGTGGAAAATGACGAAGTATAAAGGGAGCTAATAGAAAAGACGGAGATAGAAGACTGAACAGGAAAGATGGGCAGGAAGAATGGTGGTAGAAGCTGCAGGTATAAAGGAAGACGACGTTCTTTGCTTATTATTACGCGCAATCTCTTCCTTCGAATCGCAACATTTTCGCGGCCACCGCACCGATATTTCGATCCTCCGCTCCTCGAATCTCATTATTTTCAATTGCCTGGTGGCGTTGATGCGAACGTTGTCTCGCCTCGGAACCTTTCCCAAGCCAGAGACAGCGATATCTATCCTCGTATAACCTTTCCGCCTACGCCATGATGTCGGAGGTCAGCACCTCGTCGTTTCCGTTTTAATCGTCGAAACGATTCCCAGAGCCGAAAGTAATATCTCTGCCGTCGATATCGAATTGCATAACTTCATCGTCCTTCGGGTCACGCCGACGAACAGAGTTGTGTCGTCCGTATGTAAACGTTAGGTGGAGAGGAATCGCGCGCTGTTTCTGTCGGTTAACTTGGAAAACAGCGGCGTGGAGAAAGCAAACGGTGTCACCCTTCGAAGTTGGTTTAAACGGTCCGCAGGAGGTTCGTTAACTTCCACTCTAATTCTGAATAAAATATAACGAGTTCGTAGCTGCAGTTCAGCCTTAAGCCAACCAACTTATCGATTGCCGAGTTTCGAAGAAAATTCCAAGATACTCCGAGAATATCGCAGATTGCTTTATATCGCCGTCTGTTCTACGAGCTTGTGACAGGGAAATTGATCATCGGTTTCGGTTCAGAGTACATATACTCTATCTCTTCCTATGTGTGTCTTCTCTCCTTGTTTCCCGGCGATGAAACCACCGACGACGTCGCCTCTCCTCTTTCGAGACCTGTTTGCGCTTCGAAAGATATCCTGGCCGCGTTAAATTATGGATACTCGACTCTCTCGTTAACGCGAAGCATACCGGGCTCCTCTGTTTGAGACGGATAAACCTTCGCTCGGCAAACGTTCGTTTCTATCTCGACGTTTTATCTCTCGGCTATTTCCGGGATATCATTTCTTTCGTATACACTGATTTTCCTGCTCGTCTGTTTTCCTTCTGAGTTTGTACATATCCATATCAACGCTGCTTCGTGACCAATTTACGCAGTAGTCGTTAGTCGAACGTAAAACAATTTCGTTTGTCCTCTGTGTCGTATGTCTCTGTGTTTTTTTCAGTTTTCACGGTTCCATTTGGCTGGTTTATTCGACGAGAAATACGGAAAGAAAAGTGGACGAATATACGGCGGAATATTTTTACTCGTTTGAAATTATCATTTGTCACTGGGAATTACTCGCTGTAGGGAGGGAAATCAGCTTCAATAACGTTACCTTTGATATGTATCGTGTTTCCTCGCTAAATGTGTCAATTGACATCCGAGGTAGCGGAATGCAAAACAGAATGCAATCCATAAACTAGTGACGTATTACTTGCGCATTAAAGAGATAAGAACGGGCCCTAGTTATAGTTACACTTCGCAGCTCTCGTCTCAAGAGTTGTTAATCCACCGCTTTTTTACCCAGTTTTATGTAATGAAAAAAGGAACGTTCAGCGAACTGTGAACGAGCTGTGTTTTTACTCAAAGACCAGGTATTCTACCTTCTGCGAGTGACGTTGATAGCTGTGTAGAAGAAATCAAGGAAATCAAGTGGGATAAACGCAATAAGACAAGGTTTACGTAAAATATTGATCAACACGAGATTGTGGTTATAAAGATATTACACAACGTTATCGCTGCTTCTCTAATGTTATTTGCATACATTATAATAAAAATGGAAAAAGATACTGTGCCTTCGCCTAGTTTATTATGAAGCACTATGAGGCATAAACCACTCAATAATGAGCAACAAAACATTTTTGTTATTATGAATTTCGTTGATCTCAAAATTCACCATTTAGAAGAATAAATAGCTTAACCAAAGGAATACAGAGTTCCGATATTCTAATATTCCGTTCCTCAAGGAATTCACTACCCGTCAGCGCACAACTTAGAACCGGCTGGCCGGGGTCTATGCACACGCTCCCATAATTGCATAAAACTTCGATTGGTTCGAAGCTCCCATCTTCCTCTCGCTCGCTCAAGCGCAAACAAGTCGCGAGCGATCGATAATTACAGTCCGTTCTCTTAGTACGAAAAAAAAAAGAAAAAAGAAAAAAACGAAGTGGAGAAAGGATTGGGAAACGAAGAGGAGGCAGGGAGAAAAAGAAAGAAGCTGTTCACCGGTGGCCTTTCGCGCATCAAAAAACACTCGCCGTTAACGACGCGAACGTGAGAAGAATTTTAATCTTGGCCAGGCACGAGAAGCGGAAGAAGAAACGTCCGCGTGGCACAGTTTCGACTCGCGGCATGCCTCTCGTCGCGTATTCACAATAAATTTTCTGATTTAGCTCGAGTCATTTACCCACTTCGTTCGCCAGTACCTCCATTCTTTCCGTCATTTCGCGTTTCGCTTTTCACCCTCCTCGCCCCCCCCCTCCACTACTTCCGTCTAGCGTCTCTGTTATTCTTCCGGTTGGCGCGTACCGCTACTACCACTGTTCCCATCTCAGAGTCTCAAAGTCTCGAAACGTTATGTTCCAGTTACACGCTTCCGTACTTTCGTCTCTTTATTACTCTCTCGCATCAATACGTAAGTCTACAGATAACTTGTTAGTGGTTGCTGTCTGTCAATGAGTTGTTCATCGTTATGAGCTGTTTCGGTTCCAAAGTCTGAATGGCTAAGTTAACCCTCGGATAGTGAATAGCGTACCACAATGGTAGATCATTATCGACCTGTACGTTTCCTATAATTACTTGATTAGGATTTTGAAGAATGTTTTAGTTAGGAATTAAGGACTGTTATAGTTAAAAATTTGCGTCAGCTCTTTGTCATCGTTATTGCGAACGTACGAATGTATAGTTTCCTGACCTTATCTTGTTCTAGTTGTACCATGAAATAATCGTATTATTATAACCTTACATTTCATTAGTAGCAAACGTATGTCTTTTATATATCTTATATATAGACGTCCTTTCAAATTTCAAATTTAATCGATATTTGAATTTAGTGTAGTTCCGGCATCTGCTATTCTTCCGGTGACGCGTATACCGCTACTCTTTCGTGTCTCGAAGTGTTCCAGTTATCTACGCGCTTCCGTACTTCCACTCGGAATGGATAGAGGGAAAAGGAGAGCGTGCACATCCAAGCCTAGCCTCTCCAGTGCCAAGAATAGCCCGGGACGTAATCACGTGCCGCCACTTCTGGTAAAACAGTTTTAACTCCCGGCCGACTTGAATGGAGACGACCAGGCGTGTCGTGTGCCTGTCCCGCACGTGCGCGCCTCGGCCTGTTCATTGAACGCGGTATTTTAGCCGTGTAATGATTCACGTGTGCCAACCAGCCGCACGTCGTCGGGCAAGTATTTTAAAACACGCCGCCAGAGGGGGAGACGCTCGCGAAATCACCAGAACTTTCATTTTTACAAGAACTACAGTTCCTTATAACTTTGGGTAGATGCTATGACTTAGATAATGGAGAGTTAACGATTCTGATTTAGTCGTACGATATACCATTTATTTTAGTTAATGATACTCGACATAATCGTCGTTAAAGAGGGTAACTAGAAACAGATTATAGGTTACAATTGATGTATTATCGCTACTTGTGATATTTGTATGTTACTAATAGTTGGTATTACTGAATAAGGGTAGAATTGTTTTGGACAGATATTATGGACAGATTGGTGATCCCAATTTAGTCATTAGAAGATTCGATATAAACGATTAACGTAAGAACTAATTGCTCGAAATAAATCTCCTTCCTTCCAAAAAATAATCTAAAAGAATTCTACGTAGATATCGTCCGTACTGGCGGCATTTTTCCTGCTAACAAGTAGGTTTTACCGAGTGTTATCTTACTAGAGGAATACTTTCATTCAATTTTCCTGGAAACTAAGCATCGCGCGGGAAAATTTGTTCGTATATTTCGGATTTATTTTTATGCGTGTGGTATCATTTGTGAAGTTTGTAAACAGGTTTCGTTGGAAACAATATTCTGACTGAAAGTGTCTGGATGTAGAAGATAATCGAGAAGTGATATCCCACGACCGGTCCTGTTTGCAATTGGAAATCACGATATTTTCAGACTGATATTGTCCCGATGATAAATTCGTTATTCTTCAATCTCTTGTGCAGATTTGGACGATCGGTGTGAGTTCGATAACGCAACCGCATCGAATTCATTGCGTTTCGTTTATAATTCGCCGCACGTTGTTAATTGCACGCGAGCATAATGATGATAATTGGTATCGTTATGTTATAGAGCATTGGAACGGACATGCGTCTGTATACAGCTGCACACGCTGGATTATACGCAGTATAAATAATTCGGGGCTTCCAATGTTTATGAAATATCCAATGAAAACAAGGAGAACAGCTAGTTCTCTACATCCGCTCGTGTGACTCGAAACGTTAGTTAAATTTTCAACCGTTAATTGGCATGATTTGTTTTAAAGCATCGTTTAATCATTATTTCAACATTTAAGGCGTAATTCCATTTTGTACTAATGTTATTGTTGGGGTTATTCGATGTATAAAGAGAGACGCGTGGATAAATCATAAGGTAGAAAATATATTTAACAAACGGAAATGAAAAGTACAAGTATGTAATAACAATATTAGTTGATCCATATCCGCACGCTAGCAGCGTCACCTTATGACTGAAAAAACCCTTGAAGTCAACGTTGCCTGTCGACCGTTTTATGGTCTGCCTCCGTCGCAGTCTTTTGTCTATTCGCTGTCGATGGCTTCAAGGCAGGAGAAAGCTAAAAAGGCCAGATGTAGAGTTTTCTTAAAAGTGGTGGTGACCTTCGACGATTATCCATAACTGTTGTTACGGAGAAGTATGAATGAAACTTCAAGTGGAATTAAAATCGATACAACTTGAAAATATCAAATTCTTAGAACACATTAAGAACACATTATGTTGTAAATTAAATTTGCCAGGAAAAATAACGATGATATGTGAAACGAAATAACGATAGCCAAGTGTCAAGTCCAATAATAACGTTCAAAGAAGATAAAATATTATTCTCAGCTTGTAATCCAAGGAAACCGAGAACAATTTTCCCAAGCGAAACAGTAAATTTCCTGAATTGTATCAATTCTGTAACAGGTCTGTAATATAGTATCGTTCCGATATATAACTTATATGAGCGACCTGTTTTTTAACCAAGTGGATTTGGAACAAATATGCCGCGTCATAAATACACTCGGATAATTAATATTCCACGCGTAATCGATACGGCCGTGAGCGCATAATAAAGAGAAATGTAAACGAATGGACAGTCGGACACCCCGTGCCCACCACTTCGGGGAATCGGTCGTTATCAATTTAAAATCGGCTCTCTTCGGATCCAATTTGCCAATACGTCGCATATATTTTTCAGATTTCCTGGCGACGTAATCGAACGCGTCTCGGCGTCGTTTATCAACGCGTCGTCCGAGCGTCGTTTGTACAATTTCCAGAATGAATAATGTGGGCAAATCATCGGAATCACGCGCCACTTATATATGTATATATGTACATCTACCTGGTCGCTTTTCTACATTTTTCTGCCTTTACACCAAGGCAATGATAAATGAACGGCGACCGGGAGGACACAGTGGAGGCATCTGCTTCGTTTCGCCAACCATTTTCTCTCAGTGACCTAGAGAAAAAGATTTAACCGTAGTATTTTTGAAAGCTCGCATGAATAATCCACGCAGAATTTTATAATTATCTTGGGGAGAGACGGTGGATCTGTAAGGTAGGATCTTAACTTGAAAAAATTCATGCGTTCGGACTATACAAGCAAGTCTCTATTATGATTGCAGGAGACCGATAATTGACATTTCATGATAATTGACATTTCAGGTTTTTCATATAGGAGCAATTTTGAAATTCGGTATATATTTACCGTGTCAACGGGATGTTACTAAAATCGTATTTTTGTCAGATTCGGTTTTCGTTTGCGAAATTTATTTACCTCAGAAGTATGAATCCACCAAATTTCATCTCGATCGGTCACCGATGCAATTCGGAGGAACGGGCAACATCGAACGTTTCCATCGAGAAAACGTCGTCCAGAGGTTAGCCGCGATCTCTCGCGGCAGATTTTGGAAATGATCACTGGCGAATTGCTCGTTTACGCAAGATCGAGTTCTCGACCGCAGCGTACGATGGTACGTGGGCTGTCCCACGCGATACACAATATCCGGCGCCAGAAACGTGCCAGAATTTTATTGAGAAAAAAGGCCGAAATAAGGGGGGGGGAGGGCAGCCGCGACCTCGTCCCGTGTCTTCGCAAGCCCTTAATCTCCTCGATTATTTCGTTTGGGGATGCCGCCAACAGATGGTGGGTTCGAGAAAGCGGAGAATCAATTTCAAGGAATCAGCCCCCGGGCTCTCTGTTTCTCAGCGGGAGAAGCTAAACGCGGATAGAAAGAGCGAATCGGCTGGGGAAACATTGGAAATTGCTTGGACGCTGGTAATTATACGGTCCTGCCTTCTTCGCCCCTCTCCACTTACCCCCCACTCGTTTTACTAACCGTGGATCACGGCTGAAAAGGTTGCAAACCCGTGATGCGTAGATCGAGAACACGTCCATTACCATAATTCGGCGTAAACTGCAAGAGAACAGTGTTATATCGCTGGAACTAATCCTTGCTAAATTTTATTCCATTTCCGACTGGCCGTTTTTCGACTGTGGTATTACCTATCTAACCTAAAAATTGACTCTATCCCGTTTTGAAGTAGCAGTTATAAGAGGGGAAATTAGGAAACGATCGTTCGACGAAATCACGTACCGTGAGTCACGAAGGTATTCGAACGGTCGTAAACGTCTTCTATAGATATGTCGTGCGTCTTACACGAAACATTTTGAAATTTCGTCAGCACCGCGTTGAGACGCGATTGTCGTAATTTACTCATATGTTATTCGTTCGAATGCGAAGATATTAAAATTCACATACCTTGTTCGCTGTTTACGGAAGATACAAGGATTGAAAGTATTGATCACGTTTTCGTCCAAGATGCGATGAGAAAGTTGACTTTTGATTTCGTGTACTACGGCGCATCCTTCCAAAAACACATATGTGAAGAATATATCACCAGATAGGATCGGTTCTAATTCGGAATTTTTCACTTCTTAACTTATCCTGTTGTAAACGTGTTATACAATACATACACACTACATATGTATATGTATATACACGTAAAAGTATTTTATGATACGCGCTTCTAAACACTTTCATGATCCACCATACGTGATTTCCTGAAACGATCATTTGGTTATTTCGAAATTTCGATTTCTGAAGACCAGTCGGAAGAACGTTGGTAGGAAGCGAGATTATGAAGCGTTTTAGTTCATAGCTGAACTATAGGCATAGTAAAACGGCGTGGCGTGTATATATAGCGTAGATAGCGGATTCTTACTAGCTAGGGCGGCATGCATCACAGATAGCTAAAATCATAATCGCACAGGAAGTGAACTCTGCAAACTGCGATCATTACAGACCATCTACTTCGCGACTCGCTAGCCTCGCGAGGAGCTATAGATACTGGCAACAAAGAATTCTAAGTATACGTTCTTCAATCACAGACTGCGATAAAAGTTTACCCCTAAGGGGAAAGATTGCGAAAGAAAGTAACTTTGATTGCTGATAAATTTCTCATAAAATAGCACGCGGACGTATGTAGTCGATAACCCTAGGTTTTTATGTGCGAAGTGGGATATTTCGCGGATGTAGATGGCGCGCTTGTAGATAAATAAAACAACGTAATTAGTTTCATTTGTAAGCTACACAGCTTCAAAATAAACACGGAATTCGAACTATAACACGAAATAAACAAACAGTAGATAGAATAACAGGGCAAATATGCACAGTAAATAATATGCAGAAGTTATGTCCGTCGATAACTTTGCGCTATCGATACATTTAACATCCGCCTGAATCGTCGACATTTCAGGATCGATTGAAACACTGCCGTGCACTATTCTAGTTACACTATGACTATTGTAATTCCTTCGTGACTCTATAATTTTCATACATAATTATGTGCATATTTTTATACACGTATAACTTCATGATTTACAACACTCATATATTCACAGGATACATGCGATAATCAAGAGAAAAAAATGTATTCTGTCTCAATGAAATTTGTTAATATGAATAGATATTGCAGTACTAATAAATGAATTGTACAAATACAATTCAATGAACGTATAGACGAGAAACCGTCGTATACCACATAGCGTTTGAGGGCTGAGTTTGCATTTCAGACTTTGGAACCAAAACAGCGATGTATGACTCATTGACGGGCAACAGCCGCAAGGAGGTTATCGTGTGGACATTTACGTATTGACGCAAGAGAGTGATAGAGAGACTTGGACACATGGATAAGTTGTGCAATGGTGTTCACAGTCTGTACGTTCGATAAACAATAGACGCAATGCATAAAGATAACGTGAACGGGAGTGACACGCCTGTGAGAACGATAATTGATTAAATTTAGCACGAAATCGATTTCCTTACCGCTGTTACGCGTCTTGATGGCCTGGCTGTCTCTCGGTGGAGATTTTCAAACAACAATGACCGTCATTGTGATCGAAATAAAGCAAAAGGCGAATTGAGTGGCGCGTGCACGCGCGCGCACCAAGCGCGTTCACGCGAAATTAACAATCGTTTACAATGCCTCCTTTGTGCTCGTCTTGAAAATTTGCGTGCTACGGTACCGGTCGGCAAATACTCGCGTATAAATACACGCGGGTCACACCGTCTCGTGTCCCCGCCTTCTCTGATTCTCGTGTCGGTAACGTTGTTCTCAAAACTAATTTCGTCGCGGTACATTTAGGGCAGACTGGTACATGGTAATGGCACGCGTTGACGCACTATGGCGCGCGCACATGCACACGCGTTGACACAGTAGCTCACGAAAGTATTTCAACGCTTTACCATAGAAAGCTTTTGTGATTGTGTTATGTGTGTTGTACGAAACATTTTGAAATTTTGTTAACGCTATAATGAGGTGTGGCTATCATGATTATATTGGCCAACTTTTAAACGAACCTGTAAATGTAGATACACGTATGGATAGACATTGCAAGGTATTTATAGCAAACATACTTCAGCGAGACGACGATCTTCGGTATTTTCGTGAGCCTTTTCTGTGTGTATGTACAGTGCATACGAAAATATTTAGAAATACGTATCTCATAGCACGCAGAAGAAGCATTTCGTGACAAAAAAATTATCTTTATTGTGGCACGTAATGCCGGAGCAAAAAATATATTTAGGATAAACTCATAATTCTCTTGGTTCTTTTATCAGCCGTGTCGATCTTGGGGAATGCCGTAAACCATCGAAGAAATTTGATCTAACGTATTTTTTGTCGTTCCACAAAAAATGGAACACCTACTCAGATCGGCGAACTAATCTTTCTTCGAGAATATTTCACTGAATTAATCATCGTAAATAGACCATCGAATATAAAATATTCTATAAAGAAATCGCGATCACCATATTTGTACGAGTAAATCCTTCACTCGATAACCTGTACATTTTCCTCTTTGCATCTTTTATGCATGTTTTAAGCATAAAAGAATCCGTAGAACATCAAAGTTACAGAATTACGCTAAACGCGTGCAAATGACTGTAAAACCGGTGACCACGGAGCAATTAATGAAAAACAATTTCAAGTGCAACTTAAAAAGTGTGGGAGAATGGACGTTAAGAGGTCCCTATAGAATTCCACGAAAGCGCGCGCGCGCCATACGGTCAGGAGTTACGAGCGCCTGTCGCGGAAGCCTGTTTTTTCTTTCCTTCTTGCTTGCCCCCGACCGGGTAGGTAGCCAGTAATTGGAGTTCCGCGACCATACTGTCCGATAGAATTGCTACGTTCGACTTTTCTTGGTTTCCGGAAGCTCGAACCGATCGTTCGGTCACAAGTGGAAACGTCTGCAAACCCCTAGCTGCACTTAACCGTCGCGTCGGTTTCGTTTCGCGAACGATGCGCCAAACCGATTCACTGCGTATGGCCTTTCTTCCCTCTCTTTTTTTTCCAATTTATACCTCTGTCTTTCTCTTTTTTTTCAAGTGGGTCGACGACTGCCTGCGTTCGATGAATGTTCAGTTTTATATTGATCACACGCAGGACAATATCCCCGGTGAAGTTAGAAAAAAAAAAAAAAAATCGTCGATCTCTGGTGGAAACAGATTTTATTCAGAGTCGAATGAAAGAGGTGTCGACCAGCAGAGGACGATGGAGGTTGGTGTGGATTTGAATAGGTTCGGGTATTCGTCTAACGATTTTTCCCATTTGTATTCTCTTCCAACGACGAATGTCTTTGTTTCTTTTTTTATTTTTTTTTATAATTTTGTTCGTTCGTCATAGTCGAATGTTTCAATTTAAAGCGTGCAGGAAATAATTAGCGAGAATGAGCGTAATTGTAAGGACGTGTCGAAGTGGTGGCAGCACCGGTGCCGTTTTCTCGTTGGTTAACAACAAGCGAGTTTCGAAACTGCACAAACGGGGTCGTTTCAAAGTTCCTGGCCAGGGACAGATTAAAGTTAGAGAGAGATTAATAAATTGCGGCGGCATTTGAATTTCAAATGGTCGTAATTAAAAATTTCGACCACCGCCACTGCGCGGAACTACACAGACAAGTTGATAAGAACCCCCGCCATTTTCAATTACATTATAACCTCTTTAAAATTCGCGAACCTTCGAACTGGAAAGTTATCCAAGTTTCTATAACCGCCGTAAAATCCCCTAGCAATATTAGCGCTTTAATCTAATAGAGAATCATGAAATCGATAACTATTGAAATTTTTATTACCTTTAGTTAACCGATTATTTCTTCGAATATTCTGCACTTCTGTTTACAATTAGCTGACTGAAAGTCACAGTGGTGTGTGGAATACTATTTTATAAAAGACTAGCAATAAACCGACTTACATTGCTATGATTGTCACTCCCCCCCCCCCCTCATTTTTATTGTCGACATTAGAGGCAACGGTTTACCTTAGGTACAAACAATTTTGGTGGCAAACAAGAAGGCGGTTCGAAAGCTTGTTTTTTTTTTTCTTTCCGGCTACATTGGTTTCCACGAAACATTCGTTGGCGCGACTTGTCGCGTCGAAATTGCTGCGGTAAATGGAAAATTTCCGGAAACGCCACAGCGTCCTATCATTGGACGTATCGTCGCCGGTTGGAAGGAAATAAATTGTCGTTTGGTCGGAACACTAACTGACTTGTTGGTACGTGATCCTGTTTGGTTCCTTTATTTTTTTCCCCTTTCTCCGTCAGTTCCGTAACCTCTTTCCCTTAACGTATTAAATTTCGATGCATCATCGTTCCTTTTTCAACCTACGTTGCTCTTAAGGCGCTATGAACCGAGGGAATGAAATGGAACTGCTGATTGACAGATTTTTCGATGAGGCGTTACTCTTCGACTGAATCGATCTCTTTGTTCGAAACGAACGTTGTTTACTCTTCTTCCTTCGTAACATACATGATGTCAGCCAGATGGACCGTCCACGGGTCAATCCGATTTCGATGGCGCGTCCTCTCAAGTTTCGTCGGTGTAAATACCTACAGCCGCGTTTGCTGACTGCACTCTGTTTCGCTAGTCGAATCTCAAAGCCTTACAAGCCAACGCTTGAACCATTTGATTAATGAACACTCACTTTTCATTCTCTTCTTTCGTTTTTTCATTTATATCGAATATCGAACTTTAAACTGTTTCAAAGATGGCGCTATCCCGCCATAACACCAAGTTTCTTCATCAATCGTACTTGTCACTCTAAAATTCATCTTCCATAAACCTATAACATTTTACTCCATTGCGTACAAAATGTAGATGAGAAGATGCTTCGATGCAGAGCCACATTTATCTCCCAGGATATTATTTATTCAGTCAATCTTGCGAAAGAAATGAGCCCAACGAACTTTTCCTTTTTTCGGAACTTTTTGTTTTTTCCTACTTTTTTCACCATCCCCATGAATGATTTATGAACGTGAAATGCCGTTACGAGCTTCTCGGTGATTTCCTTCTTTTTTTTCTTTTTTCTCTTTTTTTTTTTTTTTTTTTGCTTTCCATTGCGTACATCGGAGAAAAACTTTTAAAAAGTTTCTCGCCGTTTTGTATTTCCATAATGAAATCGTATTGTCGCGCGGCCCCATCCCGTCGCAGTTCCATTGGTTTTACCCGGGGACGAACGAACGAACTCGGCCCTGTGATAACCAGAGGAAATCCATTGAGAAAAAGCGATTATAACACTGGAGTTGTCTGTGGTCTAGAAAAAAAGTAACAGCGCGCCTCCTCCTTCTTTTTTTCATCTTAAACGGGGCGCGTTAACGTGTGTCGTGCACTGGCGTCAAATAAATAGGTCATTTCGACGCACTGCGGGAAGAAACAGAGAAAAGAAAGATGGCCGCTGCTTGTCCGACCACCGGCGATGCGCTTTCGGTTCACGGCTCAAATGAAACGTGGAACTTTACGGTAAAGGGAGTAATAGCGTTTGGACAGCGTGCACGCGGAGATATCTTTACCTGTACACTCTCCTCACGCTTGCTCTTGTCATTCCGCGGCAGCAATGTTGCCGACCCAGCTGCAACACACCTGTTGTTCCATTTTCTCTCCATTACCCAGGAACCATCATTCACGTAATGATATCAGAGGTCGAGGGCGCCACCGTTTCGCTACACTCCCTTTTACGAGAAACATGACCACTTTTTTCTCAATTCTACGAAAATTCTTCCATTTATTCTCTTTCCCTGTCGCGACACTTTACGAAGTATTCGTTTTTTAAGGAATATCTGATAGAAATTTCTAATATATCGCTACGAAACGCTGTAACCTAACAGTTATATATTTCTTGAAATTAGTACAACGATCTGTTATATCTTGTACGAAAATTGGTTAAGTCGATTGAACGTCAGACTACGTATATTTATATCGAACATAATATATAAGAATTTACCGGTAGACCGTACAGCAACTTGATTCTCAATATCGAGAGCAAGCGAATCTGTACGATACATTTTTCTCCAATCCATCCTCTACGTGATCTTCGGATAACAATCTCGCACTAAGCCAGATAATGCTACCTTTTATCCGCGACCTATTGGCAAATTGAATGAAAAACAGGTCGCGTGATCGGTAACGAGCTATCGGCCGATTATAACATAACCACAGCAGCTTCCATTTTGAATCTGTTGCACCACAGTCGTATTTGCCATAAAGACCAAGAACAGTGGGGTTCTTTTTCCATTGGTTACATCAGAACGCGAAGAAACGTTACGCGTGGTGTTGTTGTCCATTTTTTCTTGGTGGTTTCCCCGAAGGAACCGATTATCCACGGTCGACTAATCGCGTCCAAGCGATTGCCAGGCCACACAAGCGTAACTTTAATATAGAAAAAAATTGCGTCCACGTAACGGACCGGACGCGGAAAACGTAAAAATGTCTTGCTGGCGATAAGGATCGTCTCTTTTCTCTCTATTCCGATCTCTCTTCTTCTCATGGAGGACAAGTGATTCGTTATTCCGGCGGGCGAAACGCGAGTAGAGTAGAGTTTACGGTTTTGTACGACGATAGAAGCCGATAAAACATGAGAATAGGGGGCTGTTGGGGGGACTTGAGTAGGTTCCTTTTTCGGAGAACTGTTTAATTCGGAATAGCGAGGCCTGCGCAGCGTGAGCGGGCTGCCTAACTCGACCGTAGCTTCCGTGCTTGTATATGTATATGTATGGTTCAGTGTGCGCATGTTAGATAAGGGACCGACACGCGCGCACGAACGCGTTGACCATCGAAGCACTCGTATGCACGACTGACCTTTCGAGTCTGCTGTGCGTGACCCTTTCATTGCCCACTTGTATTCTTGCTCACTCGCGAGCAACATGTGGAGTTTAGACCCTGCGATTTTTGTCATTTCTACGTTTGTGCATCGAAATCAGAGAATACTATTACGGAGTCAAGCTCGCGTAAAATTATGCAGCTATAGCTTCCCAGAAAGGTGTATCGGATATACTTTTTTCCCTACTTTCGTTCGTTTTGTAGTTGGTTTCCGTTTACTCCTTTTTTGTTGTTCGAGTTTGTTTCCGGGTCTTACTTTTTAGCGACATGTCAATTTTACATAAAAACTAGTCGATAGATGCGATATCATCTAGCGTGACAGTAGTGCGAATATGGCGTCTGCCAGAGGGTATGTGGTCTAATCTCTAAGCTGCCAGGTTCAACGAATTTTTCCAGTTCTATGCTCGAAGCTTAAAAAACCCACGTGACCGATGCACGAGTATCCGGAAGTAAATCGTCGACCCGAGTATTTTTATTACTCTAGTGATAAATCTATTATATATTGCATTATTTAAGACTGGGTAACTACCTACTTACCTTTGCAAACGAGCCTTAGTGTTCTGAAATAGGTTCTTCGAATATTTGAATATTTAAGACCTACTAGCTCCAGCCCAGATAAAGGCAGTAGCTTTATGTGTTAATTTTTATTCATTAAGTAACACGATATTTCCATAGAGGTAAACGAATGGTCCTTTCATTTGCACCTGAAGAGCAAAGCCCCGCTGTGCGTTCCAAATTTCTTTTCTCTATTCAAAGTTCTTGTCTCGTATATACAGGTGGCGCGAGGGATGCGAGCGTTTTTAATCATCGCGGGCGTATCTGAGATATGTTAATGCATTGTGTCACTGATGTGTTTATATTGTGGTCGCCACCGGGTGCTACATAGTTGCACGTTTGAATTACGTATACGTGTTCAGTACAGTATAACGTGTTCATCGAGAGATCAAGCGTTCGTTCACGTAGCTCGTTTATATTTAAATGAACCGTTGATTCGATATTGTAGCGGGACGAGGCGTGTGTGTTCACCTTTTCTTTCGGAGTAGGAGGACGTGGAATGTAAAACCCTGTGACGAATCGAATACGAGAGAGGAATACCGAGTTCAGGGAATCCCCACAGGATCGGAATATTTCTTTGCCGCATCGTCTATGTTCTCTCAGCCCTTTGCCTCGTCTTTTCCCACTGCTGGTATTCCCGCATCAGAGGCGTCATAAATAACGCGTGTAATTATCCCTGTCGCGAAGTTTACCCTCGGCTGAGACGTAAAATATTCGAAGCGTTCTGCGATCGTATTCGAAACGACATGGTCGTGCGCGCTCGCTACAGCATGCATGCATGCGGAATAAAACGAGTGGCGCGCTTATGCAAATTAACGGCCCCTGAATTTTATGTTGCCTCGATTATTGTTGGTATATCATTTCCTGCGCTGCTTTTATGACCACGTGGGGAACGACACACGACCGATATCCAATTTGCCGTAAAAATAATCATTGTCTATGCGACGCTCATTAGTGATACCCGCTTCTTTTATATAAAAGAAAGGAAAAAGGAATAATTGGAAGAATATAGTGGGATGTTTTCTTAATTTTTGTAATACGTATACCCGATATTTGAGATACATAGTTGTTTGAATGCGAACTTTGACGTTTATGCTGAAACTTTTTAAGAGAGGAAAACGAAATGAAACGCAAATAAAGATAATACAGTGTGTCTCCTAGTTAAACTACCAGTACTATTTGTTAAATGTTCTAGTTTTAAATCAAAGTGGTCATAATGACCCGTTTCTAAGCAACGACGTGAATCTGCATGACCTGTTAGATGCCATAAGGACCAAACCGTCAATTTCACGCGATTCACTTCGTTGGATTCGATCGGGATAGGTGGACCCGATGGTCGTTTACGTGCCACGAGACGCGCATCCCGTCGAAATTAGTTACTGAATCGACCGACAAGAGGTCGCCAGAGTCGCGTCGTGTATCGTTAAACCAATCGGCATTTGACGGTCGTAATTGCCACCTTTGAACGGTGGTCACGCTAATTTATCGCCGCCATTTACGAGCGGTCGAGTGTTAAAATCACAATAGAGATTTGTCCAGCGGTCGCTTCTGATCCCGAATATACGTGTATTCATGGGCATGCGCCCCTGTGTTATCCTCTTTCGATTTACGGGGTCGCGCGGATGTTTTTGGTGGCGTTAAGTCCGGAATTTCGCACTTCGTTCCACTATTTATCGCCACTGATAAAGTAACCTAGTGTGTGATCTTGATATTTTTCCCTCGTTGAGCTGCACATCGTTAACGTGATTAATAGAGACCAGATTAAGAACGAGAGAAGGTGAAACAATGAAACGAAACGATTCCTGTATCGAGCTGCCCTCTTGCATAATTAAACCAGTACTATCGGTGAAATTTTGCTAGTTATTCGCGAATGCGTAAACCAGCGAATTTTGTCATAGAGAAATTTATTATTTTATATCCAAGTAGGAGATTGTTCTACTATCTCCACTAACTCTACTCTTAACTAACTATAACTCTACTCTTCGATTCAACGCATCGACTCAACGTAAACTTGTAAAATTATGTAAGTTATAACCTGTATACTGTAACTTGCCGATTCACTAATATTATCAGTAGGTAAATTAGAACGCGACGGGATAGATGGATGGATTTTTGAACATCGTGTGCCTCGCGAAGTTTATTGATTGTCCCGCTTGCATTTCATGAATTATTTATCGCGATCGTACAGTCGCGGGCGGTCGAATTTAATATTTCAATAAATTTTCATAAAAACGAGCTGCTGTCGCGAAGAATGAAAAGGGGCGCGAAGGAGTGGGGGAAGGGATACTGGCCAATGAAGTGGCGGACGAAGGGAGGTAGGAGCGGGAGGCGGGGGTGTCGTCCTCGTTTGATGCGCGTGATCGAAATGCAGAGGCGTTCAATTTATCAGAAACCCGAAAGATACTTCCCGAGGTGACTGCACGAGCTTACGCGTCCGGAAAAATCAAACTTTCATCCTAAGCCCTGTGATCGAAGCGAATGGTTCCTCGTAAAGAACAACTTTAAAAATTCGAATTCGGAAAGGGAATTCGAAATGAAACGAAATTTTTCGGACTGCGAATGTTGCAAATTGACGTTTGCTTAAACTCGTACTGTCACATTGAGAAATTTGTTATGCCGATGTTTCTCGTTCTTGGTAATATTATATAAATATTGGAAATATTATTGGAAAGTCCAAGTCCTCACTGAAAATACGTTCTTTATGGATATTAGTCTTTATATATCGAAACTACTTCTATCGAGGACTCACTTGCTTAATATAGCGCAATAAAAATTCTGCTGTACTGCTCGGTACCTTTTCGTGTACGTATTTCTCTTTTTTTTTTTTTTTTTAATACTCAATGTACGTGCTCGTTGAAGGCATGGGATGCGCTATTCAATAAAATCAAATATTAAAAGACCGTTAATTATCAATTAAACAGATTGGAATGTCGGACGCTAGAAATGTAATGGAGAGGAAACTGCGTGGGACGTAGCCTCAAATAGGAATTGAAAAATAATAAAAATTATGAATAACGATTTTATGACGAATAACGAGAAGTAGAACTGGCAATTGGTTCATAAAATAAGTTCGAAAGCTAGGATGTTCTCAAACGTGGATAATGGATGTTATTTCATTTTTAGTGTTTTAACTTTAAGGGATAAGAACATTGTAATGATTGACTGAATATCGATCAAATTTCAAGGTCATCAGAGATCAATCACCCCCCGTAGCTCAGGAAATGAGGAATAATTTAATGTTCCCCGTCTAATCCAGCGTGAATCGTCGGGGATTCACCGTGCCGTCCAGTCATAGCATTAGCCCGTACCGCTGATGCTCTAAAGTACCGTGTAATTACGAATTAATGTGGTCCTTGCCACTAAGATGCACGGCTACTTATAATTACTCGTAAAATGTAAAAAAAGATCAGTCGAATTTATCAATGGTTATTAACCTCTTAACTCCGGAGGCTGGGTATGTCCGTTATATCAGAACAGTCTGTTAGATACAAAGAGAGACGACGAAAGTAATATAAAGAACGAAGATTTAATGGCTTTACATTCTCGTAGTCAGTTTTGAAATAGAACGTCTTAAAATCGATATTTTTTCAGACCCGAAATAATATACAACCTTTATTTAATAGAATAGAATTTAATAGAATTTTATATCGTACAAAAAGGAAACGTTATTATACAGGGTGGTTGGTAACTGGTGGTACAAGCGGAAAGGGAGTGATTCTACGCGAAAGAAGAAGTCGAAAATATAGAATAAACATTTTTCTTTTTTTTTCAGCAATTTTTGTAATAATAAACTTTCTGGTTACTTCATATTATTTCATTATGCATTCCCAATTTTCCATTAAGGCAAAAACAAACTTAAACTGCGATAATATCCGCTTTATAACGAGACGCGATAAAGTGCACGCGTACCGAGCGAAAATTCAAAGTCGATTTTCTCGGAAACAAAGTCTCGAACGAAAAATTTTTAGTCTATATTTTCGACTTCTTTTTTCGCGTAGAATCACCCCCTTTCCGTTTGTACCACCAGTTACCAACCACCCTTATAAAATAACATATAACATAATATAACCTATAACGATCTCTCGTTACGCATTTGGAAATTGGGCTTGAAGTTTTTAATCTTTGAAACGCTATATATACGTACGCTACATAGCGATGGCAAAAGATTCTATAATAAATTACATCGATAGGACGTCAAATGCCGCTGATTCTCCACTGCAACTTTGCAACATCAAAGCCCCTTAATTTATGAGTAGATGTAGGGAGACACAGAAGAACAGTGGCTTGGTAAATACGATCAAACATCGGACACATCCCCCGGTTTGAAATTCATTCGTCTTAGGTTCGCAACAAAAGGGAGCGAGAACACGCCAGAAGGAATATATTATCGTCGATTGTGCGGTTTATTGGCGTTGAATCGAGCATCAAGTGTGTATGTGTGCGTACATATCTTCCTTTTCGTTTGTACAGGGTGTCTCAGTAATTATAGTACAGTCGGCATGATATTTTAAATTCTATGGAAATAAGTAAGTCAGAAATACGAAATTTGAAAAAGATATTTTCTTACGACGTTGAAAATATATCGAGCGTAGAAAAACTTGGCTAATTCCTGGCCGAACAGAAATAGATACTCGGAGGCAAGTTATTCTACGTGAGAAAACAGATCGGAAACGTAAAATAAGATCTTTTTTATTCTGAGTTTCGTTCTCGAGAGAATTGAATTTAAACGTCGAGGAACATGCAGGTTAATTCTTTATTAAACACGTTCGAACTTCATTTTCTTTAAAACGAGACTTTGGCAAATGTTATTTTACATCTTCCACTTATTTTTACAAGCCCAACAACGTCCCGTTATCATTATCATCGTAATCGTACAGTCGTATCCAGTCAGGATACGATCATCTCATCAAATTCATACGTATCCACCATATTTTCAAATTCCATTTTCTCGCGAACGAAGCGCCGTCCGAGAAAATGTTATTCTGCATTTCTTGTTTATTTTTTCACGTAAAAGCGCCCTCTTGCCGATCCTATCATCGTTACTGGACCACCCTGTATAAGAAGGAGACAAGCCAGGGTTCCAAGCTAAACAAGCGCCCGTTCCGTAGTGCCCACGCACCATTATCGGCGCATCAATTAAGGCCGAAAAATATTAACGTCCCAACGGCGGACAGGAAAACGAAGTGCAAACAACGATAATTATTCTCCACATAGCTGCATTCACGGCAGACGTCCAAGCGTCGTGACGCATGGCGGCATTGTTCTACCTACTCTCACTCCGTTGACGGTCCAACAATACGTCTAGGATGACTAAGGCAACGAGCATCTCTCTCTTACTCTATACTTTCACCTGTGTGTATATTCCTCGTTTGATATTCAACGGAGAGAAGA
Organism: Bombus breviceps; assembly: GCA_014825925.1. Lineage (NCBI taxonomy): Eukaryota > Metazoa > Arthropoda > Insecta > Hymenoptera > Apidae > Bombus > Bombus breviceps. The sequence goes on from CM026185.1 coordinate 3,552,215, forward strand.
CCGCGGGCGACGTGAGAGGGAGGGCAAACCTCTCTCCATGGGATAATCTGTAAAAAAAAAAAAAAAAAGAGAAATATAGGAGGAAGAGAAAATAAAATGCAGCGAGGAATCGGTGAAGGATGACGCATACGGTACAAAGAAGGAGCGTCTACCGAGAAAACGTGCTCGTCCGAGGCAGAGAAGGTGTACGGTTCGCTAATTCCTAGCGGTTTTATCTTACTTGCCGATAATATTTATGAATATATTTCGTTGCATAACTTACGCGTGTTGTACGAAACATATCGAAATCTTATTAACATCGTAACGAAAGCCGGCTATCATGATTATATCGGTAAAACGAGACACGTCCGAAAGTAGATACAGAAGTCACAAATATATATGTATATCATATCTGTATCGTTCAGTAGCACCATCCTCCACGCTTATTATTCTTATTTGAAACGTCTATTCATATTCTATTGTATATACCTTTTGCAGTATCTCGTAACTTCCGCGTATAATTTCAGATTCGTATCAATCTTCAGTCTTAAAATTTCGAAATGTTTTACGTAATGTGTATAATGTATACGTGTAGAATAATGTACACGTAACACAGATTGGGCACACATTTTAATACCTCAATAAATCTTGGTTTGAAGCTTGATCGATATAGTCCCGATAGAATCGTGTTTCGTTACAGCGCTAATGAAATTGCTAAACGTTATTCGTTACGAGAGTTGTCATAAAAATGTTTTACGTAAATGTTTTCTTTGGCAAGTACTCAAATACCTTCGTAAGCCAGTGTCTCTTCACTTATGTCGGTACGGCCACGTAACCCGTCGAGAATGTCGTTTCGATTTTCAATCGATGCACCTTACGTTCGACCTCTGTCGGCTTTCGAGGTTATGTCGGTCTTGTTTTCAGAAGAAACGTTCAGATGCATAAATGTGTCTTCTAACGTAGCGTCCTTTTCAAAGAGCATTCCATAGTATTCCGGGGAAGTCTTCGGTGCCTGTCTGCTGCCTTTTTGCCTTCCCATCGGCATCTTTGTGCGACGTGTAACTGTTTTGAATGAGCAAGAACCGCGTCTTCAGAATCTTATCTGGCGAACGCTACCTCGCTATGGAAATCATAAGAGAGAGAGCCATATCATCCATGGGAATTGTGGATTCACGTAGACGTTCAGAATGTGTCTATTGTTGGCCAAGCCTCGTTGGAATGCATTATTGGAAGAACAGAAATTGAATATCTGTTTATAACAAGTTCCATCTTCTTCTTTTTCTTTTTTTTTTTCTTTTGCTGTTTTGTAACATCATAGCAGCTTTTCATCAGAATCTCTGCATTTGGTACGCTTAAACCTAAATTTCTATATCGGATGAAGGTCTTCGCTTCTGTTTTTCTTATCTCATACAGTCGCACTCTGATTCTGTTTCGCTTGTGATGCCATCGATTCCAATGACCAATCTCTGCATATTCAAACGTACGTCCTTGAGAAACTACCGTGTCAAACCTAACCCAAATCACGAGAAACCGGCCAATGGGGAAACGCGAACGAATTTCAAAGCAATTGAAGGTTAGGTTGATCATTCATCGAGCAGAGATTAGTTCCCATAACAGACTAGAGGGGACAGGGAGAAGCGAATCACTCGATAAGAACGTCTTTCTAGTCTCTAGTCAGCAAGAAATGCCTTGAAATGATCGTGATATGGCAAATGTTTGAAATGTTTCCTAACAAGGGAAGGATCCCGGACGGACTGTATACACAGACGTGCAGACCTGTCGGATCCAGTGCTGATCCTGTGTGTGCGTGCATGCGCTCACGTACACACATAAACAGTCGGCAGTAGAAACGCGGCTACCTTGATTGGACGATGATGCAAAGGTTTTAAAGGGATAGGCGGCAAGAGGAGGGTAGGCTAGACGGGGGGAACCCGAAGCAAAGAGGGACAAGAGGACTGACTTGTTGGCTTTTAATTGCTCCCTTTTACTTTATTTCCTTTTTGCAACTCGATGGTCCGGCAAGGGGATCTGGTGGCTTTGATGGTCACGTATCGTGATTAGTGCTGATAGAAGTCCTTTACATTCGGAACAGCGTGTTCTCACGCAGAAACCTCGCAATAGTGCGATGATGATAGCCATCGAATGCTTGTTTATTGAAAAGGGACAAGAACAAAAATCCTATAGGTTGGAGAAGCGAATAGAAAGGAAGGAAAGACGAGGGAGAAATTGGACGACTCTTTGAAAGAAGCGGTCGCCATTACTTTTTTGGGAAATTTGGCATACGTGTATCAGCATTGATATACTCGCAATTATTCGTTATTGTACATTAACGAAGACTAGTGCTGTCGCGTAATATACACAGGCCTGATTATTTCGCGCAAAGATCGAATTTTAAGATGATGGTGCTTACTTGACCGAGATAATCCTGCACTCTACATACACGTCATTTGTCGATCCGAAATCTCGTATATCGTTCTTGGCTGGTCGATGATTATAGCGATGATCGATAGACGGCTGACGATTGGTATACACGTACGCGTCGCATAATAGCAGCCGCCCTGTGCGCTTACCTTGCTCCAATAATATTAATATTGCGACTGTCACTTTTTTCATCGGCAAGAACGCTGTGAAATGCACAGCGCACCGCGACGAGATTAAATCCGGTAGACGGGTTTATTCGATTAATCAGCCGAAACAGCCTTGATGGACGTGGAGGATGAACGATCGAACTCTCCTCTCCTTCGCTTTGATCGCGTTTGTATTTATAAAAATTCCACCGTGTCGTAACAATATATGTATCTATTATTATATTTCAAATTATCTGGTTAAACGACCGTAAAGCAACTCTTCTCTCCATACATGTCATTTACATATAGATAGACTTCTCGGTAATCATCCTAGTACCAAACATCTCCAAAGATAATTGCTACACGAAACTTATCTGTCGAATATCCGCTGGAGTCTTGACGTCATTAGAGGACCGTTCATCCTCGGCATAGTATCGCTCTACGGAACGCGTAACGATGCTATGAAATTCAGCGACCACGAAGGTCGCGTGTCTCCCGGAAACGCTTCTCGCGGTACAGAGCAACGACACCATCGAGAAACGTAGAAACTTAAGGCTGCGTCCTCACTGAAGCAACGGCGCGAAACTTTTTGTCGGTGTTTCTTGAAAGAATTAATTATCGCTGTTCGCTATTTTTCCATGTTTTCTCGTATTTCTGTTACCAGTAACAAAGGTTCCTGTCTGTTGCCAATTTTTGTTCGGAGCGATAAAAATCAAAGGAAAATAAACATTGCAGTAACAAGTTGTCTCTTCTGTCTGTACAAGATCGTCGACTGTTTCACAACGTATTCGCGTACGGACAATTTGTTGCTATGAAAACATGTCGCTTTGATCGAATCAATTTGAAAAAAATCAAATTACCTTCTCATTACGTTTCTTTGTCAAGGGAAATCAAATTTTTCCTCTAACTTCATCGTTTTATCAAAGAAAATCAAATTTTCTCCTAAGTTGCTTTATCGAGGCAAATCAAGCCCAATAATTATATATCTAGATCAATAAAGTCGGCAATGTCTTTATCTACACAATTATTCAACATCGTTCTATAGAACGATACTCGTTGGATTTTATTTGAAACATTCAGCAACGCTGGGCGAAAAGATCCGCGTTGCTTCGATGAGAAGGCAGCTTTAGAAGAGGAGAAATACAGGAAGATAGTAGGAATTATAGTTAAGAGAGGCATTGCTCGTCGAATTGATGAAAAACGAAAGAAAACGTAATCGCGGGGCCTCCAGGGGATTTTGCTTGCAGATGCAGCGCCGAGGGAAAGGAACTGGGTCCAAAGGTCAAGCTAGTCGCTTCTGCCGGCGACGTTCTCCTGCCGCTCGAACGTTAATGCGCCGAGAATATACATTGTAGGGATCGGTAGCGGCGTACCGTAAATCTCCCATGTAAATACACGGCTGGGCTAGTGTCGACCCAAACACGAGTACAGTCCCTTAACTAAGCTGTCCCCCGAAAAGCGGTTCTTGCTTGGGAAACGATTTATTTATGGCGATTCGATATTCGTCGACTATGGAGTCCAATTTTTCCTTCGTCGCTCCCTCTATCTTTTACTTCTGCTTCTTCCGTTCCGTGTCGTGGCTAGGGCGATATAGACGGTGTGTGGTTATTGACCGGTTGGCACCGGTTTTTTAACGATCACTTTATTTATCGAGCGTTTCATGAGAGTGTTTCGCGTTTCTTTCGAATGGATTAATATCGTCTAGGAGGGATCGGTATATAGGTTAGGATTAGGTGGATCTTGATATCTCGGATCTGCGTATTGGATTTTGCGAAGAATTTCGTACAACGGAATTTCGTTTACGGACAAACGATTATCTTATTGTCGTTTCTATTTTTGGGAAGAATTGAGAATCGAAGGGTTTGCAGCTGTAAGAAGACAGCTGCTTCGATATTTTGTTTGAATTGCCCTTATTGGAAGAGGAGAAAAGCGTAGGTTTCATACTCAAAAGTGCAAATGTTTGGTTTTGGTATAGAATATAATTTTACTATGCATAATACATGATATATATTCCTGGTTTTCATGAATAAAATATGCGAAAAAGAGAAGATATTTGAAGAAATACAAACTCGAGGACGAAGCGGAGACTAACAGGGTTAAGCAAAGATACATTATTTACAAGCATCCGAATATCCACCTGTTCCCGAACATCGCATCGTCTTTCAATTCGAACCGACGAATTCTCGGAGTCTATGGAGCGTGCACGCCCGTTTGGGAATTACACGGTGGAATCGGGGGCCGAGTTAAGAAAATTTAGTGGCTGCCAACTTTATTAGGCGCGATTATATTAGGCCTGTACGCCGGCAGTGATTTATTCGGTCGCTGCTCTTGAACGTACACACGAGTCGTCTGTACCGCGCTGTATATATGTATATACGCTCGCGTACGTGCTCTATGTATTGGTAGTTGCCATATGGCAACGAACGTGGTAAATCATTTCTCGTTAACCGCGCGAGGTCCTAAGCTCGTTATAAAGCGAAGTTCAAACTTTTTAAACGTGCAAAATACGCGAGGGGACATCGACAAAAAAGCACGCATACAGCTACCGATGCTACAGTGTTTATCATTGGTTGTAGAGCCGCCTGATGCTATTGGCGGTGGCAGAGATTCGTTGGGGATCGACGACGACACGAGCCGCAGAAAAAGTGTAGTTTGTTTTTCCGTGACATTCGACACCGATTCCAGATTTTCTATTGGCTGTGTGCACGTGATCGTGTTTAAACACTTATGGAAACGTTTTGCGAATACACAGGTCGCGTTACGCAATTGGGCCGGGATTTATCTCGAAGTCGGTAAGAGATGGAAAAAGGAAAAGAGTAGAGGAAAAAATTGAATGGTGCGGTAAGATCCATGTTCGCAGTTACTCGCTTTTTTTTTTAGTATGCAACGATGCTTCGGGAGAGTGCGATAACACTCTTCCTCTTTTTTATATGGTATTCAGTAAGTTTTCATTAACAGCTCGATGCATTTTTTAATTTTTTTATTCTCTATAAAAAAAGTGTGAAGGTATTCGAGTCGAATTTTCACTCTACAATTTTTTTCCATCTCTTATCGACTTCGAGATTTAGCTAGTAGCTAAATTTTAGCTAGTAGTAGCTCGAGATTTAGTATTATAATGAGATGCAAGTGTTATAATTATGTTGGTAAAATCTCATATGAATCTGAAAATGTATAGATATTCACAACATAACTCACAAAAATACTTAGTGAAATCACCTTTAGTACTAATTGTATATTTAAAAACATTATCCATGCTATGGATCTTGCTAATTTTTGTATCGCCGGTATGTTTCCAATAAACCTTTGTAACTTCTACATATATTTTCAGACTGGTTCCATATTTGAGTTGAGTATAATCATGACAGTCGTGTCTCGATATAGTTGTATTAAAAAATTTCGTAATGTTATGTGCAACGCATAGGACATTCACATAAAAGTTTTCTATGAGTGAGTCCAAATACTATCGTGAATCATTGTATGCGTATTCTGTACCAAAGGCGATTGCCAACCGTGGTTGAAACGTTTGCGGAAGGTGAAATATGTAAAGCACGTAAATACAGCTTAGAAAGAGTCGTCTGTTGCATTTGCATGAAGGGATTAAGCGAAAGGCCGTATGCGCGGCAATGGAACCAGAGGAGGCAGGTTACAAAGAAAAAAACGGTTCGCCCCAAGTTTGTCGAAACAATTGCCCATCGAGCGATGGGAAAACGACAAGTAAACGATCAAACGAAGGTTGACTTTGTATTCTGTATATAGCCGCGGCGGTGCTTCAAGCCCAGGGATTCTCTTGCTGGTGCACGCGTTTCGAGTGCTTTTCACAGCGCTCTCTAGCGGACGCCATCGTAAAACAACAATTAATGACAAAAAAGGCAATTGAACTCTGAACCCGTGAAGTGGAGAGGAGCGTTATTAAAGTATCGATATTCTCTGAGTGCTCGAGCGATGCTACGCGATGAGGGGCATCCCTCCCACTAATGAAGAGAAATTAATCTGCCAACGATTTCGACGAGAGCGAGCTCTTCAGGCGTTCCGATCTTACCGACCGAATATCTAAAAACCGTTTCGTGTCTTTGAAATATCATCGGGGAAGAAAACACGCCACTTTATGTGGAGCCGACGTTTGTACAAAACCTAACGACCATTTCTTCCCGTTTTATCTAAGTTCCCCTTTCTCTTTTGCATTTATCCACTATTCATCCTCGTCCCTCTCGTGCAACTTTCTTTCCTTCCCTTTGTGTAATACCAATTACACGGATTTGTCTCAAGTCTCCGCGTGTCTACCGCGTTCGCCAACCATGCAATCTGACTTTACTCTCTGTCTCCGTACCCGAGGCGTATCTCTTGTTTCCAGCGGCTTCGTGACTTGGAAGGAAAAGGACGGTTAATTGGTGGGGGTGGTAGTAGTGGTGTGTGGCGGTCGCGGTGATGCGCCTTCCCCATCCCATCTCTCCTCTCCACCTGCCTCGCTCTACGCCGTCCTCTCTCTCTCTCTTCTCGCCGTCTCCACCTCGCTTACCCCCTTTTCGAAGAAGCGAATCCACCGACAACGACGAGGAGATCCGTGCGGTTAGAACGGCGCAATATAATGAGCGGCGAAAGGAAGAGAATGTCGATTGCAAATCTCGTCGATGCTGAATAATCGGGATCCTCTATTCACCATCTCTCTCTCTCTCTCTCTCTCTCTCTCTCTCTCTCTGCCACTTCTAGGTTTCTCTTCGTATACCTTTCTTCGTCCCGCGCATACTCTTCGCTATATTCTCTCACGCTTTCTCAAGATCTTCCCTTCTCGTCCCTCGCGCTATCTACGATGGCTTCTCACCCGTTCCTCCTATCGACATCCTTATCTATCAATGGATGGGTAGCTTCACCCGCGCTTCTCTCGATTCTCATCGATATTCACCTGTCCGTTCAGTCGCATACCTTGGCCTATCGCCCGCAGGCGGCTCGCTTTTAATGGCAGCACCATCGCTCCACTCGCGCGTTCACAAAGCCTTATGATTTTACGTGCCGAAATGCTTCCACGATATTTACGAACATTCTTTTAAGTGTCCTTTCGCAGCAGAAAGGCCGGCAGAGGTTCGCTTTAAACACAACCGATATACCACCGTGGCTGGATCGTAAAAAACTCGCGTTATATACGCACGGTGTACATTTAGTTCTCTGTTATTGCTGGTGAGTACTTCTGTTCCACGCTGGCTAATTAAAAGGCCCCCTTCTCTCTCTCTCTCTCAGTCTCTCGCTCTCTCTCGCTCTCTCTTCGTATCACGTGCCGCATTGTTCAACGAGAAGAGTCCAATTGATATTGCCGCTTGGATCGTGGCTATGATACTCGAAATTGATACTGCGAACAGACAAATTAATTTCGAGCCCGTCGTCCAACCCTCTGCATGTTCCAACGGGATTATACGACGCTCACTTTTTCCCACCGTTCTCCACCAAAAAAAAAAAAAAAAAAAAAAAAGAATAATACAAAAAAGAAACACGATCCGCTAGCCTGTGTCTCGATTCTGTTAACAAGCTTATTTCCCGTATCTCTGTTAATTATTCGACTACCATGCTGTAGCTTACCCTGTCGAGAATCGCAATTAATTTTCCGCCGAATGGAAAACCGTGTACGCGCGCTTTGATAACCATCAAAAGCTACAAATCGTGCGTTCATAAAGTACACACGCGAGCCAACATGGCCGCCGCTCTACCGCGAATGTAAATACCTGCTGCCTTTTCCGATGGTTACATATATATACGGTTTGAACGGATGTCGTTGGCTAAGGTTCGTAACGAAACTGTAGCAACTGAAAAAAAGAAAGGGTTAACAATTTGCCCGCGAGACAAATGAATTCGAAACGCCAAATGCACTCGTTCTGATTTCCACGCTGAAAGAAGAATGGACCGGCGACCTCGACACGGAAAGGAACACGGCTTTTCTACGTCCTCCCTCGACTCCACCTCCTCTTCCTCCTACTCCACCTAGTTCTCCCTATTACAAGAACGCATCGAGAGATTCAGGCGACGTACATAGCGAGGCTTTGTAGGGGCCAAGCTAATTATCATCCGTGCACGGTTCCAGCGTACGCGCGTTAACGAGTCGCGTCCCGCCGTAAATGGAATCGCGGTATAGCTGATACGCATCCTGCGCGTGCGCATGCGTGGCCGTGAAGCTAGTGACCGCGCACACGTACATGGTATTTTCTGGTGTAATTACCAGGATCATCTATCTCTCCTGGTTAGGATTGTCGCGGACGTGGGAACTCGACAAATAATTCCTTCGCGCAAGAAGCAACTTTTTGAATCGAATTTCTTGGATGTATACGCCGTCGTTCATAAGTGAGACTCTCGGTGGAAAGATATTGCCTTGGCAATTAAATAATTGCGGATTTTGTCAATACCACCTAATGACAAAATCCGCAATCACTTAATTGCCAACCCAATATAAGTGTTTTTTCGAGTTTCATGCAACTATTCTAAAAATCAATATTTCATCAAATAATTCCATTATTTATACCCGCTATACATCTTGGTTATTGTTTCAACCAATTTTACTACTCGTATCGTCAATTGTTCCAAATTTCAATGCGAACTTGAAATAATCGTCGCTGAATTTCGCTTCTAATTCGTACAAGTCTTTTTCGATGCAGTTTAGCTTGCGCTTCCTCCCGTAATTCTTGCAAATATATTCTTCTTATGAATGTGATTATACGATAATAGAACGTACGTAATGAATATGATAGCACAACGGTATCATCATCGTCAAGTCGCACGAGTACAGAATCACGATTAATTTATCGACGTCGCGAACCAGGCTCGCATCTTATACGAGTCCAGGTGATCTAATACTTAGCGCTGTATATTTATAATTCATATCGGTAACGTTATGAAACTGTTGTAAGGCGTATCTACTTATGCATACCGAAGAAAATTGCATGAAAGATTCATACGCGTGCATACGTAAACTCTTTCTGGTGTATACTCTCCCTTTTCTCCTTCTTACTTACCTGTGACTTTTTTTCTTTCCTTCGTTTTTCTCTTGTCCGTTTTGTCTTGGCTCCTCTTTTTAATTTGAACTTTGGCGGAGCGAGCACAGAAGAGCGCCGGTACGTGTCTTCACGGAGAAAAGCTTTGTCTTGGTCCTTTTTCCCTGCCTCGGACTACTGAATACGCGGTCCGCCAAAGGAACAGTCTTTGGAATTGAAACAAAGAGCGCAAGGATAATCCTGACGGAAAAATACAGGTTTTTAATTAAATTGCGTTGAAGGCGGGGAAATTGTGTTCCGGCGGGGAGAGCCGGGCGCGAACGTGATTATTCGCGGGATAGGTCTGTTTGCCGAATACTTTGTGCCCCGTCGAAAGCGGAGAATTAAATCGGAACGGATAATCAAGGCCATAGATCAAATAATGTTTGATGCACCGTCAGAGATTGACTTTGCCAACGTATCGCGCAGATACGTTTGCCATTGCACATAAAAAGAGGAACAAGAAAACAAAAGAACGAAGGAAAGCCACTTCGTTACTGGAATTTTATCACTTTTTAACGTTTAACTATTAGATCCAATAAGTTCGTACATTCCATTTTGTTTCTTATATAGATGTTTTTAGTTTTGGATTTGTTCCATTTTTTAAATATCAACGGATCTTTGAATGTTTAATATTTTAGACGCTTGTTGTACTAATAAATTTTCTATCCTAATTAACATATCATGGATTTTGTTCTATTCGAAATTGCCATAAGGAAGGTGATCGATCTTCAAGAATAAAAATTTTCCGAAACGTATATAACAACCTCTTTTAAATAATGAAACGTTCGCTTGGTAAGCGAGACAAATACTGTTTATAATAATTGGTACTATATTTTTCATGTGAAATTTATAAGCACGATAGACGAAAAATGAGTTCGCATTCCAATTGTTTTTCATATGATAAAATCAGAATATGTAGTTGCTATTCGGTGTGTTTTTCATTTCGAATACCTTCTCTGATTGGAATTTGACGCTATATTATTCATTACTGTGCCGTTTATTCGTATAGGTTTTGTATTCGTCAAACACGTGACAGAGAGCTAGTGCAGTCAACGTTAAAATTAAGAAGCCATCCATTTGGAATGATATGTCATCGATTAATGAAATGATCTACTGCACAGTAAATGCATGCGTGCGTGTATTTACATCCCATACTGGGTTAATTCACAGAGAATTTTCGAGTAGTAGAATAAAGGTTCGAAATGCAATCGTTTGATGTTTGTCATGCGGATTAAATTTGCTATTCAACTATAAGTAACGGATTGCAGTAAAAATTTGTTCTACTTTGGTAGCAGTGTTTCAGCGACCCGTTAAAAGTAGTACAGGTAACAGCCTATTCTACTTTTTGAATATGCGATTGCTGCAGGTTACGAGTTAGCCGAATGAAAAAAGCAGTTGAAATATAAAGGAGAACGAACTTGACGTCCCCTCGTATATCCAGTCGTACGAGGGGCAGGTGCTTGTCACTCTATGCGCGACTTAAGCGGCTCCTAAAAGGTTTAATATAGTAGTGGAATCTTATTGCCTGGTCATCGCGTGTCTCGTGAGTTGTTCGTGGCTCACGTGGATGCTTTCAGTGCGACCCTTCTCGATTCTATATCTTGCGATCTCTCTTTTATTCCTTTCCTTTTAAAGAAATGGTTAAAGGTTTTTTAATAATCACTTTAGTTAATAATACGTGAATGCATAAAAAAAGATGGCATCGTTGATTAAACATTTCCTTCCTATATAAGAGAAGTGTTTACATTCACTATGCACATCATACTTAATATATGCATACATTGGCTACAAAAAGTATTTGCTTATTTTTTAATAAAGCGTCTTCCTACCAGCTTTCGCGTTTCATTTTAATAGCGATACAAAATTTAATATACTGGAACCTAATTAATTAATACGTAAGTAATTTTACGATCAATAAAATGGCAAAAATATTTACTGTAGCCATTGTATGTATATTGGCATTTGATTAATTCCAATGACCGTACCAAATTGGAGAAAAGCAAGACAAACGTTTAGACGATTCGAAATACCGTTCGTTCTTCGATACAACGCTACAACGGTTGCTCCGTGTTCGCAATTGGCAGAATAATCGCCGTACGGGCGACATTTATCGTTCCCAACCGAAGAACCTCTCTACGCGGTAGACTTTCGAGCGAGGAGCCATCTGTGTCGGTAATACGTTCGAATCAGTAAAAATAATTCATTGGTCCGATCGGAATTGCAGCTCGGCCAATACCTCACTTACGTTACCACGTAACTTTCCTTCCAGTTCACCGTTCCCCTTCAGCCGTGTTCCGCCTTTACACGGTTTTTCACGTGTAGAACGAACGGATGCCAGACCGCGAGCTCCTGAAGAAATTAAAACTCTTTTTCCCGGTTTCGTTCCTCCGTTCTCTCCTCTTCCTACCACGCGATCTACGAACGATACATCGGAAATACCTCGAGCTGTTGCCCCTATCAAAGTTGTTGCACTGAAAGCAAAAGGAGACCCGTGAAAGAGAGACAGACACCTCTTGCCTGAGGAGGTGGCGGTAGTGGTCTGTTCCGTTGCAAGTGGATACGAGTGAACTGAGAAGAGCACAGAAGTTAGGGGTAGCTGTAGAGTGGGGAGGGCAGTCGAGAAATACAGAGCGCAAGAGAAAGAGAAGGATCAAGGAAAGAGGAAGAATCCCCCGGAGGAATTTAACGCATGGATGAAGCCGTACCACCCTGGAAGAGGGGATACGTAGTTCTGCGTGTATACCGACATATGTATACCTATCTTTCTATATAACGTAAAGTAAATAAGGTTTCCCTTTTTCGTTCTCTCGATCCTGGTGCCTCTTCCTCTGTCTCTTTCAAGTTTGCCTGTCTTTCTTCGCTTTACCTCGAGAGTACTCCGTTCGTTCCTCGTCTTTTGCCACAGCCTCAGGCAAGTTTTGAAACTTTTAAGCCGATTTCGTCTCGCCTGTATAAGGACGTATACGGCCGTCAATCTTGCCTCGTGTAAAATTGGGCATTATTCCCTGGCACAGCGTATTGTGCGGTGCTACGTGATTGGCTACGTGGCGGCACGCGAGTGCATCCAGCTGCACGCGCGCGCTTCTGCACGGCCAAGATACACTGCACATATACTAGGCTCTCTCTCGGCCGGCTGGCCTGGCATCGACATCGGACGACTTAATGCTACGAGCGTTCCCCGGGCTAAGGCTTTCTCCAGGCTCAACGATGCTCGCACGCGGAAGAATGCACGGCATTATTTAGTTATTGCAGCATAAGCTGTCGGAGGTGCTCACCTGAATAACGGATCACACATGCTCCCAGACGAAACGAAATATTTACGATCAGCCGGTTCTTTTCTTTCATCCTTAATGATCAAGATTATTGTCGTTTCATCGTAATTTCTTTAAATCCGTGATTGTAGTATACATAGTGGTTTGTCGTTAAAACGTCTCTCATTCGTCTCTCTCTTTTTTTACTGCGTTTTTTTTCATTGTTCAGTGGCTATGAGGAGAAATTCGTCGAGGGAAAGAGAGAGAGAGAGAGAGAGAGAGAGAGAGAGAGAGAGAGAGAGAAAGCGTTGGTTCGTATTCCCTTTGTTTTTTCCGCACACCAGAGAAATTTATCGTCCACGTTCTGTACGCTCCTGGTTCCTAGTGCTTTTTTTTTAGGCTAACCATCGCTGCATACAAACAATCACGGAAAAAAGGGGGATAAATGAGACGTGTTCGCGAGCGTCGCACCGCAAAATTTTCTGGACTTTCCTTTATCCTATGGCTATGTGCGGTCGGATATTCATTGCGCGGCTTTCGCGCCTTGATCTCGAATCCGAATCTATGGAGAATCAAGGGTGCTGTAACAGTTGGCCGGTCAATTGGACGCTCGGTTTCCCACAGATTCCGATCCTTCTGAAGCGTAAATCCAGCTTTACCGTACACACCGTACCACCACCGCGTGCTCACATGTGTATGCGGCTTAGCAGCGCGAGTGTGACAAATGAACGCACGATAGAGACGGAGAACGAAGCGACGAAGTAAGAAATAGAGCGATGAGGGGAAAAAAGGAAACAAAGTGCCGTCGTCGGATGCAAAAAACAACTCGTGGAAACAGAGTCAGACGAAATGGAAGACGGCGAAATGATTCGGGCGAAAGATTAAGAAAAGATTATAGAAATAAATCGTAGAATAAAATAGAATTGCCTTGGCGGATCTGTTAAGATTTAAATACATACATAACCAATTGAAAAATTCTCACAAGGATCATTCACGTCTATTGATACATTACATTGTCCTCGGATTAATTCTGCCTGATTGGTTTTCATGAAGTTCTCTGAGCTTTCGAACTCCTTACCTTCGACGTTGAATATTCTTACTCAAATTAAACTGTCAAATACTACCAAATTAAGCTCGTTAAATCATCAATAAAATTCTTCCTAAGTCTTCAAGCGTCTGCCACTTATCGACCGTGGTATCAAAAAGTGAAACCACGTCGCCAAAAAAGAAACCTGTAAGTTGTGAGGATCATCAGCGTGAGAGATGAAGGCGTCAAAGAAAGAATGTATGTAAAAGAAAAGGAAAAGTAGTACCATTTCGAAGAGCGGCAACGACGGCACGGTATTCTTGAATGCCACAGCGCGCATCCCACAACAGTTTGCGAAAATTACTGCTGTCATTTGCCGTCGGCTTTGTTCTTACCGTATTCTGGTATTGGTATGCCTATATATATATATATATATATAGATAGATACGCAAATACCTATAGCTACACATCGGATATGCACGTATGCATGTGTAGCCACACATAGAGGGCCAGACTCTTGGTATACACACGTGCATACACACATACACACACACACACGTAGCCAGACGTGGTATTATTGCGAGCGAGCATGCTCGAAGCAATTTCCGATCTGCCTTCCTCTCTCTATCCTCTCTGTCCCTTTCTCTTTTCGCTCCCTCCTCTCCTGGGCCACTTCCTCCGTGTCCATCCTATCTCCACGTCCTAACCCCTTGAATGCATCCGCCGGTGTGCACGTTCATCCCAATCGGTTGTATTTGCACTTAATTGCTTCTAGTAAGGTATTATTACGGCACGTTTAAAAGTACGCGCCGGTCCTTTGCATAGGAAACGAAACAGGGTTTTCATTACTATGCCGTGGATATCGTTTCAACGGAATGAAAATAGACCCGTGGCCGCATACGGATCTCCGATGGCGCTCTCGTCGACGAACGTACGTCACGTGACTTCTATTATATCCTCTGTCGCATTGTCGAATCATTCTTCGACTTTTTTTTGTGCGTGGATGATTTTGTTATTCTTCTCATATGGTGGTTAAACAATATGGTTGTTTCTTATGTATTCATGAATTCAGAAAGCTTGCCCAGTAATATACTAATCGCACTAACTTGCATTTGTTATTACTTGAGACTTCTACGAGCAAACTGTGTCTAATAGGGATATTATCTAGACGCTTCACTAGCACTGCAATTAGTTTCTTTGAGTGGTCAAGTGACACGTTGGAACTGTTGTATCGTAGTAATTGTTTATTTTGTAGACGATCATCCTTTATTCTACAGTTAGAGAATAGCGAAATTGGAAAAAATGTGGCCCAAATAGGTAGCCAGTATTGCCGTTGATATTATTCGAATGTTTAATCATTTCTAGGGATTTTTCGCACTTTCCGATGAAATATTCCTTGCCCGAGGCTATGGTATTAGTTTTATCAAAAACTAAACCATCACGACCAGTACTACCTTCAAATAGTAATAACTGCAAAAAACGTGGAACATAAATGCTTTACAATTTTAATAACTGCATATTGTTTCTTCGCGAAACATATTGCCAAACAGAAATTTTTAACCCTTGACGACGTGACCCGTTAAATGGCAATTACAACGAAATACGAAATTACTCGATACTACTCGTTAATTTCGCGATTTTATTTATTCGATGACTGACGTATTAACGTATTACTATTAATGTATCGTACGTAATTCAGTCAGCTTGCAAGAGTAATTCGTTTTCTCGCGCTGTTTTATGCAGGATCGCGGCCAATGAAATATTCCCCTCGTCGGAGGACGTGCGGCCGTCCGTGCTTGTAAAACGTTTAATCGACGGAAAACGCGCGGGCGAGACGGATTCGATTAAAATTTGAAAATCCCGCGTTTCCGGCTGACAGCGCCAAATTGCGTGCGTTCACTTGTCACCGTCGGATAAGCGAGACGTGATTTTACATCGAAGCTTGACGATCTGATGCGTTCACCCTCGAAATTGATTAAGTACGTTATTATGTATCTGGCCCATTTTGCATTCATACCGTATACCCATATAATTCGTTGAAACAATTGTTCTGTATCGATAATCTTGCAAATGCTAACTTAATTTACAAGCCCTTTAAATCACTTACTTTCCAATGAAAACGACAGTCATCCTGTTGCAATGAAAGTCCATGAAACACTGTAACGAGACACAATATCATTGGATATAGAAGAAGCTTAAAAATTTAATGGAATTTTAAATCTTTCAAATCGAGTAAGACGCGTAGATTCACCTGTGTTTTATAATTCTTAGAAGGAGAAAATTTTACAATCGTAATTTTACTCCTTCGTTAATGCGAATTGTAAAAAGTGTAACCTCAATTATCCTCAGATTTTAGCAAATTACAAACCCATAAATAAGTTATATTACCTATATTATTCGTTGCTGAAATAATATATTTAATATTATACCTGTTAGCTTGTCAATCATCGTCATCAGAGTCAAACAGACCGCAACATTAAAAATAAGTTAGCTATATTGTTTGCTGAAATAATACATCTGTCATTATAACAGATTGTCAAGTAAATAACTAGCTCGTTAAATCGTAATAAGACAAATGGGTTATCCTTCATAGAAATCGTTTATTACGTTTGCGAGAGTTGTAAACTCGTTAAACTCTAAAAGATAGAATCGTCATTAGCAAGCAATAAAGTAATAACAATAATTTTGTTAGCTTTAAGTCACTTTGAACGCCATATAATCGTTTTACACGAACGATTAGCACGCCATCATCGAGCGCGTCCAGAACAAACAAACCATTTTTCCCTCAAAAATTGTATCAATAACCTTGCTCGAAACCGCGATGAATTTCGTATTTTGAACGATATAGGTGAGGGGGAACGAAAACACGGCGACGTCAATGGAGCGGCATTGTATCGATTCTTCCATTATTCGTTGACTGATCTAACTCGATAGCTCTCTTCGTTCGTTAGCCGACGCAAGTTTCGCGATTAATTCCAATATTTCACTTGGCGTCCTAGCCTCAATTAAAAGCTGTCGTCACTGTTTTAACTGCGCCGTATTCTCCGCTGAAAATCCGTTTCAAGTGTTCCATGGCGGTCCCTCTATGGAGCATACACGTGTGTCTGTATATTGCACATGTATATGTATATATGTACAACACCGTGTATATCGATACACGAACGATTCTCCAGATCCTCGTCCGAGTTACGAGCGATATTTATGCCGAGAAAAATACACCGCGAACGGTGAAATGTCATCGTTTTTAATTCAATGACACGTTAAGAGATTTCTTTGATGAAAAAGCGGTGGCTGCGGCTGTAACTCGCTGGTAACCGGAGATTCTTCATCCGCGATATGACGATCGTGTTTTCAATCGAGATATACGTAGAAATGTGTGTGCCCTGAAATTTATGCGTACGCGTGTATAGTTGTGGGTAGAAGAAAACGCAGATAGGTACATATAAGAAATATGAGATGCCGATGCAAACGAATTCCTATTTTCAATTTTCCATTTTGCTTAACAACGTGGAGGTCGAATTTCGATATATATCCCGGTCAAGCGTAATAAATTACAACGGTATTATCGTCATCGATCCGCGATGAGATTCGACGATACGAACGATGGAATATTTTGCTGAAAATACAGCCCCCTCCGTATTGACCTTAATTTGTTCGGTCGGTAGTGAACGAGGCGCAGCCCCCGAATGATGGGACGAGGGCAAGAAATCCGCTTTTCCGCCGCTCGGAAACTCGATTTTTCAATTTTTTATAAAATCCTTTCTCGCATAGTAATAACACGCACCTACCGATGTAATTTCCGGACGAAAATAGGTTAAGTGCAGTTGCTAAACTGGATCGACAGATTTGTTATTTCGCGCGATTCGCGCGCCCCCTTTGCCCCTGTGTATATGCTTCATCATGTACGCTCGACGTGTGAAACAACGCACAATCATAGACACCTGAAACGGAAAATCTCGAGCTGTTATTGTGTCACAACGACGGTTTAACCTTTCAGCTAGTACTTGACACTCGCTTCAACCGTCCGTAATAAGCTTTCGTCAGCGTTGAAAGAGGAGACGGTCGAAAAAGAAAGGAAGAGGAGAAAAAATTACTTCTGTCTCCGCCTTGGTGTATCGTCGTTAGCAAAAGTTCGCAGAGATGGTGTACACTTGACCCGAGCGTGCTTACTGATCGTTAAGATCGAGTCGTTACCGATTCTTACGGAGCAACGCCATCTTTAGTCGTTTTTACTCGCTGAAAATGAGCCACGGCTCATCTCGAGGAGGTCGTAGACAAAAGTTTCGATGATTGGCTGTTCGTACATCGAGCAGTTCGCCTTTCTTTTTATCGGAACCTTCTTCGAATCTCTTTCAAGTTCTCTAGAAATCTTTCCCTCCTCGTTTTCGATTTTTCTGTCTGTCTTTGCCAGTGTTGGTCGATTTCTGTACCGTCGCTGCTCGTTAAGTGTACCAGTTCGAAAAATAGTTGCGTTTGCTTAGGTCGTTTCGACGACTGAAGACAAGAGAAAACACGAGAACACTGAAACATGCTGCCGTTTTAATTAACCGATACTCTGCTCTTAATTACTATTGGTTATATAAGGTTCGAATAAAAGTGTGATATCACTGCCAATTTCATTTACATATAGTACTATTTAAATTTCTTGGATTTTGTGTCTTCAAATCACTCTCATATTCGCCGACGTAAGATCACAGAGGAGCAAAATATGATAAATCATATTTTCAATTAATTTCAAATTATCCCCTTATTTAGTTTTAAAAATTCATAGATTTTGACTTAAATTATCCTCGTGTCAATTATTTCACACTGAAATACATCTTTTTAACCATCAATTAACGTAAAAATCAGGAGATCAATAAAAAATGAACTGATTATGTTTTCTCTGTGGTCTTCGTATGCGAATTTCTGTTTTATCGATGTGCATTTTTCACACCACCTGCATCAGATAAAATTGTATCCGTTGTTTCTGCGTTTACGGTAGCGTGTCCTATAACGTATCGAAGAGAGGATTACGCAGCAGGGCGGCTAATAATCCTGAACAACACATGCAAGTGTAAAGCTAGCGTTTCCTTCTGCAATACGTTTCTCGATACAGGACAATAACACAAATCGAAGAATAGATCGAGACAGTTGTGCTTTCGTTCGGAATGGCGCTACGTTCGCCGATCAAATTTGTTCTATATTTATAAAACGGATACGACCGGCTCACAGTCTGTTTCGATTAAACTGTTCCGCGTATATTTATAGGTTTCATTAAAGCGATTGTAGTTCCATTTTAAATTTTCATTAACGCGAGATATAGTGGATTCATTCTACCAGGCCATTTTTACCAGGCCAGTCATTTTTATCGTTCATATATATATATATATATATATATATATATATATATATATATACATCATCCGAATCTTTCTTTCTGTAATTTCGCGCATTTCTGTTATGTTTTTAACGTTGGAATAGCGCATTGTTTCTTTTGCATTGTCACACTTCGCACTTCTATGACCCTCTTGTAAAATGATCTGCTAATTACGAAACAATAATTCGCTATCTACATTTCGAATATGTAAAAGATTTTGCGAAAATTTACCAACATACTCTCATATATAATGAGTATACTTCACGTAAAATTGTTGAGAATTATAGATCGTAATCGCGGAAATAAATACGTAGCAACGCTTTCGTTACATGTACAGACGATAATAAAGTAGTTTTGTATTTATTTAATTTGTGATTTACAAGATGTTCATAGATACCCATTACACGTGTTTCAGCACTCTTCTGCTTTCAATTTTTGCCCTGCGTACGGGACAGTGACATTCTTTTGTTCTACGAAATGCTGCGCACGCATATATATATATATATATATATATATATATATATGTAGTGTAGTATGTGCGTGCGCAGCATTTCGTATATATATATATGTATATATAGTGTATCACACTATGCGGCTGATCCAGTGTAGCACACAAAATTACATATATTTCAATAAAAAT
The DNA here is from genome assembly GCA_014825925.1 of Bombus breviceps. NCBI lineage: Eukaryota > Metazoa > Arthropoda > Insecta > Hymenoptera > Apidae > Bombus > Bombus breviceps. The sequence continues at coordinate 3,572,051 of CM026185.1, forward strand.
AAACACGTTACTTAATACATGAAACATCACAGTGTACTATCATTTCAGGATTAATAACCCGTTTCTGCCGTCACCGATCTTATCGTGACGAATTTGTCTAATCGTTCTTCGATTTCCATTAACAGTCAATGGTTCCGCTTCGCTCATGGCTCTTAAATTATCAAGCGCCCTCGCTAGGGTAAACGTTTCAACCACATAGACGTTAATTCAATCGTAACGCTGGCGTCGTTGTCAGATGATTTTACTTTCATCCCATCTGAAATTCATGTCGTCCCGGCTGCTGCGCTCGACTGCGGCGCAAAGAGGTTGGGACAGTGCGTTAAATATTGAACAACACGCTCGACTCTGCACGATTTCCAAGAGTTATCGATCATAAACACATTCTCGACCGTCGTGCCTCTGTTTACAAAAACGAAGGGAGGGAAACGAGGCGCACCCGTTCTCATAGGTGTCTAGTCGTTAAATGAATCGGTAAGAGCTCCTTCACACGGCGATAAAGTTCTCGTAATTAGGATAAAGCTTCCGATTAATTTTATAGCTGTAATTGTTTTTCAGTTTGTATCTATCGTAGCCATTATCTGTTCTTTAGTTTCGGTGCTTCCTTTCAACAAGCAATTTCCTTTCGTTCTTCTATCGCTTTGGTAAAACTAAGGTGTAAACTAGCATCCTTTCAGCACTTGGCGTTTGATGACCGTGTCCAAGAGTCTCTTGTAGTGTTTATTACTAGAGTTGAGGAAGCAGTTGCTCGATGACCATTTACATTGAATGCTTTTACTCTCGCTGCATTCTTGCTAATTTGGTTAAACGTGTCCTAATGAAATTGAACAATTGACGAGAAGTGGACTCGATCGCATTACCGACTGAGGGTTACGTATGTAAAAAGAAGATACTTAGAATCTTGATTTTTACAACATATCTACAAGATAATCGGAAATGTACACCCTATTCTTATCTAAGGATAATTCCTAATTAAGATGTACGCTATTCTGAATAGTTAACAAATACAGATAAGAGACAATGAAATCAGCGTGTATTTTTGTTCGATGAAGAGCAGTCAGGGTAACGACGTTCGTGACACGTTTCACATCCTCGAACGTGTATTGCCACCTGCATGAATTGAGATAAACGATTTCACGGGTTTCGGTACCTGCATCGTCTATCTCATCCTTTCTGAACCATATCGTCATCTGCCACTATCCTTGCATCAAGCATATATATCTACTGCTTTAATCCATTCGAACATTATCTCATGAACGAGATAAGTTGCTCCAGCGAGCTGCTTCGCTTCCGAATCCTTCATGGTCGTCCCCACCGATGCTTCTCCGAACCATTTTAATCAGAACCACTGATCGATACGGATAGACACGATCGAAACTGGCTTTCAGGTAGCCGTGTGGTTTTATAGACGAGGATTTAATCGAACCGTAGAGTGGAAGGAGGTTCTTCGTACAGTTTGGTAGATGGAGCGCGTGGTGAGTGTCTAGTAAGTGGATAGTTTATGGTGGTTCGTGGCCGTAGCCTAACCCAGGAGCCGGGGTAGCAACTCTGCTTCCGTGATTAAAATCTGATGGCGTTAACGGTTATTACGTGGTTATCGCGTAGCTTTCTTTTTACTGCTCTGTAATTGCACGCTTTTGACGGCTCGGAATCGCCTTAATTGCAGAGAAAGGTGGCGCACTTACGCGAACATGTCCAACATATCGAAATAGATTATTACTAGACTGCGATTTTTTTATACGAATTTACATCATCATGAATACGAATAAAAGAATAGGACCTAGCGAATGTTATAAAGTGTGCTATACTTTGGATTTTTTTTGGATATTTTTTTATATCCAATTGTATTTTATTATGTATCTTTGTATTTCTAAATCTCTTAGAAAAATCCGCAGTCTAGTTATTAGATATCTGGGATTGGTAATATGATACTTCGGCGGCTTATGGTAGCTTATGGTAGCCAATGGGCTTTACGTTATAACAGCTGACAATTTTATTCTTCTAATTGAACGATATTTCGTTTTCTCTGTATTCTCACGCGCGCGCGCGCGTGCGTGTGTGTGTGTGCTATAGAGGATTGTTTTAATCAGAATCCGAGGGTGGCAGTTCTCTGGTCGTTCGATCGAAATTAACCGTATCGTGGTATGCTTTCCTAGATACGGAATCAGATCGACGCGTTTCCTATTGTCTATGTTTCGTGTTTGGAGGACGTGTCTGCGGTCTAGACGGCCAAGCATTTAGTAAATAGGAGGATTGGTTCTTGTTCAATTTACTTAATTAGTAGTTAGGATTTTGCGTATTGTCTTACAAACAATATTGTAAAAGTAAATATTGGGGATCTTAGGTTATGAAACGAAATTTCGTTTTCCCGCCACGGGGTACAAAAGTTGCAGTTATTGTGAATTTTGATGACAAAAGTTTTATAGATGAGACGATCATTTGAATTCCTGAGGTAGATGGAGTTCCGCTCCCTTGAGATGTACCGTGACTCTGACCTATAATGATCCCCAATGTAATGTAATTGCATGCATTCCCCCGGATATAGCTCATCTCCATTCGAATATTCACGCAGTTTACGATTAATCGCTAATTAATCGGAACTTATCCTTAATGTTACGTAATAATAATATTACTCTCATATGTAAATTTGATAATTATCTTCTAATTCGCAATCAAAAATTTCCATACATAAATTGACTTCTCCGAGGACTATTACATAACTACCGGATGCATTTACGAAACATCTTGTAGCTTCTACGTACATTTTCATGTATATTTCAAACTTTACCAATATAATTATGCGCTGCTTGTAGAAAACACTGTAAGTGCCAAGAAACAAGTTTTCTAGGAGGGAAAGAGAACGCGCATTAATGTATTCCAAACTGATGGAAAAGAAAAATGTATGTGTAGAAAGGCCTCTATGTGCCATCTCTTGGTTGTAAAGAAAACTCAATGTTTCGTTCATTTAGGATAACTTACGTAGATGGCATGTGCAAGAGCTTAAAAATAATTAGCTAATGTTCATTGGCACTTTATTTTTTTTCTATATAGACGACCTTGTGACGCTGTCTTGTAGAGTTATTATTAACTATTTAGACAGGGGAATTGCATTTAGATTCTGTAGCACAGCATTCTTATTGGCACGTAGAGCATCTTCCAGTAAAAAAAAAATGAAAATTTTTCAATTTTGGCACTTACAGTGTTTGCTACAAGCACTCTTCAGTTAGGGAATTTCAAAATATTTTATGTACGCATGTAATGACATATACATGATAATCACATGACACATAAATGCGCTTTCATGAGGTATTACAAGTATCCGCGATAGATAACATTTATCAATTCTCGATGTATTTAATTTCCCCTGCCGTGTTTTGTTCATTTCAATTGTTTGTTTCATCGTATGTATTTCAATCTTCTTGGTAAATAGACGAGTGCGTGTCTGCCTTCATGAACGCGCTGTACTTTATTTTGTGTTTTATGTTCCGCTTGATCGCGTTGTCGAGCAAGCGTGAGAACTGTAGTCTGTCATTGCGCGCGATTTTAATACTTAGCGTGTAGGGATCGCCGTAATGGGCGACAGTAGAGTAATGGTCTTGAGGATAAAAAGGCGGCTAACAACGAGGAAAACGCCTCGTAAAAGGTAATGAATTTACGGACGCGTTTTCCCTAATATCACGCGCTATATTATGGAGCAACGCCAACCTCGACGAGCCTCCAGCAAAGGGAATGAAAAAGCGACGTAAAAATAATAAAAGGAAAAATAAACGTGTAAAAATTGAGGTTAGGCAAGCAGAGTGCGGAAACTGATTCGAAATGGCGCATGGACCGACGCCACGTATGAAAAGTACGGCAACGTAATATCACAGTGATTAGTTGCCATGTAGAACAATTATTGTAGAATTAAACCGGCCTCAAGTGTAGTTGGCTTAGCGAATTACACTATGCTCAAAACGATTATTGCCGCATTAATTTCGTTTTATGCGCCTTGTTGCAGGTCCGAGCCGCGGAATAATTCGGTACAACGACTTCCCTCGCTTCCTTCTACGAAAACGGCCTCCTATTATTAGGTTTGCTGTTGAATAGCAGACGACCTCAATAAGCAAGACCGCCAACCCTATAAAAAACAAGTAGGTATACCTATAATTTATGTATATATATATATGTACATTTTTCTTTCTCTACTTATACCTGTTTTCTTTGTTTCCTTCTTGGTCGAGACTTTTGTTCTTCTCTTTTCACATGCACCGTGTTGTGGACCTTTTTCACGCAGGCCCAGCGCGTCTCGCGTCTCTGTGACTCGTTAACTCCTAACTTCTCTCAAAGGAAACGCTAGGCGTTCACCCCGTTATTCGACAGTAAAATCTTCTCCACTAATTTTTCTATTTCTGCGCTAGCCCGTGTGAAGTAATGAAGTAATGCGCCGGGTTCTCTTTGAGAATTATTAACACGAACCTATGCGCACGCGCATATCCCATACTCGAATTG